>JAHHFK020004350.1:0-59908 GCA_024533555.2 Aedes koreicus | reverse complement strand
AGAACAAGAACCCTCCCAACACGTCAGAGCTTCGCCCAATCGAACAATATTGGGCCATCGTCAAGCGGAACCTTAAGAAGACTCAAAAAACTGTTGTGAGCGACAAACTGTTCAAGGCAAATGTCGTTCTGCGGTGAATAAAGTGGACAAGGAGACTGTACAAAATCTTATTGCAGGTGTTTAACGAAAGACCCGGCAATTCACATTCGGTAATAAGGAAGTTTAGCTGAATATTTTTCCTGTATTTTGTTTTAACTGAACTTGAAAAAGAAAAAGAATTTGACTTAATAATAAAAATTTTGATCGACTCACACACACTGTTTGGCCAAATTCTGATCGGAACACCCTTTAAACGTATGTTGATGCAGAAAAGAATGCAATTTCTGAGCATATAGTCAGGATCCCAAGATATAGCATATCCTGGCAATTCCGTCACATTCTAGCGCCACGTAGTGAAAATATCCTGAACTACTGGTCACAAATCATAGGGTCTTGACCTACTGAACAGCCTTGCTTAAGACTGAAGCCCTGTTTTTGAGATTTATCCAGCATACACTAAAAATGTACAAGCACACTTGCGCCGCGTGTCGAACAGAATTGGAACTGGTAGTCACCAATGACAAGGTCTTGACCTAGTGAACAACTTTATCAAAGACAGAATTTTTTTTAATGTGTCAATGGCATTGTATTCAATATTCTCTGAACTGTTTTCAATCACAGCTTTTGTTCAGGCGTTATCAGAACAAATTTTGAAATATTACAAAGCTGTTGCCAAGTTCTTTTGGATACCGGGCATCGTACCTGCTTAAGAAGCAACATGGCAGCAACGGAATTTAGCTGAAAATTTAATGACTGCTGTTTAAGTTCTGCACAGAACTTCTCGTCGTTTTTTGTTCACTTAATTCTGGAGAATTTATTCATCTTTATGCTTCCCACTTTCAAGATAAACGCATAATTAACTTCAGTAGAACTTATTACCGGAGTTACCATATTGTTTCTTCGTCGCTTCGATTTTTTCGATTGATGCTTAAATTGTGACGCCTTAATTCTGACAAAGGGCAGAATTTCGAAGGGGCACAAAATGAACTGGCTGAGTTATTTGCTACATTCCGTGATAATTCTCAGCAGGAAGAAATCGCCAATGTCTGCGCCAGTGAATGGAGCGCCTGGCACTTAACTACACCCAAGGCCCCACATTTCGATACTCTGTGAGAATCAGCCATAAATGTAGCAAAAGCACCTCTATTGTTCACTGGGATCATCGCGTCTGACATTCGAGGAAATGTGCAACATTCTAACACAAATCGAGGCAATAATGAACAGCCGCCCGTTGCTTCCGATTACGAAAAATCCCAATAATTTAGCCGTGTTGGGCCCAGCTCACTTGCTCATCGACTCTTCGTTGCATGTTCAGCCTGACGCAGACCTATAGAGATTACCTGTACATCTATTGGGTCACTTTCAATTTTGGAGGCATTGGCGACGAGAATGTCTTCAGGAACTAATAAAGGACCCCCGCAGCTGGAACCGCAACGACTTAATCGTACCGGAAACATACGACATCGTAGCCGACGCAATGCAACTACCTATTCAGTGGCCTCTTGCTCGAATCAAATCCGGTTTGCCTGGAAAGGAAAGATCAACACGAGTCGTCACTCGTCCGATTTGCCTGCTGCCGTATTTCAGGAATAAGACTCCAACAGAGCCAGTCCACGAAGAATGTTTGCGAGAACCTCAGCGTCATCCAGATGATTCACCGACGTGAAAAGATCAGTAGAATAAGCTAAAATTCGTTAGCAATAAGACGCAAAAGGTAAAGGTATGGCGCGTTTTCCTGTGCTGTGTTAGCTGATACCTATGGGCTGCTCCCGTTAACCACCGAACTAAAACGTTGCAATAATACAATCATCATCAATCGAAAGACTTCCATCCGAAAAAAAAAAACGTCCATTATTCACTGTTTACATTTATTAGCTTATATTACCAACGGAAATTCAGTGGATGACAACCCACCTCAGTAAACTCTCCCAATAGTTTACTCCACCCGATGAAAATCAGTCGACTGCTCGTAATAAGCTTAAACATTTATAGCAAAGAACATTAAAATTCTCAATAAATCGTTGCAGCCCTTCCTCCATTATACCCGGAAAAAGAGTTTGCCAACAGAAATGCACGCCACGCGAGGATGATTCCAACATTAAAAGACCACTTCCATATTCCTCGAAATGGCTACGGAATGTAATAAAAGAATGAGAGAAATTCTACCCCCGGGAGGCGGTCACCATCGGGGGCTCTGATCTCTCTGTAATGGCTCAGCCAAACGAACTCGGAGGCAGCACAGCCTGAACATCTTATCGGCCTTATCCGCCTCATTCTACCATTGCTTTCTTGCGGTAGTGTAGTACTGCTGCCAAGACATGCGATACGAATGAATACACCAGGGAGCGGACGGCCGGCGACGAGTCGGGGAGGATTCGAAATTACCATAATTTCATGAAATTTATAGTTTGATAAACATGACTGTAACTTGCAAATTGAATTTATTTGGTCGTTTTTTCTCAAGTTTCTCGCACCACTCGCGGTCGAAAGAAGGTACATGGATTTTTTGTTTTGACAACCTTGCAGACGTAGGGACGAGGGCTTTTTGGACGTAAATGCTCACTGTTGGGCCTGTCAAGCAAAGACAATCAATTATATCTATGATTTTGACGTTATCCAGTCAATTATACTCATGGTACGATGCATACAATGTTATTGAACATCGTAGGTAAAACTTGAAGATATGTAACAGAGTTAGATTCTAAATACTCATACTCAGAGCACTCAAGTTTATGTCAAATAAATTTATGGCCAGGGAAATAAATTTAGAATTCAAATAGAAATGCAATTTGTTGTAAAAATCGTTTCAAAGGTGAGAGGTAAGATAGACGCTGCGTTTATTAAGCCAAAATTGATCAACAGTGGCTGGCACAAAAAAAAGTAGTGATCAATAATTTTTTCGCCATTACCAGATATGATTTATATCTGTTCTGATCGGAGGCGTTCTGCTTGAATATTCCTTAACAATTATTTTCTTCGCTTTCTAAAATTTACAGTCCTTTACATTTCATTCCACAAAATCTGGTTCTGGTGGTATCTAAGTAGTTAAAACATTTCACTTGGTGGATCCATTATGTTTTTTGACATGCTCTTGTTAACTTTTGTACACTTAAACAAGTTTACATTTCTTACTATCAACATGTCTAATAAGCCGGCGTCGGTGATGTAGTGGTAAGCGTGACTGCTACCTGGCACGGGTCTGGGTTCAATCCCGACGTCGGTGGTTTTTCTGAGGCGAAAAAATCTGGTCACGTCTTCCTTCGGAAGGGAAGTAAAGCCGTTGGTCCCGGCTCATATTCATGAGTCGATAGGTTAGGGTCCAGGTGGTGGAGTCTTCTTCCTGGCGTCGGTGATTGTCAACCATGTGAGGAAATAGGCCGACGGAAAAAAACATGTGTAATACTACACACTACCGCAATGTCATATAAATTTATGAATGAGTTGAAAGAGATGAGATAATAAATTCAATCAAACACATCTTTCGTCGAATTGCTTATGTGGCAGTTTCAGGAGACATAATTTTATACGAAATCTATCTTTACGTTTCCCGACTTTTTACAAACAGAAATTACGTCTCGTATAAAATGAATAATTTATAAGTGTGAAGTTTATAACTAGAGGTTTGTTTTTCAAAAACATCATTGAAATGTTTTAGTAGATGAATGGTGTTTAAAAAAAACAAGGCACAGCCCAATGAGGTTGTACGCAAAGGTGACGTAGGACTACGCACACCCAAAAGTTGAAAAGGTGGCCAAAAATGCAATTGCAGATTTTGGGAATGGGAGTGCCGACTCCCCAATTCTATCAGTTGGTGAATGGAGGGCTTCTCACCGCCCATTGGGACATCCGTTGGATGGCTCGCTATTGTGACCAATTGTTCAGTCTTGTTGGAGGGAGGTTCTTTGTGTCCCTGTGGGGATGTATGGGTGATGTTGCCTGTCGATCCGCCCAGCCCGTTTTTGGCCCTTTATACAATGGCATAAAGGGGATGATCAGTGGTTGTTGGAGCTTGATCGGGTCGAACAGGGAGGAGAGCCCATTGCTGTCGAATTGGTTTCCGTGCTACAGTGGGTGGGGCTACATATCATACATACATCATAAATATCATGACCTTCACATTTCAGTATACATTCATCGACTAATGGTTGAGCTGTATAGAGGTATATACCTGCATCTTATTGTCAGTTGTATGTCATTGTTATTTTCACTACGATAAACAATCATACATATATTTGATCTGCTTCAGGGTTTTATGGAGGGTGATTCTAGGTAGTGTCGATGTGTCACTGCTGTGTAACATAAGATCTTTTTCTATTAACCACCCCCACTTGTGAGTGGCCCCAACAGCATCCTTACTGTTGGTTTAAATCGGTCGTCAAATTGTATATCGCCACATATGTTTGTATTCCATTGAAATAAACCACCCACACTTGTGAGTGGCCCCAACAGCATCCTTACTGTTGGTTTAAACCGGTCCTCACGGTTTTTAATTTTTTTTTTTTTTCTTGTGGAAAAAACCCACCCTTTTTTATTTTTTTTTGTATTCATTGGAGTGAAATAAACCATCCACACTTGTGAGTGGCTCCCCTTTTTTTTTTTAAACTCCAAATTGGATATCTCAACCTATTCTTTTATTCCATTGAAATAAACCACCCAAACTTGTAAGTGGCCCCAACAGCAACCTTACTGTTGGTTTAAATCGGTCCACAAACTAGAAGTAAACCATCCACACTTGTGAGTGGCTCCAACAGCATCCTTGCTGTTGGTTTTAATCGGTCCTCAAACTCGATGTTTTTAACGTATTCTTGTATTCCAATGAAATAAACCACCCACACTTGTGAGTGGCCCCAACAGCATCCATACTGTTGGTTTAAACCGGTCCTCAAACTCGATGTTTTAACATATTCTTGTATTGTGGTGAAATAAAACATCCACACTTGTGAGTGGCTCCAACAGCATCCTTGCTGTTGGTTTTAATCGGTCCTCAAACTCGATGTTTTTAACGTGTTCTTGTATTCCACTGAAATAAACCACCCACACTTGTGAGTGGCCCCAACAGCATCAATACTGTTGGTTTAAACCGGTCCTCAAACTCGATGTTTTAACATATTCTTGTATTGTGGTGAAATAAAACATCCACACTTGTGAGTGGCTCCAACAGCATCCTTGCTGTTGGTTTTAATCGGTCCTCAAACTCGATGTTTTTAACGTGTTCTTGTATCCCATTGAAATAAACCACCCACACTTGTGAGTGGCCCCAATAGCATCCTTACTATTGGTTTAAATTGGTGCCAAAATTTGAATAACTTTAATGTGCATCTCTGTACAGAGAATAAACCGGGAACATAGTTGAATATCTTATTCGCTGCCGACGCTAGTTGAATTCAGCACACCTTTTACCAAAACGGATGTTCGCGGCTTCCAATAAAGCGAGTATGACGTCAACATATTCTTACCCATTCGTCGTTATGTCGTGATTTTCCGTAAAGATGTGTTCTGCAACTGTCGATTTGAATAACGACGAATGGCATCACAATCTTACGGACTACCTCTACACCCTGGAAATTAGACGTCGCAGAAAGCTTAGAAATCAACAAACAACAAAACACAAATCTACTAAACAAAGACCAAGGTAACGGGTACACATGGCTCTTTAATTTAATACCTAAACGACATCAAAACCGACGCAGTGGAACACCCGCTGCTACGGAATAATCAGGTTAGGTATAAGGAAAAGGCGAGGTAGATATCAAGCATAATATTTGTTTTGGACTCAGGATAGGTTAGGTACAAGATATATTAGCTGTAGGTTTAAGTGTTTGTATTTAGAAAATAGGATAAATACGGCAGGTGGCGAAGGTTTTCTTTCAGTCGAGTATTAGTACACGACACTGAAGAAGTCTGCACATTGTAGACGAAATACGCGTATCTGTCAAGATAAGCAATAAAGGTAGTTGGAATTAAATGGAAATTACTAATCATTCTTCTTATTTTCTAGTTACAGGTATTCCACTAAACAGCTCACACTCTCCATAATTCATCATCTTTTGGTTCTCTGTGTAATAACAGCTGATCTGGCAATAACGGAGTAGCAACCTCAGGCGGTCAATCATGCTCATGCTCATGCTCTCATGCTCATATCTTGAGAAATCCACATGATTCAGTATAGGCACTTTCGCTCATCCTGACCCACAAAGCGTTTTATGGTACAAACGAAGCCGTGCAAGTGTGTGCAAACTGATAGCTCTAAACAAATTTATCGCTGTGCCGTTTAGTGCCTCTACAGTCGATGTAGGGTCTTTGTTCAATCATCACCAACATTTCAATATGGATGAGTCGATACCATAGAATGCCGCAACGCTCTTGGCCACTGTTTGAAATCCGCCGTCAAGTGTTCTATTTTTGTTTTCGCTGATCATCGACAAAGCAATTTATGATATAAACGAAGCTATGCAAGAGTGTGTGAGCAACAGGTTGTACACAGCTTGGTGGAAAATATATCCATTTGCTTCATTGGCGTACTGCTGAGGGCCTCACCATTTTTATTGTTGTGAGTTATCTGACTTTCAGGACTCCAATCTCACACTCATCAACTAAAACCACAGCACAACCTCACGCACACATTTAATTTTTCAAAGCGAATTGCTGTGTTGTATTTTTGTCCAAGTTACGACTCACAGCGAAAAATGAAACAAAATCTTGCGAAATTGCATTGCAATCTTGCTTTTTTATTTTGGATGTAGCAATGTGCAATGAATGTTATAATTATTTATTTGTTTTGCGACGGTCGCCATTTGTAAAATTTCTATTCGGCATGCTGCTTTTGGCATAAGTTTGCTTCATATTTGCGCTTCGAAATAATATAGTGATCATTTAAATTTTTGACCCGTGTTTGAATTTGTACAAAAGATTTAAGGTGACTCGTGAGAAGTTTCTTGATTAATGAGTATGAAGTTATAACGCTCGACAGTACTTTAATTTTAATTTTGAAATTATTTAATGATTCCCGCTCACCCAGCAGCAATATCAACGTGTTAAAGTACGATAGAAGAGAAGCAGCGATTGGCTGGTCTTCATGGAATTCATTTCATATATTGTACAAAAAGGAGTAGTGATAGGATCTCACCAGATGATAAGCAATATTAATGTTTCTTACAATTTACGAGACATACGTTCTATGTACAAAATCCATTCTTACGAAGCCCGTACAATCTAATTTACGAAAATAAATGTTCAATGTCGAAAGTACATTTAAATTTTCATCAAGTATGATATGCAGTCATGTTATGATAAGGCATTTTGAAAACAAGACAATAACAAAAGATGTTTTAAAATACGCGTATAGAACCCTTCAAATTTCAACTTGTGTTATGTGAAGCTGGAGTAGTAGCTGCTACAGCAGCCCAAGTAGCTGTATTACGAAGTCACTATTGTAAACCTTGAATTTTGAAATCATAACTCTCCGATAGTTAGACCTTTATTTTCTCTTTCTGATCCATTGGATGATCGTAACGTTTGCATTTAAAAAATAGACAAAAATTGCCGATTTTTCATGGGTTTACCTTCACCCGCACTGACGAAACTACCCATGCAGCAACAATCATAGTAACCCATGAGTCAGCAGACAAAATTTGACAGCTCTATTAGTCGAACTCTAACCGTGATGGCAAAAACAGTGAAGCAACTCCGCTCAGAAATGTGCTCGTTCAAAGGAACGGCACCCCGCCGCGTCGAAAACGGACATCGTGCGGCACTTTGTGTACACCGGATACGCCCGTTCCGGCATCTACAACACTCTGGCACTGTTAGACAACTATCAGAGCATCGAAAGAAAGTCCGGTTCCGGTCGGCCGACGACCCTGAGCGACAAGAAGCTCCAAAGGATGCTGAAGAGGATGACCGAGGGAAAAGTGGCTACATCGCTGCGTGCGCTTGGCCCGGGAGGTCGGTTCAACCGGCCAAACAGTGAAAAAGTACCTGGCGAACATGAACATACATGTCAGGAAGCGGAAGTCGCGTCCACTGGTTTCGGAGCTGCAGGCAATGACGCAGCGGCAGCGGCTGAATAAGATAGTCAACTCGATTTTCCCGGCGAATCGCGACGTGGCGGTGGTGATGGACGACGAGACCTATCTCACCCTGGATGGCAACGACTGGCAGGGCACTTCGTATTTTACTTCCCCCACGAAGGAAGTCAACTCCGAGGTGAAATGAATTTCACACACCAAATTCCCCAAGAAGGTGCTGAGGCTGACAATCAGCGAGAAGGGGATGTCAAAGCCGCGCTTCTTTCGCTCCAGGACTGGCCGTGAACGGGGAAATTTATAGTACGAAATGCTTGGCGGAAGTTGCGTCGTTCATCAAGAAATACCAAAAGGGCAAAGGCGCGGTGTTTTGGCTGGATCTGGCGTCGGCCCACTACTCGAAGTGATCGGGAGGAGATGGAGCGGCTGAATATCGATGTGGTACTTTAGTCGGCGAACCTGCCCAACGTCCCCCAGCTGCGTCCCATCGAGAATTTCTGGGCCAACCTGAAGCGTAAAATCTACTCCAACAATTTTGTCGCGAAAACTGAGGAGGAATTTATAAATAAAAGAAAGAAAGAACTCAAAACCATGCCTACAAGCATTTTATCGTCCGCCATGGCGAATGTTTCGGTTAAATGCCGAAAGGCCGCTCGCAAGGGCGTGCAAGTCAGCTTAAATAATTACCTTCCATGGGAAATTTATCAAAGAAATTTTTTTTTTTTGTTTTTTTTTAATGCAAACGTTAATGAAACAGGATATCTCAAATTCCTTGTTTTAAGTGTTTGTGTTATCGAATGGTTCAGCTGCACACCTTTATTGATGTAAATCGTGTCACATTTATTCTAAAATACCGCAATTTCCTAACAAAATGCATGAAAAACTAAATATTTCCATTTTTCCGATCACTGCATTATTGCCAACAAATACAAACCTCAGCTGGAGGGCATTGCAAAATACCGAAAAACCGAAAAAACCGAAAACGAATGGCTTCGGGGAATGCAATGCATTTTTTAATATTGTTCTTCGGTCACCGGAATATCAACATGCTGATTTATTAACTTTCAACCTCACTCCAGGCCAGGTCAGTCTTTCATATTTTCCCCCCTCTGCTTGTTTCACACTTCATCAGATGCTTTGTTTTGTTTGGGTATGAATTTCACCACGGGACTGGTTTGAATCCGAGCACCGGAATTACCCTCTTCCTGTTCGGGAATGGTTGATTGGGTGCGATTCAATGCGGGGGATATAATTTTTCAGTTATCTTTCAGCTGAACGCGATGCAACCATTTGGAAACAATAAAATAAAGCTTCAACAATTGATGTATCAGAAAATGTAAGCTTTTGTTATTTCTTTGAAATCAGTGGAATGTGGAATTTTGTTTTTATAGGTGCATAATTTTCTCCTACAGAACAACAATCCTCTGGCAACATATGGGTACGTAAATTTGAGAATCTAAAATTAGGAGCGCAACGAAAAATGCTCAGCTTATGAATGGGAAAAAGGCATTCATTCCTCGTCGCATTTGCAAAATGTTGGCATCAATCGATTGGAAAGGTTTGTAGCAACTTTTTGCGTTTAATGCTTTTGTTTTGTTTTGTTCTGTTGTTGTAAAGCCCGTAGAGTTGTAGAATCATAATTTAGAAAATCGATGATACCAATCGATTTTTCGTGAAAGCTTCTAACACAGGCGTTGCATCTATAATCATATCACATATACCATGTTTGAGCCTATTGGAAAACTTATAAATAGTGGGCTTCCAATATTGAGGTGCCTCTGACCTCCCGTCCCCAAAAGTTTCTACTTCAAGCTTCCACAAGACATATGATCACAAATGACTGCCAGCTAAAACATGATGACGAAATGGGCGATGTCAATTTGACAATAGCAAATTGATGGGGTGCTACTCAAGACGTTATATCTGAAAATCATATTGCAAATTTTTCATACCCGTTCAATTAGTTTTGCATATCCATGTATTTAATTATATGCATTACATTTTTCTTAAGAGCATGAAGCAATAAGACAAGCATTAAAGGCTCAGTATTTTTGTAAATTGATAAAATAAATTCTGCTATTTTTGTAAATTCGTTGGTAAATTAAAATTGGTTGGTATATGACTGGACATTGTGTACTATTTGTCATGAGCCTCATGTACAGTTATTCCTACCCCTAGTAACGAGTAACCATAGGAGAGATCGGTAGCCAACCCAGTTGGGACCTTGGTCGTATGCTGACAGCGAAGGGGGAGCTCCTTTCTTCGAAGGGTGCAGCCTATCCGAGCGTCTGTTCTCCGAATTAGGACCTACTGCTCATCGTCCTCTTACCAGCATGGGACTCTAATCAGTTCTGTGCACGATGGTACAGGTACACGATACAGTACAGGAAACATACAATGTTAATACGGACCGGAACAATCGGCATAGACCCAGGCGACGAAAACGGTCTAACGATTGGAAACTCTGAACAAGGAACTGTAAAAATTTCTTGGAAAGTATCCGCGTTCTTTCCGACTCATTGATGGTCCTCAAGTTCGACATTGTAGCGCTGCAGGAGGTTTGATGGAAAAGATCGACGGTACATGCGGTTATCGATGATTATACCATCTTTTAGAGCTGCGACAATACACTTGAGCTAGGTACAGCTTTCATCTTTTATTTTACTTGTCATTTTTTATTTTACTTGTTTTTATGGCATACTATCATACTAGCAATACCTGATCCACAATATCCCTCCTACGTTCTCGGTTCATGGCTGCTCTCCTCCAAACTCTAGAGCACTTTGTACTTCCTAGATCTTGCTCCACCTGGTCTGATTATCTTGTTTGTTGCGCCTCTCGTCGTCTTGTGCCAACCGGATCCCCATCGAACACCATTTTCGCTGGGTAGTTTTCCGGCATTCTCGTAACATGTCCTGCACATCGTATTCGTCCAGATTCGAGCACCTTAAGAAAATACCGGGTTTGTCAGCGAGTTGCGCGAGCTTATAGTTCTTAACACCCTTCGCTCAAAAATTCCGGGTGCTCGAAATCTTCCTCAGGCATTGTCCACGTCTCATGCCCGTAGAGAACAACCGGTCTTATAAGAATTTTATACAGGATACAATTTGTATGGGCGCAAAGTCTGTTTGACCACAGTTGCTTGTGAAGCTCGTAGTAGGCACGTCTTCCACTGATAATACGCCTCTGTTTCTCACGGCTGTTATCATTGTCCACAGTAACCAGTGAGTCAAAATAGATACATCTGTTGACTACCTAGAATTCGTCGCCGTCGATCGTTACACTGCTGCTTAAAGATTTCACTCGAAAAAATTTCAACAGACAAAAATCATCACCAAAAATTCATTTTAAGTTGAATATTTTTGAAACTCTTAGGGAAAAAATGGAAAAAAAACGGAAAAAATGAGACACACAAAAATGATCACCAATTCATTCATTTTAAATCGGATACTTCTCAAATTTTCAGGGATTAAATAACTATATATTAGCTATGTTTTGACATAATTTATTTATTGAATTTCCTCCCCCAAGCTGAATGCTCGTACATTTCTCTTAACACTGCTCATGAGATCTTGGGCGAGGCTTTGTCCATCTTCCTTACACAATTTCTCCCAGTTTTTCTTCAATGCTTCATCGGTTTTGAATGTTTTTCCGCTTTTTTCAACTTCTTCTTCATTATCGCCCAACACTTTTCGATCGGACGAAGTTCTGGTTTATTTTGTGGGTTTGCCTCCTTCGGGATCACATTAACGCCCTTCGCTTCGTACCAATCCATTACAGGCTTGGCGTAATGCCACGAAGCGAGATCCAGCCAGAACAGCGTGGGACCACGGTGAGAGCGGAGGAAGGGCAGCAAGCGCTTCTGCAAGCATTCCTCTCGATAAATCTGCCCGTTTATGGTGCCGGTTGTAACGAACGGCTTGTTGTACCGTCCGCACTCGCAGATCGCCTACCACAACAGGTACTTCTTCGCGAATTTGTCCATCTTTCTCTTCCGGAACTTTTCCGGAACCTCCATGCGGGACGAACCTACCAAAAACCTGAGGCCGGGGATTTGTTTGGTGTCCACCTTGATATAGCCTAGATTGACCAGCCACTCACGGTACACCTTCCGCGCACGCAATTTGGCCAACGTGTTTTGCTTGTCAGTCCGGTTTGGCGCCTTCCTGACCTTAAAAACACGTAGCCCAGCCCGCTTCATGGTCTGCTGGACGAAGCACTTTGACGAATTGACCTTTTTGACCACGTCTCGGGTGGAAAGGTTCGGGTTATTCTTAAAGTACTGCCTTATCTTCCGCGCCTTCTCTGGGTATTCCGTTTTCGGGTTTTGGCCGCTTCCAGCGCGCCGCTCGATGGTCTTCGTCTCCTGGAACATCTTCACAACGCGGGACACGGTGGAATGGTGGATTCCAAGCCTTTTGCCGATCCATCTGTGCGACTGACCAGGATTATCGATCACCGCGCCCAAGATTTGCTGGCGTAGCTCTTCTTGTTTCGAATGCATCTTGAAAACTACTTGACAAATCTCGATACAATTTTGCACACATAACACTCTAAACTAGTATTACCCCCAATTTCATTAATTTTTACTCACGCGATAAAAAGTTACACCCAAAACAAAGTGTCGCATTTTTTCCGAGTCCAATCTTTATTAGCTATGTTTTTGCAAAGTTGGTTTATTCAACCTCCTCTCCTAGGCTGAATACCTGCTCCTTGGACTTAACGCAATTCATCAAATCCTATGCAACACTTGCGCCATCTTTCTTACACACATCTTTCTTGTTTTCCGGAGCTTACCCTTCATAATTGCCCTAAGTAGTTCTGTTGGGCAGAGTGTCTTTTTCTTGGGGCCGCAAGAAGGGCAGCAGATGCAGCAGATGCACGTACAGGGACAAATGACCCGAAGGGTTAAAGTCCCTCTCAAAAATAAAAAAAAATGAAGAAGAAGGCGCTTTCTTCTCTATATATTTAGCCGTTGATAGTTCGGGTCGTTATGTACGGTTTGCTGAATTTGTCACACCCACAGATCGCCTGCCAAACCAAATACTTCTTGGCAAATTTGTCAACCTTTGTCCGGAATATCCAGGCCGGACTTGTTGACGAAAAACTCCAGGCCGGAGATCTACTTCGCGGCAGCTCGTCGTCCATTACGATGCATTTCTTGGCGCGGGATTTGGCCACCGTATGCTGCTTTTCTTCATCATCTACCTAACCTTGAAGACATGAAGTCCGGCCCGCTCCATTGTCTGTTGGATGAACCGAAGGAAGAATTGATCTTCTTGGCCACGTCCCGAATCGAATTTTCCGGATTGCGGTTGAAGTAATCACTCACCGTCCTTACGTTCACGGGGTCGGTCGTATTCGCTTTTCTACTGCAGTCACGTGTTAACATTACACACTGAACTAAGAATTCTTCTTATAACGTAACCCGGATTTCCCGCTTCAAAAGTCCTACTCTGCATACAACCGAATATAAGACTCATGTGAATTGTGTGTGTGTGTGTGTGTGTGTGTGTGTGTGTGTGTGTGTGTGTGTGTGTGTGTGTGTGTGTGAGTGTGTGTGTTTCACTGTGTGTGTGAGTGTATCTCTCTCTCTCTACCAACCTCCCTCTCTCTCTCTCTCCCTCTGGGTGTGTGTGTGTGTGTATGTGTGTGCGTGTGTGTGTGTGTGTGTGTGTGTTTTTTTGTAGACGGGATGGAAAATCTGCAACCAGACACCTGAACAACTCAGGGTGTGGGGACGAGGGTGCCAACTCCACGACCCACTATAAACCCACCCGTGCCTTAAGCCCTACACCCCTCCCCGGGACCACCTTTCGGTATTTCTTCGGGGAGGGGGCTATTGTGCTTGTTAAGCACCCACTATGTATAACTACTTAAAACTTCAGTAGTTAGGTGCTCCCTGCGACCTGCCGTTAGTCGTTTCGCCATTTTTGCTGGAGATCAAGGACAATCTGGGAGGCTGATATACATACCGCGTCCCAAATGTCCCGGTCTTGGCACATGTTCCGCAGTTTCCTCTACTCCCGCGCACTCGGTTCATGCGGAGGACTGTGCATGCCCATATTTGTGCAGATATTGTCTGAAACAGCCGTGGCCTGACAAAATCTGCGAAGTTCACTTCACCGTGTCGCCTACCGACCTACCCGTAGAGTTCCGGGATTAGTCGGTGGGTCCACCGACCTTTGGTGCAGTTATTCCATTCCCTTTGCCTCTTAACCATGGATGCGGCTCCCTTGGTCTTTCGAATACCTCTTGTTCCACGTTGTTCGAAGCACTCTACATCCTCTTTTATGACAATGCCTATTGGCATCATCCCGGCTAGGACGCAGACTGCGTCGCGTGATACCGTTCGGTATGCATACTAACCACTCTTAGGCACATAATCCTGTGCGTACTCTCTAGCTTACTCATGTAGCTCTTGGTACTCAAGGCGGTGATCCATACCGGCCCGCTGTATCTAAGTATGGACAGGGCGACGCTGGCCAGGAGTTTACGCTTACTCCCTTGCACCGCCGAGCTATTCGACATCATGCGGGATAATGCCGATATAGCAATAAAGGCTTTCTTGCAGGCGTAATCGTGGCTGATAAAGAACAGCTTATCGTCGATCATGACACCCAGATACCTAAAAGGCCTCTTCGATACAATTGTGCTGTTACCTGCACTGATCGTCGCATATTGCTCCGATTTTCGGGTATTAACAGTAACATTGCCAAAACCATCCAGCTTTATTAAGTTTTATTAAAGTTTTATGAAAGCCACTAGAAATCAATTCGGCTTTATAAAGGCAGCAAGAGATGCCAATAGGTTTCAAATTTTAGTCAGGTTTATAAGAACCTACACAGCTTCTTTACAACGATCTTAAACCCTTGACTTCTAAAATTCCTTTTACTCCTATCAAAGGTTTTATTTTGACTTTATTAACTCATAAAATGCTGTTTTGAAATGCCGTTTTAGGACTCATTCATATTATCTTATTATGGTCAGTTGAAAAAGCATTTTAAAACCATTTTGCCTCCAGTAAATGCATTAAACGGCTAACTGGCATTGAGGAAAGCTACCAAGCGACCAGATAGTTCTATAGTAGCCATTGCTAAGATAAATTGGCTTTTTGGCAAAACTGTGATTTCTTGCAATCGCCATATTGAAATATATGAAATAATTGAAATGTGAAAAAATAAATACACCAAATTTTAAATGTAATACAATTGAACTGTAGATCTGAGACAAACTTCGGTATTCGTTTAGATAACCTTATTGAATTCAATCAATTTTCAGGAGTTTCATGATTAATTTACCGAATATATTTCTTTCAATTTTGTTTTTGTTGTTGTAAACTCGCATAATTTCCAAGGCGCATTAATTTTCAGCTCTTATCGTGCCAATATTCACCATAAAATTTAATGCGCATATGATTTGGAGCATGATACGCTATAAAAAAAAAAACTCAATTTCTTTTGTATATTTTGCTATCAATCATAATTTCCCGCAACAGTAGAACTTTTTTCTTAGCCATTATTTACTGTTGAATGAATCAGAAGAGCAACAAAGCAAAACAACAAAAACCAACCACGATATCGCCGTGAAGTTTGACAGCTGTGGCCATTCAGCCCTATGCTGGTTTTGATGGCGGCCAATAGGTTTTATGATGGTTCTCAAGTGGTCATAACAGCTTTCACTAGAACATTTTCAAAATCTTTATGGTCTTAGAAAGGTTTTATTAATTTGTTTTCACAACCGTCTATAGAGTGGGCCACTTTGTACACATTTCGGCTTTAAAGATGCATAGAGGAGGTGTTGGTGGATAAAACAGTTTTGAATGTAGTGTCATCAACAAAGCCGGGAGGAGTGCTATACGGCTGGAATAGAACTGAAATTGTTACTTATCAAACAAAATGAGTTTTTTTATAGCGTATCATGCTCCAAATCATATGCGCATTTAATTTTATGGTGAGTATTGGCACGATAAGAGCTGAAAATTAATGCGCCTTGGAAATTATGCGAGTTTACAACAACAAAAACAAAATTGATAGAAATATATTCCATAAATTAATCATGAAACTCCTGAAAATTGATGAAATTCAATAAGGTTATCTAAACGAATACCGAAGTTTGTCTCAGATCTACAGTTCAATTGTATTACATTTAAAATTTGGTTTATTTATTTTTCCACATTTCAATTATTTCATATTTTTCAATATGGCGATTGCAAGAAATCACAGTTTTGCCAAAAAGCCAATTTATCTTAGCAATGGCTACTATAAAACTATCTGGTCGCTTGGTAGCTTTCCTCAATGCCAGTTAGCCGTTTAATGCATTTACTGGAGGCAAAATGGTTTTAAAATGCTTTTTCAACTGACCATAATAAGATAATATATAGTACACATGCTTTCTCGCCAAGGTAAGCCTCCGGCACAATCCCATTCAACTTCAAACTCCACGTGTCTATAAAGGTTGCATGAATTCTCAACATTTTCTTAAGAAGACATCTAATCAACACTTCCCTCCCATCCCTTGCTGATCATAAGGACCTGGTCAGGTGTTGTGCAAAGAAATCGGTGGATGAAGAGCCTGTCACACCCAAGGCAGCTCTTCTGACGCTTCCATCGTCTCTACAACAGCCTTGTTCGGGATACAATTGCCAGAGGAGGATATTTTGAGATATCAATGTAAACATTACTACTAGTATCAATGTTAGTGTATCTAATTTTGACATAAATTCATTGTTATTCAATATAGGATTTATAAAGTTATGACTAAAAAAGTGAACACGGATAAAATTTCCTCACCCTGTTGACTGATTAAGACAACGATGGATGGCGTATAATGTGAAGATATCGGGTGCGTTAACCGGCTCGTTTGGAACACGCAAGCCATTTCGGCATGGCGATGGTCCGTCATGTCTCCAATTATTGCGTTAGAAGATGTGATGAAACGTGCGAACTTTGACATGCGGGTAGGATTTCCAATAAATTCAGTCAATTCATTTGCTTCGCTAAAGACGTGGACATTGTCGAAAGAACGTTCCAGACGGTTACTGAGTACACCAGGCTGAAATGTGCAGCATAAATGGGTGGATAAGGGGTGAATACGTCGATGACTAGGTATCTGCACAGGCAGAAGTGTGAACATCGACGGCGATTAGTTTGTGGACGTCAGATAACAACTGAAGCAGAGAAATTCGGAGACGCACAACAGTCGGACATCTTGCTTACTATGGACTCCACAAGACCCTAAGGTCGAGTAAACTTCATCCTCTTCATAAGTGTATTATATACAAGAAGCTGGTAAGACCGGTAGTTCTCTACGGGCACGAAACGTGGGCAATGCTCGTGGAGGACTTGCAAGCACTTAGAATTTTCGAATGACGTGTGCTTAGTACCATATATGTGACCATATATGTGAAAACGGCGTGTGGAGGAGAATAATGAAGCACGAGCTGTCTCAACTCTATAGTAAACCCTGAATCCAGAAAGTAGCTGAAACTGGAAAGGTGCAATGGGTAAGACAAGTTGAAAGTATGTCTTACAACAAACCCGCATAAATGGTGTTTGCCACGAATCCGGCCGGTACAAGACGCAGGGCAGCGGGTGGTTAGATCAATTCTAAACTCTTTCTTTAGTTGTTTTGAGAGTTTTTTTTTCGACTTTTTCATTAGTTGCTTTGAGTTTTTCGAAGTCTCTAGTCTGGAAGACCGACAACGCGATCTCTACCTAAGATACGCAAACTGTTCTAGTACAAAAAAGGTCATATTTTAGATAACCCATATTAAAGTTTTTACAAGAAACTAAAATATATCATCCCTGTTGGACATTCCAGCGCTCAGGCGCTTTTTGTGTACGGGCTGGAAATAGAGTTCCAGAAAATGTATTGGGGGTTTGTATCCATCGTGATTCCACCATTCGTCACTACCCATGTGGAAAGGTTACCAAGAGCGCGGTCTCAGTGATCCGTAGTCACTGTCGGACCTCACCTGAAATATGTCAATCTACCTTAGCCCCGCTCGGTCATAGCGGAAAGGTACTGAAGCAGACGGTCAATTCCGGCAATGAATTCAAGCTTCATTTATAAAGATTATTATCTTTTATTAGAAAATGGCAACATGACTGGCTTGATAGCTCGCAGTTTTGACCAATTGTTCAATCGTGTGTTGGTAGGAGGCTCTTTATAATCCCGTCGATACGTATAGGGAATGTGCCTATCGATCCCCTTCATACAATGTCATGATGGATTGTCCTCATTGTGTGGTTATTAAAGCTTGGTCAAGCCAAACCGAGAGGAGCGCCCGTCCTTATTGTATCCAACGTCCACCATGTGGTCGTGCCATGTGCGCATCCCCTCTATTTATGTTTTATTGTTTCAAGTGGAAAATTTTCTTCATCAGGGAATTTATGCAAAGTCCTTTTAACCCGTCGACAAGAAAGTTGGACTCATTTAGTAGAGAGACGTCACCACTCATCATCACCCACGGTGAAAAATACAAAGAACTTATTTTCCTACTCCAAGTGTCCACTTGAAAGTTTCTCTTCGTAATTATCTCCTAACTGTAGCGTCAGACTTTTTTTTTCTTCTGCTAGTGGTTTTTCTTTAAGTCCAAGTTCAGCCGAGATTCAATGTGGTGTGGGCGAGAAAAATCCATGTGGAGTGGGCGAGCAAAGTGGGCGTCCAGATGGTTGGAAAATCACGTTACACTGGTACGATTTTAAACTTCGTCCGCTCCTTGCGCTTTCTCTGAGAAGATATGAGAGCAAACCATCCTACCGGATGTGAGGCGCACATCTGATGCACTTCGTTGTTGCCGCTGTTCTCTAACCAAACAACGACGGATGATGGTGGATAGCGTGGAGGGCCATTAAAGCATTAAAGCGCAATTTGCTAATTGTACTTGCGATAACTTATTTTTGTTGTGAATGGAATTGGGTGGATGAAGGGGTGTCTGAGTGTTACTGGGGTTATTGGGAGATTTGGGAAAGATTGCTTAGAAAAGTATTTCAGCCAAAACTGTAGAGTTGCTGATGAGGGAGGATGAGTTTTCTTCATTATGTTCTAAGTGATATCTGATGAAGGATGGCGGGTTGAGGTTTAAGCAGAATTGAGGTCATGTTTGTCCTGGTTTATCTATTGTTAATGTGTAGTAGGAGATATTCGCTCATCGCAGTAACGTTTTTTAGAAATGAAATTGGGGATGTGAGGCAAAGAATGCGTCCTTGGTTCGAGTACTACTATATCCAAGCCCTTCGCTCAATTTTCAATACTTCTATTCAATTTTCACAACCTGCCGTATACTGACGGAACTATCAACACTTTCTCTTCATATCTTTTATTTCTAGCAAACATTACTGTCCACTCTTGGGGCCTCATGGCACAGTGGTTCGACCCTGAACAAAGGTTGGCCAAAACCTCAAATTCTCATTAAAACAGATCGTATATATGTATTATGATAGTTTATTGTTGTCTTACGCAGTTCATTCAATTTTGAAGCATTAAATATTGATATGCACTGTATTTTTCACCTTTTTGACGTAGGACTACGTCTTTGTTTTTAATATTAAGGGTACACGTTGCGAGTACGAAAATTTGGAGCATCACGAAATATGCTTAGCCTTTGAACGTTAATAAATAAGTCATTTCAAGACCGATTTTCAAAACGTTTACATCAATCGATTGGAAATGTTTCAACGCATCAATTTTATTATTGACAACTATTATTTTTTTATAATAAGCTATCAAAATTCTTACAAATATAAAAGAACATTTTTTGTAAACTGACCTTTATAGTTTTAGAAGCTACTGAACCGATCGGCATGAAAATTTGTATGAAGGTGTTTTTGGTGCCGGAAAAGTTTCCTATGATGGTTTAAGACCCCTCCCGCCTCTGAAAGGGGGGGCTCTCATACAAATGAAACACAAATTTTTGCATAACTCGAAAACTAATCAAGCAAATGAAATCAAATTTGGTGTGTAAAAGTATTTTAAGACAAGAAATGTTTCTATGGTAGTTGAGACCCCTCCCTTCTTTAGAAGAGGAGGGGGGCTCCCATACAAACTATACTGGATTTTCTGAATAACCCAAATGGAACTAAATTTGGCATGTGGAAGTTTTTGAAAGCAATAAATGTTTCTATTGTAGTTTGGGACCCCCATCTTTATAAAGGGGGCTTCTATACACTTTGAATAGGAATTTCTGCATAGCTCGACAACTAGTTAAGCAAATGGAACCAAATTTTGCATGTGGCAGTTTTTGAAGGCAAACAATTTATTTATGATGAATCGTGACTCCTCCTCCCCTCGAGAAGAAGGTTGGGGCATACGTACAAATGGAACCCAAAATTCAAAAAATTCACAAAAAGTATAAACAAATTTGAAAAATAAGAACTATCCATCTATTAATGTTATTTTAGACTTTTCTTTCATACTTCCCACCTTTTTTTAACGGAGTTTAGTTAGTTTATTTATCTTTATTATAGAGACTTTCAGTCGGAGGCAATCCACTCTTACCTTTTGAATGGACGAGAAAGGCATCATCACCGTTAGTTGAATAAATTAGGGTTTCTTTATAAAATTTGATGTACTGTCATCCAGGTGTTATGTGTAAAATAAAAAAAATCATGGAGTAGCAAATAACATTTATTGTATTCCATTTTACATAAATTAAAAGCTAATTAAAATAAAAATGTCCCTCTGAAGAAATAACTACTCAGAGTCTGAGTAAAATGATGAATCATCCGTTTCGCTGGTGGCGTCAGTGTCGTCTGTAACGGCATGCTTCAGCAAACTATGCACATCCTTCGGTAGTTCTTGATGATGGTTTACGGGTGGTTTGAGATAAGTATTAACCAATGGATCTGATGTTATCAACATTCGGTTGATGATATCGCGATTGGTATTTTCCCTGCAATTTTTCCTGGAATAATCGTTGCGATATGATTTTATTGATTTATTGCTGCGCTCTTGAGCCTCTGACATTCTTCCTACTGGTAGAATAGACTTTTCAATAATTTGATGCCCATGAATAAACAATTTATGCAATGTTGTTGGCATGTAATACCACGAATACAATGAAACATAAAGTTTTGCGGTTTCAAAACAATAGTCTTTAAATCTTTCATTATCAATTTCGTGGCCACACGATACTGCTATCAAAATGTTTCTTGTTCGCTCAATGAGCTTTACATCTACTCCGCAAATTTCCGAGCTTATCCTTGGTTCTGCAAAGAATCTCCGCGCAGTTTTACCATCATTTGAGTTACCCGATCCTCCTGGTTTGGGTTTATCAATCAACAAACCCTGAACAAATTCCTGAAGCCATCTTGAATTCTTCGCTTAGTTGCATTGAACAAATCTTCGTTACCAGTCTTTTTCCATTTTTTGAAACCCAAACGATAGCCAATGTGTATGTAGCATTCCAATGCACGAATCCACGCGTGCAGGGAAGACATTCCGTAATCAAGTGAACCAACGTTGACATTCATTCTAAACATCTGTGGCAAATTGTTAAATTGAGAAGATGTCGCCTGACAAATATAACAACGCTGAGCTGAACTAGTATCTGTCAAAACATTTACCAATTTACCATCCACCATTGTTAAATAAAGTCGATACGATACAACAAACTTTTTTCCATTGATTATCAAATCGTACGGCTTCAGGTTCTCGATTTCTAGTTTCATACGCTCGTACTCATCAATAATCACCTAATAAATATTATAAGAATAAATCTTTGGTCTAAAAAAAACTGCGTATAAATTACCTGTTGAGTTTCCGGAATGAACTGTAAATTAATTGGCCTGCACGAATATGGCGACCCAGGATGCTTGTTGTCCCACAGGATATCTTTTCCAGTAACTCTGCAAAACAATCGCAAAGGAACCAATGAAGTGAAGAATACGTGAGAATCTTTATTATCCGCGTTCTGAAACCTTTGCTTATATTCTGTAAGCCCGGATGCTCCATCACACCCCCATTTGATGATGAAATCAAGGTTTTCAAGTACTGCGCTATCATGTTGAGCAACATGATCGCAAAGACTCAAAATCAACCTTTCGGATGTTTTGTCTAACAGTGCTTGCAACTTAATGCGTACCCCTTTTTCATCGACCTCAAATGCATCGTCTTGAGGGTAGCAGTTTTTCTTGACCTGCAGCACTTTGTAATAAGAAGGATAACGATCCTTCACTGACTCTCGGATTATTTGATACGATCGTTTGCTCAATTTAGCCTGCACAATGATTGATATTGCTTTCTCTGGAGTTATTGCTTCTGATTCATGACTTGGTTCCGTCGCCAACTTGATTGCTTTAGCTGCGTCTATTTTTCCAGTAGAACGCATGCTCATTTCAGCTGCAAACGCGAGTTCTTGTGGGGAATGAATTTCTCGAAGTTTCTCCGTTTTTCTCCTTTTTGTCCGCATACTGCTTCCCGCAAATGATAACTCTGGTCGTCCACCTCTATTCATTGAGCTCGATCCGTTTAAAGTAATACACTCCTCTAACCATGAACCAAATTTTACTTCAAAGGATTCCGGTTTTCTCGAAGCTTTTTCGAATTTCAGCTTAAACTGTTTCCAAAATTTCGCGAATACCCCATCGTTGGCAGAACCTTTAAAAATGATTCTAGCTGCGTTTCTTTTTTCTTCCATGCCATAAATATTGCGGATTTGTTCAAAGATATATTTTCTTTTTATGTGAATTTCTATTGTAGAAAAATAAATATCCAAATAACTACTTCTGGAGTAAAGTAGGAAACCTACCGTTTTTCGGGGAATCCATGGCTTCACCTGCTAATATACTGCCCTCGCACCAATTAAATTGCCTAGCACTTTGCAAATTAAGTACTTCTCATTAAAGCTTGGAATAAATGAACTGCACTGCACTGTTTCCTTTGTTCATATGCGCTTACCTACTATGCTACATTACCTGAATCTTCTCGCAAAAGAAAAAACATGAACACACATACAATTAAAGTCAAACTGCTCGACCACACGCCGACTAATACTTGTTTTCATTAATAGTATTGAGCATGTGTTATAACCTCGGCAGACACATTCAATACGCAACGTGCGTTTGAATTTGCATGGTTTGAATAAGGTTTGAACTAATTTGGATCGAAAAATAAACAGTCTATCGCACTTTTTCGCAGAACAAAATAACAATCAACGGAAAGCTAACATCTTTAGCTTTGTAATGATAGTAAAATGATAACAGGCATCCATCGGCTACTATACATTTGAGGTGATTCTATCCGGAAAACTGTAGATTTTCCAGTAAAGTCACGTATTTTAATAAATTGTGCTGTTTAAAACATCAATAAAATTCCACATATATATGCGTCTCTAATCCCTGAACATATTTCATGAACATATTAGTACGATTAAAACTTTCGTTGAAACCATACAATTTTATTGAACCGTCTAGTTTATAGTTATTTTTTCATGGAAATCCATGACATTGGTACATTCAAAATACTGTAGAAAATTCAAAGTTCATTGAAATCTCTTTAAATTTTAGATTCAAGACTCTGACGTATTACACTAAACGAGAAAAATACAGCCTTTAGTGATACTAGCATTTTGAATTTTGAGGTTTTGGCCGCCCTCGAACCATTGTGCATGGTGATGAGCGAAAATCTCCTACTGCATATTAACAATAGATAAACCAGGACAAACATACCCTCAATTCTTCTTCTACATCATTTTCGTTACTCTACGTACGGAGAATACAAACATAACAATTAAAGTATTGTAAATGTGTTAAAGTCAACTTTTAACGTAGGACTTACGTCTCTCTTTTCTATTCCTGTATAGAGGCGCCGTTCTAAAATTTCTGAAATCGCAAGCGTTACGCGGGTTTGGAGACTTTGAATGATAATATCTCCTCTCTGGCCCACAGACATTTTACGATAAGTATTTCATTCGCAAGGCAGAACATCAAAGCTGAATCCCGGTTGATAACTACATTCATTACATTTGTTTGAACTACCCAAGTAGCACACAAAACATCTTTAATATTCATCACTTGGTTTTCAAGTTTCATTTAAGTAAATCTGCAGTAACAAAAAGCATATTTTGTTACAGCAGAGTTTATTATATTATAGTTTATATTTCATTAACGTTGCTCAAATGGTTTGCCAAGACCATTCAAAACAAACATTGGAGTTAGTCCAGACCTGTTTGTCTTTTTAATCTTGCAGCTAAGTAAACTGAATAATGACGTTGAATGTTTAATATTTTCCAGTGTATGTGATATTTATTATGAAGTAGTTTTTACCTACAGTGCAACATAACAAATAATTTACACTCGTGTTCCCATGAAGCGTTCTGATACGTAATGTTTTCAAAATGCGTTTTTTGAGCCACATGCGCAACGTAATGAGAATGCGATATAAAGTCAATGAATAATGTTAAATTCTTGCAACGTTCTATTGCACATTACCACAACAGTGATGACGATTGAATTATATCCGAATGAAATGTACACTACCGACCACATGTGTTTTAATATGAATGAAAAAATAATGAATTCATAATCTGATCAAATTAGATAAGGGTTGATTTCTAGAGGTTGTACAGTAACATATAGGTCTAAAAAAGAAAATGACTTAAAGTGTTTGAACATAAACTGTTATGTTTTCTGAATAAATTCTCCCAACTGTTTACATAAAAGCAAAATCAATGATTTCACAAGAAACCCGTGGACCAAATTTAAAGGTCAATTTGCTATGTTCCCTACTATAACCTAATGTATTCATCACATAGTAAAGCTTTGTTATTGGTAAAATTTCCTATGTATGAGTACTTGATTGTATTTTCAAATAGATTATTCGAATCAAAACCCAAGCAACAATATCTGTTAAGTAGGGATTATAATGTTTTGAATATGGAATAATCGATTGATCATAAGCGAAAATAATCATATTAAGGTTGTTCAATAAATTTGTTACATGAAATTTTTGAAGGTAACAGTAAAATAATCTTAATGTAACAATAAAAAAAAATTATCGAGATTGGTTTTAACGACCAACTTAAATGATGAGACGAAGTGTTTGTCTATTATAAGTAAGTTATTTAACTTCTTGTGGCTCAGAACAGGAGACGAATTATTAAGCTCCTTTAAGCAAACATATGATTGAATTTGTAAGGCTAGTGGTTTTTCGTCATAAACAATGCAATTAAATAATTGCAATTAATTGCACTATAAGTTCTACATATTAAGAACAGTTTGATATTTTCCACCAACACACTTAGAGAATTTTACAGTATTCGGTAATTTTTTACCGAACTTTCAACATCTGAACATTCGGTAATCCGATTTAACGGATTTCGGTAAAATTTGACAAGTTCCGGTAATTTTTTTTACCGGAATACTGTAAAATTTCACCGAAGTCCGGTAAATCGGATTACCAAACGTTCAGCTGTTGAAAGCTCGGTAAAAAATTACCGAATACTGTTAAATTTTCTATGTGTGTTTGCTAAGATAACTTCACCTAGAAACAGTTGCGTCTAAAGTAATTGAAATAAAACATTTTGTTTTTTGTTATAATACCAATAGAAACTTTTTTGTGTTTTACATGGGATTTCAGATTACAAGTGATGCAGGTTTTCCTTTTCAGCTTTGGTTGTTTGATGAGTTAATTAATGTTATAAATTGCTAGGGGTGGAGGCTTGTTTGAGTGTATACCACCTTGGTGGAGTTGGTTTGGTTTAAAATTGGAAAGACTACTTAAAAACTACACCTATCTTAACCTACTATTTACACTAATCCTACTATTTACATTTAACCTACTATATACAGGTTGCTGACGAGAGCATGCTCAGAAGTGCTACATTTCTGCACAAATTTGTTTGTGATTGTGGCTATTTTATCGTCTATTTTTAAGATGTTTGCCTCCTGGTGGAGGTCTGCGATCCTGGTGTCATAAGGACGATCCAGGATCATCCTCAGAGCACGGTTTTGGGCGACTTGGACCTTGTTCCTGTGGGTCTGCGCGCATGATTCCCACACCGGCGCTGCATAAAGTAGCGCGGGTGCTATGATTTGTTCGTAGACAGCCAGTTTGTTTGTCCTAGAGAGGTGGGATCTGCGACAAATCAGCGGATACAGGCACCTAACTAGGGCGGAAAACTTAACTACGACCCTATCTATAAACGAGCGGAAGAGGAGCTTTTCATCAAACATCAACCCTAGGTAGATGACTTTGGCGGACCACTCAACCCTTGTGCCGTCCATGATAATGGTGCAATCCGGAGGGGGCTTGCGTTTGTCGGAATATCGGTGCAGGAACATTATTGTTTGGGTTTTGGAGGCATTGATTTTGATTTTCCAGGTTTTAGCATAGTCAGCAAAGGTGTCTAGGGATCGCTGGAGTTTGGTGGTGATTTCAAGGGCTTTTCGGCCCTTGACGGCAATGGCTGTGTCATCTGCAAACAGAAAGAACACGCATCCGTCGCCGAGAGGGGGAATGTCCGAGGTGTAAATGCTGTAAAGCAGGGGGCCTAGGAGGCTGCCCTGAGGAACTCCTGCAGGGATGGAGAAGGTGTCTGAGAGACAGTTATTTACCGATACCCTAAACGACCTTTGCTGAAGGTAGTTACGGGTGATTTTGATGAGATGGAGAGGAAAGTTGAAGTTACAAAGCTTGTACACAAGTCCGTCGTGCCAGACATTGTCAAACGCCTTCTCGACGTCTAACAATGCTATGGCTGTGGACTTGGATACTGCTTTGTTGCTTCGGATGGGGTTCATCACCCGTACTAGCTGATGTGTAGTGGAATGGCCTTTCCGAAACCCAAACTTCTCCGGAAGAAGGATGTTGTGTTCCTCGACAAACGCCAGCAGACGGTTGAGAATAAGTTTCTCGAACAATTTGCTCAGCGCTGAGAGGAGGCTGATTGGTCTATAACTTGTGGGTGAAGTTGGATCTTTGCCGGGTTTGTGGATTGGGATGATTTTTGCCATCTTCCAGATGCTTGGAAAATAGTGCAACTCCAAGCATCTGTTGAAGATGGCACTCAGTAAAGAGTAGACTTTGATGGTAAGTCTTTTAAGTATTAAGTTGAATACTCCGTCAAACCCGGGAGCCTTCATGTTTTTGGAGAACTTCAGCGCTGAGCAAATTTGTTCTACGGTGATTCTATCCTCCGGAGGAACGACACAAGGGGAGGCATCCAGATTTTGGACGCATTGTTCAACCTGACCTTCGAGCGGACTTTGGATAGTCGAGCCAAGCAAATGCGACGAAGCGATGTGATTGCCAATCGCATTTGCTTTCTCCTGAGGGGTAGTTAAGATGTTGTTGGCGACCTTGAGAGGAGGAACAGGTTTGGGATGAGTTTTCAGGACCTTAGCAACCTTCCAGAATGGTCTGGAGCGGTCGTCCAGATTTTGGACCATGCGCCCGAAATTTTCATTTCGGAGTGAGACCATTCTAGAAGCAATCTGCCTATTCAGATTGGCCACTTCTTGTTTTTTGTCCAGATCCCCAGTCCTCTGAAACTGGCGTCTACGAATATTTCTTAATCAATTGCGACAAACTTACCCCTCACAGGAACTCGTTGCACGCACGCCTCATCAGCCACATCTATGGCTCGTTGCAGTCCCTCCAGGGCTCGGTCGATGTCCTCAACGGTGTCGAGGGGCGGATTCTCGTCGATGTTGTTGTCTACCGTTCGTCCGAACGTCGCCCAGTTGACGTGGTGGTAGTCCTTTCGTAGGCAGCGGGGGGCTGGGTCCACGTTGACACCAACTTCCGCCACCACCGGTTGGTGGTCGGAGCTGAGGTCGTTGTGAGCCACCGGCTTGGATATGTTGGTGTTAGTCAGGAAGATGTCCAAGGTGGATGGGTTCCCCGCCCGCGAGATGAATGTTGGTTCGTCTGGGAACTGCACCGTGTACAGTCCGAGCTGGGCATGGTCGAATAGCAGATTTCCATTCCGGTTCCGCCGATAGTTCCACCAAGCTTCGTGCCGGGCATTGAGGTCTCCGCCTATGACGACCCGGTCGTTCTTGAATTTCGTTGCCGTTCCGTTGCTGTCAGCACACTACCGAGGGCAATAGACGGCGATGAATCGGATGCTTGCGGAAGTTGTTTCCACCTCCACACTCAACGCTTCGATGACAGAAGTATGAATATGAGGTAGAATGTGGTACTTAAGTCCTTTCTTCACGACGACCGCAATGCCACCCCCTGGAGCTGGTGCGATCGAGCCGAATGATGTTGTGGTCAGGCAACCAGAGGCCTGCCTTGAGATGAGTCTCTGTTAGGAGCCCCACGTCGATGTTGTGCCTGCCAAGGAAGTCGGCAAGCTCAATTGTTTTTGCTCGTACAGAGCAAGCGTTCCATGTGACGATGGTTAGCGGTTTAGTAGCCATGTTTGGTGATGAACGAGGCTACTGCGCGAATCTGCTCGGTTCGGGTTTTGCAGGTTCGTCTGATGATGATGGCTTGCACCAGAACGGTGGCGAGTTCCTCGTCAGTGAGCGAGTCATCTTCTTCGGCGTCACCGGCCGTAACCTGGGAGTACGACGTGTACCAGGAGCGGGGGTGGAGCGTTGATTCGGCTAGTTGGCAGCAGCAGGGGAGGGTTGCTGGGCTGACCGGCTTGCTTGGGACCGGGGGTTCTTTGGTTGTTGGTGGGAGGCGGCTGCCTATGTTTTGCTTGGAGTGCTGGGAATTGAGCTTCAGTGAGCGCCGGAGGGCACTCTCTTTGTTCTTCTTCCTTCCCGGTTGGTTGCTTGTTGGGCCCCCCGTTTTCTCTCTTCCCTCGTGGCTCTGTGTGCGTTTTGTCGTCCCGCCCCCCCCCCCGCCCCCCACCCCCTATCTCCCCTTTCTTTTTTGGTTTTTTTCTCCTCTTCCGCGGTGGCTCTTGTACCCTTCCTCGTTTTCGATCGACTTGGGATCGAAGTTCGGTTGGCCCCTGATGACTGCCTTGAAGGGTTTCTCACCAGGGATGTTGTGGGTGAAGAATTCCACCTTGGGATCCTTGAGGAACGACTTCGCTAGGTCGAATTCCGCTTGGGTGTGCAAAATGACCTTGGTGCCGATGCCGGTGAGTTTGTACTCCGCCTTGACACCCAACGACGTGAAGTCGCTGAATAGTTTGCCTAGAGGCACCGATTTAACCACCATTGGTGGCAGTTTAATTTTGGTCGCACCTGTCTCGGCGGCATTGGGGTCCTCTGCTGTGGCACCGAAATCTCCGACATCGCTTGTGTTTGTCGCCGTACGTTGGCTTGCTTCGCTGGCCACGTCCGATTGGCGCTTCTTCTTCTTCATCCAGTTGCCCTCGGATGAGGCTTGGTCCTGCTTGGCAGGGCTATGATGGCCCTTTTCTCGCTTTCTCGACATCGTCCAATAACGATCTACAATCTTAACTAACAACGTTTTTTTCCGAACAAAAGCGCGTGACGATACGGAAGCGAAAAACACGTCCGAACGTGTCGCTTGTAGGGTACTGAATGATGATGATGAATCAAAATGTACTGCTAAGAGTTGTTATGTAATGGCGTCGGATGCTTTTGCACGAAAGAAGGCGGTACCAAAGAAGACAATCTGGTACAAATTGCACCAAAGGGGACGAAATTCAGTTATTGCGCCACAATCATTAGTTTTAATTACTGCACGCTAGATGGATGATTTTCTTAACAGAAATATGCCTTTATTACTTGCCATCACCAGCAACTAATCCGCTATGCACAACTAGGGACTAAAATGAACTCTACTAAATCGTCGGTCGGACATGTTGCAGTTTGGCTCGAACTATCCGTTCTAGAATTCGTTTGTTGGTTGATCAACTTGCTTGTCATTTACACCGAGATGCGGCGTTTAATAAATGCTATGTTCAGCCGGGGCGTGGTAATTAAAATTTCAATCAGCACAAGAGAAAAATTCAACCAAACTCTTTAATTGGTAAACTGATTTAGCCGTCCTGAAAAGGACGGATTTAGTTGACGGGGGAGAAACATGGCTCGCGATTGAACTTGGGCTTTCTTCTCGGTCTTCTTGGTTCAGCTCCTCGTCGTTGCGGATGACCATCTGCAGGTGACGTGGGATAATTCTTGACTCGTTGTCACGAGCGGTTTTTTTCCGCCAACTCGTAGGCTTCAGCAGCGAGGTTGACGGGAGCATCAGCACCAACTGCCAACGGCAAAGAAGCCTCTCTGCGTAGCGACTGTTCGTCAGTGCCCCCTCCACAGGGTGCTTGTTGCTGCCAATTGCGTTCCTTCAGCAGATTTATGCACAGCTTCACGACTGCCGTAAGACTGAATTAAAATACTACTACTACTAAAATGTGTTTTTATTTCCATTTGTTTAATTTTTACATTTCAATATTACAGTGCAAGTGGTTAGCCAGAGGGGCTCTACATCTTCAGAAAATTAGTTTGTTTTGGTGTTCATTTGATTGGTGTTGTTTTTACGTATGATATGTTTTTCCCTTGTGGGAGTGAGTTTAATTTGAAAAATTTGAAAACCTACCTAACTACAATAATTTAAATCTAGTTTATCAGCTGTCTGATGATTGGATGTGGTGACCTCAGGCAGGATTCTCTGAACCTTTCCAGGACTATGATTTTTCTCTCGCCGAGAGTCTGCAGACCAGCCAGGCGATGGATCTCAAAAATTCTTGTTCTTGGAGGACAGTTCAGAATCATCCGGAGGATGGTGTTCTGAACTACCTGTAGTTTCTGATGGTGGCAATTGGCGCAACTCTCCCAGATTGGCAAACCGTACTCGATCACGGGAAGAATGAATTGTTTAAGGACCGCAAGCTTGTTCTTGATCGGTAAAGTGGACTTTCTGTTGATCAGCGGATATAGGGATCTCAGCAAGGATCTACACTTGTTTGATGTTTTGTCAACATGCGATCGGAACAACAACTTGCTATCTAGGGTGAGACCAAGGTAAACTACTTCCCCGGACCAATCGATCGGACTGTTACAGAGGTGGACTTTGCAATCTCGTGGCGGAATGAGTCGAGGTGACTTTGAATGCGGAAACAGAATCGTCTGGGTTTTAGGTGCATTGATACAAATCTTCCAGCTGTTTAAGTAATCGGACAGAACATTGAGGCCCTCCTGAAGTTTTCTAGTCAGTGCCCGAATCACTCGACCCTTGTAGATGATGGAAGTGTCGTCCGCAAACATCGACAAAATACCACCACCCGGTAGGGGAGGAACATCTGACGTGAAGATGTTGAATAGGATAGGGCCTAAGAGGCTACCCTGAGGAACACCAGCATCAACGTTGAACGTTTCAGAATGGGAATTGTTCAGGAAGACCCGGAATGATCTGTCCAATAGATAGTTCTTGATGATCTTAACAAGATAGATCGGAAAGTTGTATCGATGCAGCTTAAACACCAGACCATCGTGCCAGACATTGTCGAAAGCCTTTTCGACGTCCAACAATGCCATTGCAGATGTCTTTCCAACGGACCTGTTCCGTTTGATGATGGTAGTAACTCGCTTCAGTTGGTGGATGGTAGAGTGACCTTTCCTGAACCCAAATTGTTCCTGAAGGAAGATGTTATTCTGGTTTGTGAAATCCAGTAAACGGCTGAGGATCAGCTTTTCGAACAGCTTCGAGATGGAGGACAAAAGGCTGATGGGGCGATAGCTTTTAGCGCTGGTAGGATCTTTGCCAGGTTTGCGAATAGGGATAACTTTAGCTACTTTCCAGCTAGATGGAAAGTAGCCAAGTTCCAAAAATCTGTTAAAAACCGCTGTAAGGTGTCGGAAGAAATCAACACTCAAGTTTTTCAACTCGAGGTTGATGACGCCGTCGACACCAGCGGCTTTCATGTTTTTGGTTCGCTTGATGGCAGCTATCACCTCATCAGCCGATATACTACTATCGTCAGGGACAATTATGGGTGATTCGGCGACTCTAGACATTGCCTCCATAACAGCTGAATTAAAATTAAAATACGAAGGTGTACCCGTTATATAACATTCATGACTGCCTAGGAGACGTTCCTTACTTGAATATGAAGTCTGTGCTAGGATTAAACTGTGCATTTGGTAAATTTACTCTGAAAAATCGACATTATAAGACATCACCTTGTATTTACGTTATTTTCAATAGCATTATTTTGAAAATCAATCAATTCCAATTTTAAATTTAATGCGTAGAAATATTCCAGATAGATTGGTGCAAAGATTTTGAAAATCGGTCATGAAATGAATTATTTATTAACGTTCAAAACCTAAGCATATTTCGTGACGCTCCAAATTGTTGTACTCGCAACGTGTACCCCTGTATTGAAAACAAAGACGTAGTCCTACGTCAAAAGGATCTAGAAGACATGGTTTTTACAAAAAAATATGTTTAAAAACTTTTCAATGGAACTGCTTTTTAGAGTATCTAACAAATCCAGACATTTTCATTTCATTAAACTTAATTATCAAACGATTACTGTAACAGTCCTAAATCAATTAATAATGATTGCTACATTTCTAGAAGTAAATTCATCATTTTCCTACTATGGGCGTAGAGACTTTCCTAGAAAAATATCTTCAGAGTTGTTTTAAAGATAACCTTGAGTTAAGTTCTCATGTTACACTAGAAGAGGGCTAATAGTTTACAAGCTAATTGTATCACACCTTCCTATCATCATCGCATCAGTTTCTGGTACAATCTTTGGGATGGTCACCATAATTTGTTGTGTTTTATGCTCTTCCGGATCCTGTTATATGGTTACCGGATGGCCAACGTTCTCTCATACATGGAACACGGCCACAAGTTTTGCCCAATTTTGGGTCGTCTTTATTTTCATCGTTTTTAGAGTCACTCACGTCTGAGGAGGCGTGACTGGGATTAGCAGGTCGACGCATCAAAAACATTCATCTAATTTAAGTCGAAGCTCAGGTTTGGGTGGCTCGGCTTTTTGAGGAGAGTTGGTCTGGACCGACTGAGAGTTGAGTTGAGGCCGTGCAATCGGAATTCGCTCTACGGTGATCAGGTGAGAGAAGTGTGAGGATAAATTTGTAAATAGAAGACAAGACGAGTTGAAGAGCCATGGATTCTTTGATATATTCTCTACATCGATACTCATGTCTGTGTTTAACGCGACTGTCGTTCAGTTAGTTGTTAAAGTAACAAGCTAAGAATGTCTTCTAGATCGTGCGCACCGCCTAATTCCACGCATTTCAAATCAAATTGTTAATTTATTCAGATAAAATGTATTGTTCACCCTAACTAAAAAAATAATGCACCCTATATTTAAGTGCAATCACCTATAGATTTGGGCAAAGTGCAATGTTATTGCTCTGTATTAGTGCGGCACATATTTTTTTATTAAATGTGGTCAATTAACCATATGTGCAATAAATATATAGTGCAAGAGCTGAATAGATATTAATTATAGTGTACATGGATTGCATTAACTTGTCCTAGCAAAAATCAAATGAGTATTTTAATACGTTTTATGTGAAAAGGTGCATGGATTTTATTTTTTCATAAAAAGTTTAGTATTGGTTTTTTTGTAATTTTCATGCAATAAAACGAAATGTATGAATAAAAGAGGTTTTATTTATACCATCATAAAAACTTCATCATTTTTTGAAGCTATCGCGTTCAGCAGCTCTTCTGCGGGAATGGCAAAAATGCTCGGCAGATCTGAAATATTCACAATAAACACCGTTAACATGGCAAAGAAGAACATCTGTAGTAATTTATTACCTTCAAAAAACTCAGTGACTTCCGCTGGCAAACCTTAATCACCACACGGTAAACTTCACTTTGCTTCTCAATTTTGCAGTTTTTTTTTTCTTCTAGAACGATTTTTTATTTCGTTTTAAGTGCGAAGATGGATAGAATAGGGCAAAGTGAAAACACACTTGAATGACATTTCTCGCTTAATTGAAAATTATGTGCGGACCATATCAGTCTCATTGGAAACGAACCTGTGTATTAAGTGACAGGTGTTAAAAATTATGTGCGGCAAATGAAAATCATACTGGCTCACATGAGTTCAATTCGAAGCAAAAATTGATCGATTTAAGTGCCAATTTTAATAATAAAAATTATTGATTTATTTTCAGTGCTGATATGGTCTTTGCGTCGCTTTCGCAAAACAAATCAAACCATGGTGGCTAATAGATGTGTTCATGCTTATCTAATCTGAATCCTGGTTGGACAGTTATTACTTCCCAAATAGCTTTTCACAAGCAATGCCTCATATCAGCTTCCAGCGTGCAATCTACGGGTTATTTAATTACTAATGCAACGCATTTCAATGCAAATATGCTAATCTATCAAACATCTTTATTAGGAAACACAACAACTCGTATTTTGACTAATTGAGCTTGGAGTTTAATGTGGCTATATTCCTCATTGATCCCTACAACTTATTTTGAGAGGCCATCCATAAACAATAATTTAGAAAACTCTGAAATTTATTCCTTCTATACAGTCACTATGTTCAATCCAAGTACCATATTTGTCCTAAATCAGTTAAAGAAACTTCTGAAAAGGCGATTTTAAACATAAACAAGTTACTGCTATTCATTGTGATGGAAGGTTTGTGTCGAACTCACACCATGAACTTCTCCTATCTTTAAATGTTTGTGATTTCCTAATCAGCTAAAACCAGTGAAAATTCTTCAAGTTTCACAATTTCAATCGATCAAATGTTCTAAATTCGTAAAAAGCAAATCTCCAAAATGGACGTGGCCAGGTGAGCGACCGAGGAGTGTATTTGTGGAGATTATTGCGTAAAGAAACGAATCAGTAACTGGTTCCGTTTCATGGTAACATGCAATATCTTCAACGAACCACCTCATCCACGAGGTGTGCAAACGTCAATGCTAATGGTAATGCTGCTAATACCTTGAAGCTGCTTTGCAAAAATGACTAAGACTTAATTTCACATTGTATCTGATTATCGACTGTGACTTCGTAGAACTAAGATGATTTCTTTGGCCTTCAGGCTTTGTGGATAATGGAAACAGACGATTTGCTATTTTCCGACGTTTCGGCGTATATATTTCGCCTTCTTCTAAGGATTATAGATTTCTGTTTTTGTCATATTATGTCATATTATTACATTTGAACGTCTAGTTATTCTATTGAACATCACCTATTTTCACACTCTTACACTGTTCCGGTACGTCTAGCTAGTTAGCTAGAGTTCCGGTCTGGTCTAGCTGTTTTTCGTAGAGGAAAATTTCCCGACTTCCTAGGTATATGATATAATTGTATTTATCACACTATCACACTGATGAAAAATGTTTTCGGCACAAAAAAGCCTTTAAACACCCAAGTAACGAACAAGACAATTTTATTCCAGTTAAATTTCATTACCAACGTCTTGCAACCACAAAAATATGCTGCACAAAACAAACTCGGCAAAAACGGGAAGATTCATTTCACAGAACGAAATACCATAATGGAACACTGACAAGATCATGGGTCTTTTTTTTTCTCTCCTACTGCTTCGTATCGTTAAACTTTCCTCATTTAAAATTTCAATTTCGTTGAAACAATTTTACTATTCCTTTCGTAAACCTTCTTTTTGCTTTGAACCTATTCGCACTTTATAAACATGAAGGCTCCCCGCCACCGTCAACATAATGCTTCAGTCTGGAGATTTTTTCACCCTGCAAGAAAGAGAATCCTTCCCAACACGAGGTGGACAGTGCTGAATTTCATCAGAATGTTCCAGCTCTTCTTTTCAAGTTCTGTTCAACTCATAGTTGTATCGTATGAAATTCGATACATCTCGTGCCTCGCTTGCAGATCACAGTAACGCTCGATAACTCGTCAAGTTATAATTGCATAGAAGCGGAATTCGTTATCCTAACCTCTTACTCGTTACCAAGTAAGAAAAACATCCGAAGATACTACACTACAAAGCTCAGGTTGCAGTTAAAGTTGAATCAGTCGCTACGGGGGAAAAACAAAGCTGTATTTTCAATACAGAGCAGAACGACGGATAAAAGCTAGGAAATCCTGCTGAGCTGAATCACAGTGGGTAGTTTTGAATTAAAAATACACAGTTTGAAAAATTCTAAGAAAACTTATCTAAATAACATGCACATAAAGGGAATGCGATGATTTGCAGAAATTTAAACGACGATTTAAATTTACACGTACTATTTTTCTCTGAGGCAATGAATTTACACGATGGAGACGGAAGATTGATGCAACATTTAGTTTTATGATTCATCCTGTTGAACCTTATAGAAAACAATAGGGTTCAATTGTTCATCCGTTGCACAACATTTCTTCAAATGTTTGCAAACGAAAAGTTACAATTCTTAATTAAAATTACTCATGGAAATCAAAATCGCCAATTAGTTGTCTGCAACCCATTGCAGACTCCAGTGTCAGTCTTGATTGAAGATTTCGGTTTGTGTGTGAAAATTTATGTCTGTGTACACTAAAATAAATACAATAAGTTGCTACCTGTTTTGGAGTGCTGACGGGTCATTTACATGAGAGATGAATATACAGTGGACATTCCAGCCGAAAACTAAATTATTAAGTACAAAATGATGATTGGCATATCATTTTATTTCATTTCGTTGCATGTAAGATTTGTTTATTTATTTATTTATTTCGTCAAGCAATGTAGACTACATACAATGGTTACAGTGTTCTACTTACATACTATACATTATTTCTGTTGTCTTTTAGACGACATTTTACTTGTTCTTTAGACATAGTGATGCCGATGATTTCGCAATGTAAGTTATACTGGCGCATCATTCGATTAATGGGGCCATTTTTTGCATAATTAGTTCTGTATGACTTTTCTAAGAATAATTTCCGTGTTCTAAGATGCCAACTGGGACTATAAAAGTTCAATTGCGAGAGTAGTTCAGTAGCAAGAGTAGATGTAAGATACACATCTCTGTCGTTCAATATTTAGGTGAGCGTGTCGCAAATTGGCACAGAATAGTAATATAAACTTCATATATTTGGATATTGAATAAAATAATAATGCCATGTAAGAACTGCAGTTCATTTTTTGTTCTAAAATGCACCAACGTAAATTGAACCTCAATAATCTCGCACTACTGAACCATCCGATGCAGTTCCACATTTTCCTACAAATGATCTCCAAGCACTTTCCTCACTGTCCTTTTCTTCATTTCTTCAGCATATTCTTGGATCAGGTAACAATTCTGGAAGGGATGCATTTTCTCTACCATTTCTGGTGACTGCACTCGAAAACAAATATGGCAGACGTTGAACTGGCATGAGCAGCAAAGCAGCTCTTACGCAAGGTTTACCTTAAACGGAATCGTGTAAAACTTTGTGGCTTTCAGTTGAAAGGTAATTGCGTATTGAAATCATCCAATGAGATTGTAAAAATGACTGAATAAACGTATATGTTTACTCAATGAATGGCATTTAGTTTATATAAGTGTTATTTAGCATAATTTAAAAATTGGTATGATATTGCACGCCCTATTTGTTCATGATTGATCAACTTAGAGGCTTGTTAAATTATTTAGTTTTAATTATCTTTTTCTGTGTAGGACGAACGATTTTGATAGAAGGTAATAGAAAAGGGAATGAAATAACTAACTGGTGGTTAACACCAAAGTATTTTGTTCATCCCCAGTTGTGGATAAGCCAATCGCGAAAAACTTCCATCGTGAGTGCTAAACCTCTAGAAATAATATCCGATGGCACACAACTTAAAATTTAATTGGTTTGTGATGATCAATCAATGATATTTCATACAGTTATGCGTTGTCATTTCTACGATGAAGCTATGAGTTGGTATCCATTTGTAGATTTTTTTTTATAGGTATATGTTTATCCGGGAAGTACAAAAAATTCTAAAGTGCATTGTTTGAAGCAGTGTCACGGCCGCCGCGCGACGCTCTCAAACTTTAAACACGTTTTCTCGAAACAATGTTTTTCAAAACTGCGTGCACGATTACAAAAAAAAACGGCTCGACCAATGATGATAATGCAAATTTGTAGATTCTTTAAAAAGACGAGTCGATAATTATCGCAGCACTTTCAAACAGGCGTGGCTTTCTTCAAACTGTAGAAAAATTAACCAAATTTTGAATCTCTGAAGTGTATTTGTTAACATCTCCTTATTTGTTTAGTTGTCTATGCAATTGTTACCAAGGTAGCTTAGTTTAGCTTGTGCAGTCACAAACCAAATGGTTGCTACTCCGTGATTGATCTAAATCGAACGTTTTTACAATACATAAATATTATTGTAACTTTTGTTGTTTGTTTTTGGGACTATGTTTACCTCTGAGTTCTCCTAGAGGCTATAAAAGGGAAAGTTTTGTTACAAAGTCAGAGCTTGTTGGTTCCGGATTCACCTTGATAAGTGATGCGATCATAGTTTTGATATGAATGTCTTGTGATATTAATTAAATATTAGTACTGATTTATACCAACAAAATGGATGCAGTTGGAACTTCCTCAGAAAATATGATAGTAGTTCACTTGTTCCAAGACAAGTGTGACAAACCAGTAGTATGGATCATAATTAATTATGATCCCCACCGCCAGCCTACCACACTCTATGAAAACCATCACATCCCACCGAGAAGCTTCTTTATTGTTCTTTTTCTGTTTTTTATTTTTCTATTGTTTTTTATTCTGTGCTTACTCGATCATTCGCGCTACCGACTAATAGATAACGCGCTATGTCCGATAGAAAAATAGTTCGCAACGAAACATCGACACAACCTTTCACAGCCGGTGCTCGAGGCAGACTCTTCATGTCAGTGCGATTGTAGCCGAGAGGGAAACAAACCAACGATAGGATTTTCATCCAGTTGAAAAATCTTGAGGTATCGTATCGTGCCATACAGACCCATTAGTCTTTCATTAGTCCTATTAAAGACTATGGAAAAAGTGTTGAATGATTATATCAATTCAAACTACATGAGCATGTATCCACTATTGGAGTTCCAGTTTGCTTACCAGTCTGGTAAGTCAACAGTTACGGCACTGCATAATGTGGTTTCAAAGGTAGAAAAAGCTCTATCCGTAAAAGAAATAGCACTTTGTTCTTTCTTAGATATTGAAGGAGTTTCCGACAACGCTTCCCATTCGTCTATGGCTCGTGCCTTGAAGAAAAGGAACATTGACATGAACATAATTAACTGGGTTCATACCATGCTCGCAAAAAGAGAAATCACTTCAGAGCTGGGAAGTTCGTCTATTACAGTACGGACAACGAAAGGCTGTCCCCAAGGAGGAGTCCTCTCACCACTAATGTGGTCCTTAGTTGTAGACGATCTTCTAAGAAGCTTAGAGGAAAAAGGTTTCGAAGTTGTAGGTTTTGCAGACGATGTAGTCATTATAGTGAGGGGAAAATTTGACAACATCATTTCAGAAAGAATGCAAAGGGCCCTAAAATTTACCCAGTCTTGGTGTATCAAGGAGGGCCTTAGCATTAATCCATCAAAAGTAGTAATTGTCCCTTTCACTAGGAAAAGGAAGTGTAGTTAGTGAACAGGTTAAATACTTAGGAGTGATACTGGATGCCAAACTGAACTGGAATGCTCATCTTGAGTGTGTGCTCGGTAAGGCAACCAGTGTTTTCTGGATGATGATGATATAATACTACCATCTATTGTAGCAAGGTAACTTTCCATAGTAGAGGAATAATCTGAGAAACGATTTGATCAGGATTCTATTATTGTATGTGATCTTTAAGCTCCTATATGAAGGGCCAAAAACGTTTGGGCGGGCCCGTAAGCAGAGACACTTACGCGAAACCCGCGAATATAGGGAAAAGAATCTCCTTTCATAAGCAAGTTCACACTCACAGCACTAGAATCGAGCCTGCGATTGACAGAATAAACCCAATAGATGAGGTCATAGAGCCCACCCTCGTCCCGCAAAATGTTAACAATAGGGAGGGGGCAGACCCATGCTCCCTATCCAAATCGTTTTACTTGGGTGCCCTGATGGTCCCTCCCTTTCCCAGTTATATTTTATTTAATATTTAGTATATTTTGCACACGAATAATTAAGATATCATTATACACAAGAATACTAATTTATTCAAATTTCAAACTTAAATGATACATCCAATGGATTGTTACTGAAAAATAAATAAAAATTAAATATGTATTAATATCCTTCCTGGAATAGCTGAAAACAGAAAAGATCATTCCAAATATCAAGGATAAAATTTCAATAAAAGATATTATTTTATAAAACATGTTGTAGAATTTTTTTGTATACTGTTCTAGTAACATTTCAAAGATAGCAATTGTAGTGATCGAAGAGTCCGGTTTGCTGATTTCTGACATAATAGCTTTTCTTACCATAATACCACTAAACACAATATTAAAATATGATCCTACATTGCTTATATGCACATGCCAATCTTTTATGAATATAGTAGTTGAAGTTTAGAATTGCAATTTTAAATTAAATGTTATGCTGAAATGCTGAAAAACAAATTGATCCTTCGATGCCTGTTATGCTGCTCCAGGCTCTTAAAGGGTGATACGGTCAAAATTTGGTCAAGGGAAAACGCGTGTAAATCGGTGAAATCGTTTATTTAAAAAATCAAATTAAATTTCTTTTTCAAGTTCAATTAGTATAAAATTCAGGAAAAATATTCAGTTAGGCTTCCGCTTTTCCAAATCCGAATTGCCGGGCCTTACGCTTGACCCCTGCCATCAGATTTTGTACAGCCACCTTGTCCACCTTCTTCGCCGCAGAAAGCCAGTTTGCCTTGAACTGCTGCTCGTCCTTAGCAGTTTTTTTGGTCTTCTTTAGGTTCCGCTTGACAATAGCCCAGTATTTCTCAATTGGGCGGAGCTCTGGCGTGTTGGGAGGGTTCTTGTCCTTGGGAACCACCGGCACGTTGTTGGCGGCGTACCACTCCATGGCCTTTTTACCGTAATGGCAAGATGCCAAATCCGGCCAAAACAGTACGGAACAACCGTGTTTCTTCAGGAAAGGCAGCAGACGTTTATTCAAACACTCTTTCACGTAAATTTCTTGGTTGACAGTCCCGGAAGCTATGAAAATGCTGCTTTTCAAGCCACAGGTACAGATGGCTTGCCAAACCAGATATTTCTTTGCGAACTTTGACAGTTTCGTGTGCTTGAAAATATCTGCTACCTTTCCCCTTCCTTTTGCCGTATAAAACTCCTATCCCGGAAGCTGCTTGTAGTCGGCTTTGACGTAGGTTTCGTCGTCCATTACCACGCAGTCAAACTTCGTCAGCATCGTCGTGTACAGCCTCTGGGATCGCGCTTTGGCCGTCGTATTTTGTTTATCATCGCGATTTGGAGTCACTACCTTCTTGTAAGTCGATAGTCCGGCTCGTTTTTTGGCTCGATGCACGGTTGTAGACGATACACCCAGCTTATTTGCGGCATCTCGGAGAGATAGGTTAGGGTTTCGCTTGAAACTACCGACAACTCTCTTTGTCGTCTCAGCGGCTTCCGGTTTTCGATTTCCCCCCGATCCAGACTTCCTGGCTGTCGACAAACGTTCCCCAAACACTTTAATTACATTTGTAACGGTTGATTTGGCAACTTTTAGCGATTTTGCCAACTTTGCGTGCGAGTAACTCGGATTTTCGCGATGCGCGAGCAAAATTTTGATACGCTGTTCTTCTTGCTTGGACGGCATTTTGACAACTGAAGGGTGAATTCCAAAATCAAAATAGGAGCAACATTCTACACACACACACCTTCAAAATGAGGGGTGTTCAGGTTTTTTAAATGCAAAATTGAAAGAAATACGTCAAGTTGATATTGACCAAATTTTGACCGTATCGCCCTTTACATGGTTTTGGAATGCAAAGATGATTCTTAAGCGTTATTATATATAGCATTTCAAGCTTATTGCTTTCACAAATTGCTTATTGCCTGCGCTCAACTCAGTGTTCCAAATGCACTTCCACAGTTATTAATTGAAGGCTTTCGATGCCGATGATTCTAATGCGTGCTGAAATTATTAATAAATTGAGAATGGAAAATATACAATATGACTTAAGGTACACGATCTTCGCACCCCCTCACTTCGCTATTGTCAGATTGACAACATTGCCCAGGCTGCGCCAACCAGCGTCTCCATGTTTCAGCTGGCAGTCTGTTGTGATCATATGACTCGTGGAGGCGTGAGGTAGGAACTTGTGAGGACGAGAGGTCGGTCGCACCCTCCTTCGAAGTTGTCAACTCACCATTTGAAGCCCAGGCAACCAGTGCTTTCTGGATATGCTCAAAAACATTTGGCAGAAAATGGGGTCCTAGACCAAAAAGGATAATGTGGATTTATGCATCCATAATACGTCCAAAAGTAACGCATGCTTCTCTTGTGTGGTGGCCAAAAACAAAAGAAGCTACTGCACAGAAAAAGCTTACAAAACTTCAACGGCTAGTATCCATTGCTATAACGGGAGCGATGCGCAGCACTCCATCAAATGCGTTGAATGCAATTCTAAATCTGCTGCCTTTGCACGAATACGTGCAACTAGAAGCGGAAAAGAGTATGCTTAGACTTAAACGGCTGAAAACTTTCCTGTCTGGTGACTTAGTCGGTCACCTGAGCATTTCACAAAGCTTTCAAAATGGGCCAGTGATGTATATGAATGGAGACTGGATGAAACCTGTGGAAAACCATAACATCCCTTACAATACCATATGTATATATGTGAAACGTCACGTATAGATTGGGAAGTCGGAGGTCCCACTGTTCGTCATGGCTCCATAAAATTCTTCACAGATGGCTCAAAAGTTGGAACAAAAACGGGAGCAGGAATCTTCGGCCCTGGGGTAGAAATCTCAGTGGCGATGGGAAACTATCCAACGGTTTTACAAGCGGAGATCTTTGCTATAATAAAATATGTTAACGTTTGTCTGAAGAGGAAATATAGATATGCAAATGTTTGTATTTTTACAGACAGCCAAGCGGCACTCAAAGCGTTAAGTAATTATAAATGTACATCCAAACTTGTCTGGGAATGCGTTCTTACATTGCGAAAGGTGTGCCAAGAGAACTCGGTAAATTTATTCTGGGTTCCGGGACACTGTGGCATTGAAGGCAATGAAAGGGCAGACGAGCTTGTAAAACAAGGTTCAAATGCACAGTTTATTGGCCCAGAACCATTCTGCGGTATATCATACTGTGCCATAAAAATGGAATTGAAATCTTAGGAAGAACAAAGGTTGATGACCAACTTGTCAATCGAAAAGGTTTATAATTTCAAATGTTACAATTAGTTAAAAGCTTCTGGAGCTCAATAAGAGAGTTCTTTGTATAGGCCTAGTAACCAGACATTGACCGAGTAGATATCATTTGAAAAACATTGACCACGTTCAGAATGATATCTGTCATTTCTGTAACATGGAACGTGAAACCTCGGAACATCTGCTTTGCAGTTGTGATGCTTTGTACAAGAGCAGACTTAAATATCTGTACAGTGGTTATATGCAACCTAAAGTAATTTGGATTGCAAATCCTGGAAAGGTGGTGGGTTTTATAAACACGATTTTGCCTGACTGGGATACGCGTCTTAGGCTGGTCACTTGACAAATGGTGATCTAGCTTTAAGATGCGAATTAGAATAGTAAACAGGGGTATACCACAAAAGTTCAACTCAGTGGACGCAGTGGTTCTACGCCCCAAAAAAAATCGTGCCATAGGAAAACTGCTGAGTATACCAATTACCAGGCCGAGAGTATTGAACAGGAAACCGTAAATTTTGAAGTAGATATAGGAAGAAGCTGTCAAAATATAAATCTAAGTTCTTCAATCGGCAGGGAATTTTATTTTCAATCGTGTTTATTTTACAGCTTGCTCTTCTTAATATCTAAAGGCAATAACAACAAAGATTCAAATCGAGTGCTTCTAAAATGTGCGTTAGAAAATAATGAGAATCAAACATTTTTAATTTCATTCACCGAGTGTTTTATCCACTTTAAACATTACCTGCATTCCAATAAAATTGCGATTCCGCTTCATTTTTTGACTGAATATGTCAGCAATTTGCATCGATGACCACTTCCAGATGACGCTTGAAGCTTTTGCAGACCTTGAAAATATACTCAGATGATAATTCTATCCAATGCATTGATATGGAGGTCCGTAGAGAGTTCAAGTTCTTTGGTCAAAAAGCAAGGCATTGTGTTTTCTTTGACTTGTGGGCTGGAGCTCCGTCATGCTGGAACACAATATTTGCATCCTTGCCTTAGGTATATGTAATCCAATGCCTAAGTACCCATCTGTGTTCACTTTCAGGCCCTTGGACAAAAACGGGTTCCACTTTTTTGGCCATCGGAAGCAACCAATCCAAACACCATCACCTCTGTTGGATGCTTGGTCCGAAACGTGAATTTGATGTTCTTAGGTAAGGCCTGTACTCGAAAAAAATGCACCATTTTTATCCATGTGTATTTTTTTTTTCCGTGGGTAAAATTCATGAAAATCTGGGTATATCTAGTTTGGAGTGATTGTTCACATGTTTACAGATTTCATTACAATCGGTTCAGTGGTAATTGAGATGTCATCGAAACAAGAAGAAAATCGCCGGAGAATTTTGCGCGCCGTCATGGAAAATCCTACTGCGACCATGAGATGGATCGGAAGACAACTGGGAATCACCCATACAACTGTGTCTCGGATGTTAACCCATACAACTGTGTCACGGAGTCCCGGACGACCGAGTGGCGGACTGGAAGTGGGAGAAAATCGAAAACAGCTTACCCTGTGAAGGCTCGGAAGGTGTTGGATTATTTCAAGTGTAATCCGAACCTTTCGATTCGCGACGTGGCTCTGAAGGCAAAGTGTTCCGCCTGGTTCGTTTAGCAAACCATGAAACGAGCTGGGTTTCGTATATTAAAGGTCCGCAAGGCACCGAACCGGCATGATCAACAAAAAAACGGCGGCCAAATCCCGCGCAAGGAAGAGAGTGGTTAACGAAACCGATGTGTGTGGCTATGGATGACGAAACCTACATCAAGGCAGACGCAAAGCAGATATCGTGGCTGGAGTTCTACGTTGCCAAATCACAGTTTGATGTTCCGGAAGACATAAGGAAGAAGAAAGTGGACAAATATGCCAATGCGGTAAACTGAGTAAACCGTACATCACAACGGGTACCATCAACAGCGAAAGTTACCGCACCGAGTGCCTCCAGAAGTGTTTGTTGCCCTACCTGCGGTCCCACGGAGGCGAGACATTATTTTGTCCGGACCTGACATCATGCCATTACGCGCGATCGACGTTGGATTGGTACAGAGACAATAACGTTGTTTTGTACCAAAAACCGCCAACCCCCCAAATTCACCAGAGATTCGTCCGGTGGAAAGATTTTGGGCCATAATGAAGGCCAAAGTTCGAAAATCGTCCAAGGTGTTTAAAACGAGCTGGAGTTGAAGAAAGAATGGATGAAAGTGACCAACAAGGTCGGCTCCACCATTGCACAAAATGTAATGAGGGGTCTTAAGGGAAAGGTGCGGGCTTTCAGCTATGGAAAGGAAATTGAATAAAGTAATTATTCCGAAACATAACTCATATGTATTAGTTCATTCCCTGAAAGTTTGAAGAAAATCCGACTCAAAATATATTTTTGGCGAACACTTTTGTCTGGTGCATTTTTTTCGAGTACAGGCCTTATAACAAATAGGTTTTTCGAACTTATATACCAGTTGGTGCGACTGTTGGACACACTCTCGATAGTAAACAGAGCCCACAACAGCCCGGTCATATAGCAAAGAAGCCAACGAGTTGATATTATAAATAAAGATGGTTGACAACAGGAGTGCATTCCCAACCATCAAAGTGACAACATCCGCAAGAAAAAATTAGCAAAGCATAGCATAGCATAAACCATGTTGCACAATATCGTGGGTGGTACAAGCTCTGAACTATTGTTAAGAGGGAGATGCGCCTTTATCCGTTTGCTGTCAGATAGTGATTTGTGATCAATTCCTACCTCTAAGATTAAGGGTTTGTCATCTTCCAACAGACCAGAGCTGTCCTGGTCACGTCCTTGCAACTGGTGGAGCTAAGAGAGAATTATTAGTTCGACACTCACTTAACCATGAGACACTCATACCGTTTATTTCCCTCAACGTTGCGCCTTACCTAAAGATGACTGCCAACTGGATCACACACAAGTACCTGCTTACGCTTCTTGTGGTTGCACCCACCAACTAGCACATGTCGGAATATCCAATGGCTGCTTAGCAACGGTCGCCAAGCCAACGGATTTCTAGCAACAGCCTTCTGAGCCATCAGCTACCTTACCAATTAATTTTAAACCAATTAATTAAATATGTAAAATTGCACTATTACCAAACTGGGTGACTCAATCCTGATTATTTTTGACCACAGAGTTCATTTAATCTATCGTGAAATAATGTAATCTCGCATTATTCAAGGCAAACATTTTCAAACAAATTTTAAAAAAGAAGCTTTCATCAATATTATCGTTTTTCAAAAAAAAAATTAAAACAAAAAGCTGTGAAATTTTAATGTCAAAGAAAAAGCTATTTGTTTTGGCAAGATAATCATCTTTGCGTAAAATCTTTCATGTTGGCGTTTTTCATACGGATGAATTCCGAACAGTTTTTAATGAGTTTCGATGAGCAGAAACTTTACTGAAAACATGAACTGTCAGAAACGTTTGAGGTTATTGAGTTCACTTAGCTTGTTAGATGTTCTGGCCCATAGTAAAATTTGAACTGTATCCAGGGTACAGTACTGCCATTTAAATTTGGTTTCATAGTCCTCTAAACAATCTACAGTGTTGCAATAATCATCGACCCATCCTTTAATTTCCATTTTGACCCAATCCATGATGATATGTAAAACATCCTTTGAATATTAGAAAACAATGCTTAACTAGCGTTGAGATTAGTACAATCAATAAAATAAATAACAGTTATCGGGTTGTGAATAACATGCAAGAAATCAAATCCTGCGATCCATAGTTCTGTCAGTGAAAAATTTCAAATCCCAATCCCACTGTGGATCTGGTTTCAGACAAGCAAACCGAACCGTGGGAAGAAAAGCACCTGGTACGGTTGTCGGTAACCTATATAGAAGGATAAAGGAATACTATTATTTTAAGCAGCCTCTAAGCCAATATCATCTTTGTGTTAGTGGCCAGCTGAAAATCAGATCCGAGGCGAAAAGAGAACTGCTAGATTGGCTTTCTGGAGCGAGAAAAATGTGGCTTTTGGCTCTTGGCAATGTCTGTGGACGTCCTCTTTCTATGGCTTGTGTGAGCCGGAAAATTCGTCCATCGTGGAAAGGTTTTATCTTCTAATCAGAGCTGGCAAATTCAGACGGAGGAAGGACGTTAGACAGAGTTATGATTTTGCAGATAATTGAAAGCTACCACCAACGATGGAATTTAGCACAGGATTTGGGATATATTTTGCAGGTAGATATTCTGAATATACTAAAGTTGCATCAGCAATTTGTTTGCGTGGGAAGTTAAAAATACCCAAAAGGTCATTTGAACGCGTGTGAAAAATTGATGAGCTCCAGTTGGGTTCCAGTTTTTGAAGCATGAAAAGCAATGATGAATCTTTTATGCTGCTGTGTACATACGTAACAATTGAGCATTTCAGTAGAATAAATGAAAGAGGGGGTATGCTTCGGTTTATTTCTGTTTCTTAGTATACTTACTTGCATAGATCCGAAAACACTGCGGTGGAGCATCGGGGATGAATCGTGAGTGGAAATCATAAAAATTGTAATATATCATTCCCGGCTGCAGCCGCAACAGCAACAGAAGCAGCATTCATGAAACCCTTTGGGGGTCCCTTTTGTAATCATCATTGCTGCGGTTGTTTGACATGGTTGGATCCGACAATTTGTGTAGATCAGGATAACAATACGTCGGACCGGCATGGCAATGGCAACGAAGGTTTATGTTCGTTTTGGGTGTTGCGGAGCCTAAGAACAAAGCGTACCGTCTGGAACTACACTGTGCGGGTTGGATTAGAGATCATAGAATGGGAGATAATTTTATCATTTTGCCTGAGAATGGAACCGTTGGACGGTGAGAGGAGAGCGTTGTTGGTATATTGAGTTCTTGAGTGTCCATTATTGAAAAACGTGACCAGTTTACTCTGAACTGATTTACCTTGACTCAACCCAAGCGGAAAGTTTAAAATGGCAACTAAATTTGTTGGCATGATTAATTTAAATCACAAAATATTTTCTTTACACTTAAGAGTGTTCGATAAAGTGTGCATTAAAAAAAAAGCGACTAAATGTTCCAATTCATGCGATGCGTGTCTCCCAGAAGTTGCCGCCTTCATTAAAAAGTACATTAAGGATGACGACGTAGTGTTTTGGCCTGATCTAGCGTCGGCTCATAACTAGAATAAAATGCAATTTGGTTAGTTAAAATATCTTGTTCCGTTTTTCTTTCAAAAATAGTCGCTTTTTTTTAATGCACACATTAAAAATAATCCGTTGCGTCAGATCCAAACGGAGTTTAATGATTCTTTTGATAAGTACAGGTTACAACAGAATTTCTCTATCACCGTGCCGCTTGTGCAGCTTCCGAAATCTTTTGACTCTTGCTATCTTCTACTTTTCAGTCGAGCCCCATGCACCCGTTATTTTTTGTATCGATTCAGTCCAAGGTCGTCTTTCTAAATACTTTTGATCGTTGACTGCGACATTCCCAGTTCTTTGGCCATCTTTCGCCAGACTTACCAGGATTCCGCCGAATTCACTCTGACACTCGTTTGATGGCGTCCGGATACCTGACAGTGTGTTTACGGCCAAATCTGGGAGGTATTTTACAAGAACCGGTTCTTTTGTAGCGTTTGATGGTGCGAAAGATTAATCTCTCGCTTTAAGCAGTGATGCATGCGGCCCGCCAGATGTTTTTTTGCAGCCCGTGGGCTACATCTGAATATGCTGATATTTGTTATGGAAAATAAATTTGTAAATTTTGAATCGTATGACAGAGAAGATAAATATCAAACAACATACTGTAGATAACATATTATCTCTAACAGGTCGACATTTTGCGCCTCTTTCTTGCGCGTCCGGGAAGCGACGTTTCGGAAGGTTACATCCTGAACATTCGGCAGAACGCAGAGAGCCTTCTTCGGTCAGATCTTTCGGGGTTTCCACTTCCACTTACTGTTTGTGCTGCATCTACTTTTGTTCCTGGCACATTGTTCGTGTTGTTCTCCTGAACGCCTTGTTGAGTCTGAGTGGAACGGCTGTGGGCTAGTGAAAACATATATTTAGAGCATACCATCTATAAATATTTGGAAACAAAAATACCTCTCCACTCTGTTTTGGTTGTATCCGAAGACCGCTTCCTCACGCTTGCTGTTAGGTTTCCAATTATTGAACGTTGTGCTGGGATGGTATCCGAACATTCAACAATTTCCTCGTCATCGCAAATCGAACGCAGAATTATTAATTCCTTCCGACATTGTTGGAACGGTATTTTGAACTTCCTCCAATCGAACGACCGAAGTACGGATTGCTTTGTTATGTTTGTTCTGACACTTCGGACGTTTAGCGCGGCAGGTAAACTGAAACGTCTTATCAAACAGTAGAGCATCTCTATTGCGAAATCAGACATCGGACGTTTTGTTGATTTTCAATTTTCTTAATATTATGCAAACATATCAAAATGCGTGTTTTAACATAATGTTGATGAGTGCAATAGCAATAGTGTGCATTAATTAATTCAACTTGTTTATATTTGTTACATAGGACCTTTTGAAAAGTTACGCGATATTTCTCCTTTTCATTTGAGTCATTTGTCGTGCAAAGTATTCAGCGAGGAGAGCATTTAATTTTCTCTCGTTTCTCATATGAATTAAGAGCTAGAGTCTAGACTCAGCATGGGAAAAGTTCTTAAGCGTATTTACGATCTCAAGACGGAAATCGCAGAGTTTATGAAACAAAAAGGAAAGGCAGTTCATCAGTTCGACGATCAAAAATTGATGGCGGGTTTTGCATTCTTGATTGACATCTCGACACATCTGAATGATTTGAATGTGCAACTTCAGGGGAAAAATAAGCTTGTTCAAAAGCTTTTCAACCACATCAAATCCTTTGAGCAGAAATTGACGCTAAGGGTAATGCAGCTTAAATCAAGAAATTTTCTACGCTTGGATCGTGCAAAGAATGCAATGAAATCAGGTATGCCAGTGCAGTTTCATCTGTGCAAGCAGATTTTTCTGACCGATTCCAAGATCTCAAAGTGAACGAACAGCCATTTTAAAATGTTTGTACGCAGTTCAGTGTTGATGCTAAAAGTGCTCCGGACAATTTTCAATGGACCTTATACAACTGCAATGCGACATCGAGTTGAATGATAAATTCAAGGAGAATGACAATCTAACATTCTACTCGAAATACTTTTCGGAAGAATCTTTTCCTGAGTTGCGAAACCATGCTCTTTTTATAATTCTGGTCTCAACATATATTTGTAAAGCACTATCTTCTCTCATGAAAACCGTTAAGTCAAAAGCCAGAAATAAGTTTATCTGATGAACACTTGGAGAACCAGCTACGTATTGCATCGTCATGTATCAAAGCGAACTTAGATAAGTTAGCAGAAGATAAATTTAAGCAAATCTCACATTGCGGTATTGTTTGTTTGCTTCTTACACAGTGATGAATTTATAGAATAAAATTGCCATGATTTAAAAATGTTTCATTGATCTGTTTTGATATCATTGGGTACGAAATGTTTAGTTAATAACTAACGAACAACTTTTTATAAAAAAAAACCTTATGGGTAAAAAACACATGTAACAAAATTAAATACCAAAAAAAAAACAGTGTGGCCCGTGATGTTACTGAAAAACTTGAATTCGGCCCGCGACCTGTGTTAGGCTGAGCACCACTGGTTTAAAGCCTGCCCACGTTAAATTTCAGACACCAAAGTCATAGCAGAAAAGCAAATTTACACATAATTCAACAAAACCGATTGTTTATTCCACGATAATAGTGTTACATCCACATTAGAAACAGTTAATTAAGATGTTAATCCTTCTTTCTATAAATTTTTTGAACTTTCTGTGGTACACCCGCCATCCGGTGCCGTACGGTAAGCCTCAGATACGCCCGTCGTTACGATTCTCCATCTTCTTTTAAAATATCGGTACCATTTGCTTTATTCTTAGTTTCGAAGAGTTTCCGCTTAACTAGAGCCCAGTACTTCTCTATAGGGTGAAGTTCTGGACATTTTGGTGGATTGGCTGTTTTTGCCACGTATTTGACCTCTTGTACCTTATACCATTCCAGCACGGATTTCGCATAGTGACAAGAGACCAAATCAGGCCAAAACAGAGCTGGAGAGTCGTGGCTTCTGATAAACGGTAGCAACCGCTTTTGCTGACATTCTTTCTCGTAAACATCCTTATTGATAGTGCCGGTAGAGACAAAACTTTTAGATTTTCGACCACACCTTCTTATGGCCTGCCAAATCAAATATTTCTTCAGGCGTTTGGACACCTTCTTTACCCGAAGATGCTCGGCAATGGCGGTCCTTTGCATTACGGTGTAAAAGGCCAGACCCGGAAGCTGTTTAAAGTCTCTGTACTAGTCTAACACCAACCGCGCTTAGTGGCAGGATGCCAGATCCGGCCAAAATAGCGTCTCGCCTCCATGAGACCGCAGGAAGGGTAGCAGGCACTTCTGCAGGAAATCGTCTCGGAAGAGTTGCCCATTCATAGAACCCGTCGTGATGTACGGCTGGCTCATTTCTCCACACCCACAGATGGCCTGGCAAACCAAGAACTTTTTGGTGAATGTGTCCACCTTCTTCTTCCCTACCTCCTCAGGTACGGCTAATCGTGATATACCAACGGAAAACTCCTAGCCCGGCAATTGCTTTGTGTCCGCTTTGATGTAAGTCTCGTAGTCCATCACGTCGCACGTCAGTTTAGTTTTGGCTACCGTGTTTTGTTTGTCGTTCCGGTTTGGTGCCTTCCTGACCTTGTAGACGTGAAGGCCGGCACGTTATATCGTTTTTTTGACAAACCAGATGAAAACCTTCGTCTTCTTCAGCACATCGCGGATCGAAAGGTTCGGTCGACGCTTGAACAGATTGCCTTCACCGGATCAGCTGTCTTCGGTTTTCTGCCGCTGTGTCGTCTTGGTCTCCTTATATATCTTCAACAGCAGGGACACTGTCCAATGATAGAATCCCAGGTGTTTCCCGATCCATCTGTGGGACGCAGTCGGATTTTTCCCCCCATTTCCTTCCTTCCCCCCCCCACAAATAAAAAAAAAAAAATTACACCAAATATTACCCCTTTCTATTTTAAAAAACACTAAATTTCCCCCACCTAAAAAATCAAACCAATCATATCCCTTTTTTTTATACATCTTTTACTTCTTGGAAAACTCCCTTTCTAGCTTTTGACGTAGACTACGTCTTACGGCAAGGGTAGGGTGTCAATTGAAAATCTAGAAATAAGCGACCGTCACGAAATATTGTTACAAATTAAACGCTTATAACTTCATAAATGCTCGATCGATTTTCATGATAATAACATCAATCGGTTGGAAAGTTTCCCGCGTATCAATTCAATATTAAAAATTTATTCGTTAACAATTATAAACAATTGAAAATAACGAAGATGAAAGGTGATGTCGTATAATTTTGTTTTGCCGGCTAAAATTACCAAATGCATAGTACCTTCCTATCACAGATTTCAAATGTAAGCAAGGAAGGTCTCATATGCAACAGTGAACGATATAAAGCGGGTACACCTTCGCAAATTTTCTCTTGTTCGGGACGAATGACTCCTAGGGTTAAAGTCCCGTTAAAACAATAAAGAAGAAGAAGCAAATTTTCTCATTCGTGTTGCAGTACTGGAGCTGTGCGGAGCAACGAACCAGTATTGATTGGCAGCTGGCGATGGCATGTACCCTGGAGGGTGCACTGTAGACCAACCATTGGTCAAGTAGCTGAATGCTCTGCAGGCTGTTGCTAGCAAGCCGTTGTCTTGACAACCGTTGCTAGGCAGCCATTATTTAGGCAATAGTGTGCTAGGCAGTCGGGTTGACATCCGGTGGGTGCAATCACGAGGAAGTGAAATATGGTGCTTGTGTGTGTGATATTGTTGGTAGCAATCTTTTGGTAAGGGCCTGTTAATAAACCACGTAGACTCATTTTTAAAAATCTCAGACCCCACCTCCCCGCTTGTAAACTGTACTCCATACATTTTTTTGAAATTTTGTATGGAGTGTAGACATTGGTCAAATCCCCCCCTCCCCCTAGAAAAGTCTACGTGGGTTATGAATATTTAGCTCCTAAGGCGCAACGTGCAACGACTGAAATAACCTGCTTCTTCAAAAGACCGAGAAGGTTTTAATTCAAATGCGGACAATTTCAAATCCGTCTTTTTCAGGACGACTAACTCAATTTTGAGAGGGTTTGTTTTATTGGAATTTATCTACATTACTTTCCAAGTTCTTGCCAATTGGCAGCCGTTGCATACCTTGAGTATTGTGTACAATTTGCAAATGGCTAACGTCACGAAAAATTGAAACACCGGAGGCTCATAACTCGATCGTTCCTTGATTGATTTATTACGATTTTACGATTTTTACGATTGCCATTTGAATAACTCAAGGTTTTAAAATTTTACGAATAAAAAATGAGTATATTTTGTGTAAATATTGATCCATCGGTGTTGGACATTTTTAAAGAATGTTGCGTTCTGGCAAATATCAAGAAACTCCCTATCACCGAACAGTTTTGCTTCTCGAACATGCTATTCCAAAGCGACATTCTCGGCTCATTCCAATTAGTACTGTTATGAATAGTTATTCTGTTGTGTGTTGATTCGGGTTGGATAGAGTTTTACTTCGAGGAAGAAATAAGTTTTGAGAAACTGCGAAAGTGAGAATATGTGTATTCCTAATCGTTTTGATGCCAAACGTAATATCGGAAGCACATATGGGAATGCTTTAATGGGAATGCTAGATTTGACACAAATTCATGGAATGTAAACCTGATATCTCTGAAATCAGGTCTGTTGTATGAAGGATTGCAAAAAAAATTGTTTACTTTTGTTTTGGCTTGCAATTGAACAAGGGGGAATTTTACGCGCGTCTGTTAAAATTCCTTATATTTGTTCCGTGAATGTTCCGCTACGAAACTAACGAAACTAATCAAACGATTCAACGTAGTCTACGTCAGCCGGTCGTGTGTTAAAGACAACCCCACTGATTTTTTAATCGAAAAAATCACGAAAAATCGATTGCAGCCGGTTTAATCTACCGCACGAGTCAGGAAAGCATTCTAGCTGACTTTCCTCCTACAGATTGGCATCATCACTATTGTTCTTATTTGCACTCTTCTTATGTAAAAATGATCGGAAGATCAAATGCTACATTATGACACCTCAAAGAGTGACGTTGATTGTGGATAGAAGTGTTTTCCATTGCAACACAATAATTGAGTCATGATTAATAATTATAATTTCAAAACTTTAAACTTCCATGATCCATTTTCATCGGACTAATTTTTAGAACGGCAATTGAACATTGGTAACCCTACTCCTACCACACTCCGGTTTGCGTGCACGGTTCTGGTGAGCGGAAGCATAAAGTAGCATAAAAAAGTGGAAAATAAATGCTACGATGTGCCGTTCACACGAAAATGTGATGCACACTCGTATGAATTGTGTGCATACAAACGGATTGAAGTTCATAAAGTTTGTGGCCTTGCCAACAACCTCTTGATACACGCTCTCTTGAGTCTACTCAATCGCTCGGCGGAGCATACTCAAATTGAGTAAATCTGGAGATTGAATTTTCATATGGGCGAATCTAACATTAAGAGACTCTGTTCGTTTACTCTTTCATTTATAACTTAATGGTGCGTTAGAACCATTCTCATTCAATTTACATAAAATGCTATCCAAATGCAAAGTCCAAATCATTCGATTTTTTTTTATAATGAATATTTAGAAGATAATCTCTAATTGTTACATTCGCCCTTTTGAAAAAAGTTCCTAGATATGATTTATTCAGGCTCAAAAGTTGTAAATAGAATAAACTATTTTCTTCTTGCAGCTCTCTATCTCGTTGATTTTTGTTTCTTTTCCATTGTCAATTTTTCATCCTTATGTCTTAAATGCACTTCAACAACAATAAATTGAGATCTTACAATGCCCGGTCCATTTATTCACTTGAATAATTGTGTCGCAAAATTAATCATAGAGTCGCTAACTCCGCAAAATTTCGCGACCAGAACAGGAACTAAGCCCATCGATATCACAGATCCAACAATCCCAGATCCACGACACAAGCTTCATGTTTTTAGCTTGTTTTTCACTCATTTGTTCAGCATTCGAATCTTCATCACCGTGGTTCTCATTTCCAATTCTATTTCGTTTTCTTATAACATACAATTATTCGTATCTAGCTTTTAGACGTTATTGTTATTTGTTTTCGGTTTTACTGTTGCTTCTCTTGCTCATTGCGATTTGTAAATTGAAAACATAACCAGGAAAACGTTATCAACCGAGTTAAACCTACCCAGTACACAGAGTACACGGCCAGGATTTACGTCGATTAGAATAGATGCCAACTGACCGATTTCCTACTCAAAACAAATAACCTCAAGGAAGCGTGCACCCAACAACAAAAACAAAGGACAAAGGAATAAAAACGCTGCATCGAACGGAGCTCGTTAGTCCTATCGTGAATGGGGAAATAAACTACTGTTGGCCCGCACACCACCTACTCCACATGCTTGGTTTGTTGTTTGGTCGGACAACTTAATTTATTTGTGATGGGACAAGTTGAAAAATTGCTGTTGGGCATGACAGTAAACGAGCCGGTTGGTGTCTGGCGAAAGCACCGTTTTTGTGCTTCCGATTGAATAGCTCAGAACCATTCCGGGGAAAAAAAAAAGTATAATGGTGTAAGTTTCCAAGGCAGCTGACTGAAAATTTTCCCTTTAATCGATCATTTGACAGGGTTTAATTAAACAATGAAGCATCCAGTGGGAGGATGAGGTTTAATAATAATCATCAATCGGTGACATCATTGGAGGGGAAATGAACAGATTGAATCCAGAATTCGATGGAAGCAAAAACGATTCATTTGGCTGGAATTTTAATTAAACTGGAAAAGTGAAAAATGACTAAGTAATAATGCTCGCTGGTTTGTGCTAAATTTATCCAAACCATTCCACTTAGGAGTTGTCAAATGACTCAACTTGTGCACGAACAGTTTGCTTTTATTATGTCCAGTGAGCATAGTTTTTCCTTCCACGTAGTTGCGTGAAGCAAAAATCACGTAGCGACTGGTCCTACGTGATTTCCTGCAATTAATTATTCGGTAAGCACTGTTGCTGGACTTACTTTGCATGGAAATGAGGGCGTCCAGTCGTCACAGCTCCGGTGGGGAAACTAGAATTCAAAGTCCATGCAATCGTTGCTGTCGAAATTTGTCCCATCCCGTCTTAAATGACGATAACTTTAAATCTAGTCCATCAACATATCTAAACCATGCTGGGCAAGAGCGGTTTCCCGTGCAAACTAGTAAATTGAATCAGCTTAACAAATCAATCTCATCCCAAGGAAAAGTTTTGGCATCAAACATTTGACTTGAAAAGTTTTACCCTCTTTCCTATCGATTCTGACAGCGGGTGAATTGGTTCTATCGAGTTTTGAACTTTTTAAACTGATTTCGAAAAGTTTAATTCCTTCGGAAATGTTTCGTTTGGAAACATATCTCAATCCGGTCTCTGTTGATAAATGCTTCCCCCGTTTGAGGGTTGTTCTTGGGATGAGGGTTGCTTCAACACTGGCTGTGGGATTGGATATGGCTATTTTACAGATTTTCATTATTTTTGGCATGGCACATCTGTCGTTTTATCTCCCAACGCGTGTTAGTTGTTCGTTTTGGTATTTTGTCATTAGATTTTACATTTCACACGTCGTAAGAATAATCTTCTGTGAACCTTTTGTAGTTTTCAGAAAGCCCTTGGAATAACTTGGCTTCTTTTTGTTTTTAGGGTAGTTTTCTATTAAAATTTTAGTTTTATTTTCTCCTACCCACTTAAATGCGTGTTTCTCTTGGCCTAACATTGCTTTTATTCAGTTGTATGTTATGGTTGAAATCAGCGAGACTTTTAAGGGCTTGAGTCAGAAGTCATATCTCTTACTTTTGAGAACTAGTTGAATCTATAAATATATCAATGGATTTGTTTGTGTTCGTACCTGCATAACTTGAGAACAGCTGGATGGATTTTCTTTATTCCGTCAGCAGTTTTGTTCGTTATCATTTCTGACAGGTTTATAGATAATGTTTTAACATGAAAATATCGAATAAAATTGTGAAAATCGTAAGAACTTAAATTACGATTTGCATGGGAGTATACAACTATAAGTCAAATACAACATCACACTTATACAAAAATCATTGTAGACATGGTCATTGAACAGACTTTTTTCATTCGAGTATCCGAAAAAAATTCCTCAAATCGCGAGTGAGTAATTAATTGAAATTCAAAGAGCCGCTTAGTGCCGGTCCCTAAATCTCGAGTAAATAAAGGAATTCTGTGCAGGGTAGCTCCACGAAATTAATATCGAAAATATTCGAAACCGAACTTCAGGTCGAAACCCACAATTTACATAGATATATAAGGTGATTGAAGTGGATCTGATGTTATCGTTTACTCTTCCGTCAGAAAATTGCAATGTCGCCAATAAGGCGCAGCAACATTGGACACAGGAGTCGTAAAACAAGGAATACAACACAAAATTAACTGAACAGAGAAACAATGTTTTAGGTGCAATAAGATGCTGGAGGTATTCCGTTGAGTGGCAGACACATGCTAACTTTTCGATTTGGATGGTCGACAAAATACCCAAACCAAAAAAACAAAAAAGACCACCCCCCCCCCCCACCCCACCCCCCACCCCCCACCAGTGCAAGGGGGAGATGAGAAGAAAAAAAATAAAAATAAAAAAACTGTAATAAAAAAAACAAAATAAAACAAAACAAAGCACACACGACACAACCACCCCGCTGTTGGGAACAAAACACCTTGCACACGCATTTTTTTGTTTTTTTTAGAAAAAAAAAAAGGAAAAAATTGTTTTTTTCTATTGGTCGACGCATCTCGAAATTACGGATCATGGAACTTGAGATAAGAAAATTAATTGATGATATATGATGATGATATAATACTACCATCTATTGTAGCAAGGTAACTTTCCATAGCAGTGGAATAATCTGAGAAACGATTTGATCAGGATTCTATTATTGTATGTGATCTTCAAGCTCCTGTATGAAGGGCCAAAAACGTTTGGGCGGGCCCGTAAGCAGAGACACTTACGCGAAATCCGCGAATATAGGGAAAAGAATCTCCTTTCATAAGCAAGTTCACACTCACAGCTCTAGAATCGAGCCCTCGATTGACAGAATAAACCCAATAGAGGGGTCGAAGAGTCCACCCTCGTTCCGCGAAATGTTAACAATAGGGAGGAGGCAGTCCCATGCTCCCTATCCAAATCGTTTTACTTGGGTGCCCTGATGGCCCCTCCCTTTCCCAGTTATATTTTATTTAATATTTAGTATATTTTGCTCACGAAAAAATTAGATATCATTAAAGACAAGAATGCTAATTTATTCGAATTTCACACTTAAATGATGCAGCCAATGGATTGTTACTGAAAAATATATAAAAATTAGATATGTATTAATATCCTTCTAGTCCTGGAAAACCTGAAAACAGAAGAGATCATTCCAAATATCAGAGATAAAATTTCAATAAGAGATATTATTTTATAAAACATGTTGTAATATTTTTCTGTGTACTGTTCTAGTAACATTTCAAAGATATTGTAGCAATTGTAGTGATCGAAGAGTCCGGTTTGATGATTTCTGAAATAATATTTTTTCTTACCATAATACCACTAAAAAATATTAAAATATGATTCTACATTGCTTATATGCAAATGCCAATCTTTTATGAATATAGTAGTTGAAGTTTAGAAGTGCAATTTTAAATTAAATGTTATGATGAAATGCTGAAAAACAAATTGAGCCTTTGATGCCTGTCATGTTGCTCTAGGCTCTTACCTGGTTTTGGAATGCAAAGATGATTCTAAAGCGTTATTATATATAGCATTTCAAGCTTATTGCTTTCACAAATTGCTTATTGCCTGCTCTCAACTCAGTGTTCCAAATGCACTTCCACAGTTATTAATTGAAGGCTTTCGATGCCGATGATTCTAATGCGTGCTGAAATTATTAATAAATTGAGAATGGAAAATATACAATATGACTTAAGGTATACGATCTTCAGTCGCACCCCCTCACTTCGCTATTGTCAGATTGACAACATTGCCCAGGCTACGCCAACCAGCGTCTCCATGTTTCAGCTGGCAGTCTTTTGTGATCATATGACTCGTGGAGGCGTGAGGTAGGAACTTGTGAGGACGAGAGGTCGGTCGCACTCTCCTTCGAAGTTGTCAACTCACCATTTGAAGCCCTTGAGAAAAGAAAATTAATTGTGCACAAACATCTAGAGAATCCTTCGTGGTCTGCCTCAAAAATAGCAAAAGTGTTAAAATTTCCAAAGTCAACGGTGTGTCTTGTAATCAAACGTTACAAGGATACTCTGAGTGTGGAGCACAGCGCATCTATCATAAAAGTGGCAATAGGAACAAAGAGCTGAGGAGAAAGGTGTTGAGGTACGTGAAAGGCAACCCAGGTGTCTCCATACGTGATTTGGCAAAGAAATACGATTCCAACTTTTCCACCGTGCGTAACATCCTTTCAAGAGAAGGATAGAAGTCTTTTTGTGCCAGTAAACATCCGAATCGCTCCCTGAAACAAAATTTAGTGGCCAAAAAGCG
>JAHHFK020004349.1:0-316464 GCA_024533555.2 Aedes koreicus | reverse complement strand
TAGGACAACGTTTTGGTCCTCGGAGAAGTTGGCCTTCACCCAGGGAAGCACTTGGTCCTTTTAAATACCGATATACACTTCGGTATTGATTTTAACTCCAGCATCAATCAAAACAGGCGGCATTTTCAAACCGTTGGACGCCACCAAGCCAAACATCATGACACCAGCCGGATGTTTGGTTTGAAATTTGAATTTCACTTTTTCCGGAACGTTCTCCATTTTCTGCGGTGAAATGAAACGGTCCGTGCGGCTGTTGGCCACAGCATCGATGCTGAAAAGCTTTTCGTCGGAGAACAGGATTATCATTTTTTCCTTCTTCAACAAGGAAAGCAATCTCTTGGAACGAGTCACTCGTAGTTCCTTGACCCCGTTCGTAGTCAAGTGGCGTTTCACTCTGGCTCTGGAAGATGCATGCCGGTCTTCTTTGATTATTCTCCGCATGGATTTCACCGAAATATTGGCTTCCTTTGCAAGTTTTCTTATGGAACGCACCGGGTTGCGAGCAATTTTTGCACGGGCCGATTTGATCACGTTCGGCTTGCGTGCAAAGCGCGGACGTCCGCTTCCCGGCTTCCGCTGCTCAGGACCATCCTGCAGGGACTTTTTTATGCGGTAAACTGTTGCCATATGGCATCCTACCACCTTGGCAATCTCTTTCGGCTTCTTCTGGGCGAGCAACAAACTGGTGATCACTTCTTTCGCGAACATTTTGACGAATTTGCAATAAAACAAATAGAATGTTTGGATGCAGCACTTGAAAGATTACATAAACAAATACACTTTCGACGGAAAGTAGTCACTAGCTTCCCGAATTAACCCAATACTCAAGTTTGAACATTTTCGCATTATTTTCTGCCGCACCTGTATTCATGACTAACCAATGTTCTATGTATGTTTGCTTTTTTTTATTATAATTGAGTTTGTTGGCAGTATTAAACGAATGTATCCACCTTTGGTGAGATTTGACCCTTCTTACAAAATTCAAGTTGTGATATGATTCACGATCGCTGGCCAAATCAAAGAGGGTTCCGTATGTTAACTCGTTATTGAATTCTCATATGCTTTGAGATGTCGATTCATAGGTTTTGATCCAAGTCATAAACTGGTCACTTTTCCTGAAAATGCTCGAATATGCCTGATGTGGTCTTGGGTACTTCATATAACCACTACCTTTCTTTTTTTTTTTGAGTTCTCGTGTAATTTGACGTGCCGAATGGTGAATTTAAATTCAAAAATTTTAAACTGTGGCAGACTGTTGAAAGACAAAAACGAATCTTCAATTTCAAAAAGATATCAAACATCAATCTTCACCTTCTACGCATCGTCCCTGTGCAGAGAGTAACGATAATGTGTTATATTTGACTGATTTTTAGAACCAGTGGCTGGAATTTTGAAATCCAAAATGGCGTCGAACATCATGTTTGGCATTTTCACACAATCCTCATTTCTAAAATACCATTATTTTTACACATTTAACATGTTGAGCTAACACAGAATGGTATAAAACTTCCAATGGGGTATCTCGGAACATGTCCGGATGTACTCAATGCGAACCTAGAAACTTGACATAACCACCAATGTCCATTTTTGGAATTCTCGTGTCGGAAATAATCAGATTTTCAAGCGATTGCAATACCCATTCTTTGTCAGAAGGGTTATAAATATAATTATAATTAATTTCCATCATACTTTACCGTGATTAATGTCGTCAATCCGAGTTACCAATCGGTCATTCATAGAAACACCATATCGAACCCAAATCAGTCCACGCAGTTTAAAAAAAAAATAACCAAATCATCGCGAGTCAAACACCAGCCGATAATTACTCCCTGCAGCTGTGACATAAATTCCCAATAAACTACATTAAATCACTTACCCCATTGGTGACCGAAAACCAATTTAACCGGGCCATTGTATGCATCTCCAGGTGAAACGACTGCATCCTGCGCTTTTGCTGTCATTTCCTCATCTCTATCTCTCTATGTGCCATCCGCTCCACCTCCTGGCACCATATGCGCTGTAATTCGTTTAAGGGGCAGGTACCGATCAGCCCACCCATGCACCCATACACTCACAGCTCACGCTAATTAAAAAGTCGAAAACTCGTTGCGCTGACCGGGACACCCCCACACATATTGCCAATTAAGCAAATTGTAATTTATGTATGTGCAATTGGATCCAACCTTCGATGTCGCTCGTGCTGCAGTTCACCATTAATAGAAAACCACGGTCAAAAGGTCACCGGGTCCCGCTTCCGGTCCAGCTGGGACACAAAGGATTAACTCTACAAAATGACAGTGATCAAATGGCGTATTCCGCAAATCCTGATTTCTCGTTAATGATTACATACGATGTGGTTTGGGTTTTTTGAATGGCTTTATTTAAAAAAAATGTGGTTACGCTGCTGCCGCTGTTTGGCGTTATTCACAAAGGTTGAGTTTGATCAATGTTTTACCAGTTTTTTGTGTGTGTTTGTGTCTGTTTATTCTCTACGGTACATTTACTTAAGGCTAATTTACACCTAAAATTTATTTTCTCATCATGCTTAGGTATTACATTTTCGGTTTAGTTTTGATCTTACAGAACGACATAGCCTTCCAGTACGGACTTGCACTCGATTCAGAGCTTAAGAATGTTTTGTGATTCCTATTTTACAAAAGAAACGATCAGAATCTGTTGTCTTAATTATACATTAGCATCTCTTTATTAGTATTTACGAAAAGTCTTGACATTATCTTTACATCTGTTTGAAAACGTTAATCATAATTATTTCACGTTGGTTGCTTGTTTTGCACCAATTACCACCGAATATAATCACTATAAAAGGGACTTCTCTAAGGGAAAATAATGTACCATCATCTGTTTAAGCTTAAGCCTTACATAACTAGTTTAAAACCTAAGTGTGTTGGTTAAAACTTGCATGGTAGGAACAAGGAAAAAGAAAATTAAAACCTTACCAGCAACGAAATGATTAGAAGCAGAAGCAAACTAGTCGTGACTGTGCTCGTGGAGGCTCGGTTGGCCCATCCAAAGGGATTGCCGAATGCCGTCGATCCCAGGGTCTGCTCGACGTCCTCCTCGGGCATGTCACTGCTCAGGGTGTAGAACTGGAAGATATCGCTAACCTGAGGATATAGAAAAAAAAGGTTTATCAGATGAGAAGAAGGTTATATGGGGAACAAATCCGTCTAGTGAATTATTAATGGTTACTGCTGCGATATGAATGTTCAATAGTGAGCATGTCTGAATGGTGATTATTTGATTCATGAAAGAAGATTTTCCATAATGAAGCCTAAATTCAACACAAAAAACTAGAAGGGTTTTACGCAGTGTTGACGTAGAACTACTAGAAAGCTGTTTTCTCATTATTATTATTAGTTATCATAATAATTCTTTCGGAGATAACGTAATGCGGTTGCTGAAAGATTCATGACAAATCATTCTCCCATTGAAGTTGATTGAAATCTTCAATAATAATACTATTTTTGGGTGTAATAGTGATTGACCTTTGGTAAGCATAATTGGAACAATTAAAATCAACATTCAAAGATTGAACATAAAAATGTGTTCTTACATTCAATACATTCAAATTCATATTGAATGTAGCTGGGATCTGATTAATCCTCCCATTACTAAACTAATCGTAAAACGATCGTAACTGGCAACTCTGTTTGTTATTTTGTTTACTTCTGTGTTCTAGTGCTGAAAATTATCACATTTTCTGGATGTTTTCGTCCGTTTAAATCCTAGAAATCAACGCCTACGTACGTTTAAACCACCGCTCATACAGCTCACACCGGAATATCGCCCATCCGCAAGGTAGGACCAATATTAACGTCCCTCCACGTCCGCCACATCGTCCAATCAAGACCAGCATCAACCACCGCCACAACATAAGCCACCTTCCTCCATCGCCTCACCGCTCCGTCAAACAAGCCGTCAAGATCAGCGTGGATACCATAGTCACCTCCTACACCTCCTGCCCGCCGTTCCAACAAACATTTGCCACACAGAGATTTCCTGCAGTCAACTAAGGCCTGTACTCGAATAAAATGCACCATTTTTATCCGTGTGTAACTTTCCGTGGGTAAAAATTGATGAAAATCTGAGTATAACTAGTTTGGAGTGAATTGTTGACATGTGCAAAATTTTTCTAACAATCGGTTCAGTGGTTATTGAGATGTCATCGAAACAAGAAGAAAATCGCCGGAGAATTTTGCGCGCCGTCATGGAAAATTCAACTGCGACCATGAGCTGGATCGGAAGACAACTGGGAATCACCCATACAGCTGTGTCCCTGGTGGTAAAATCGTTTAAAGAGTCCCAGACGACCGAGCGGCGGGCTGGAAGTGGAAGAAAATCGAAGACAGCTGACCCTGTGAAGGCCCGGAAGGTGTTGGATTATTTCAAGTGTAATCCGAACCTTTCGATTCGCGACGCGGCTCTGAAGGCAAAGTGTTCCGCCTGGTTCGTTCAGCAAACCATGAAACGAGCTGGGTTTCGTGTATTCAAGGTCCGCAAGGCACCGAACCGGCGTGATCAACAAAACACGGCGGCCAAATCCCGCCCATGGAAGCTGTATCGAGAGTGGTTAACGAAACCGATGTGTGTGGTTATGGATGACGAAACCTACCTCAACTCATCCGAAGCCCTGCAATACCTACTTCGTATCATCGCATCGTCTAGCAGCTGTCATCGTTCGATAAGTAGCGTTCGCCACCTGTCTGTCACTAGACTAACTATCCATAAAGTGCAGCCGAAATCAACTTCACTGCGGTGTGTGAAAAATGTGCTAACTCGATCGAAGACGAGTCTGTGAAATGTGGAGGATTTTGCTTATCTGCTGTGTATTTACGATGCTCTGAAAACGCAAAAGATGTACATGCTTCCATCGCAGCTAATATTCATTTAGTGTGGCTGTGCACCGCCTGCAAAAATCTAATTGCGAAAGCGCGTTTCTCCAACGCTTTGGTATCCGTCAATAAAGCCAACGAATCCGTCATCGTTGTGGATAAAAGCTGAGATTCGTGACAGCATTCTGGCGGACATCAAAACTGAAATTCGATCGAACTTCAAATCCTTGATCGAATCTGTTCCGTGTACTCCAGCACCACCACCTCGTCGTACTCCGTCGGCACCAGCTTCTAGATTAAAAAGGCGTCGCGCCAATGACGGTGACCAAAGCACTTAACGCCCGACCAAAGCACTTTGTGGAATCGGAACAAGCACGGCGGACCCAAGTTTGGTAGTCTCTCGGCCATCTGAACAAGATTCCGACAAATTTTGGTTATACCTATCAGGTATTCTGCCGGAAGTTCCTGATGGTCATCGAACTAGCCTGTCTGTAGTTAAAAACCGATGACCTGAAGGAGGTCAAGTTTGTTCCACATAGTAAGGATGTTAGATTCCTAAACTTTGTGTCAGACAAAATAGGGATGTCTCCGGACTTGAAACCAGCTGCCCTGGCTACTGAAACGTGGCCATGTGGTTCATTATCATATTAGATGATTTAATATGAAAGATTCTATAAATTCGCAACGGAAGTGCCCTTAATTTCTTTTTTTTTTTTTTTTTTTTTTGTCTTGATTATCGAGATTTTCAGCCTTGGGCTGGTTCATCTCCCGTCGTAGTTACTCAAATTCCCTTTTTGGGTATTTTCGTAACTTGTTCGGAGGTGAGATTCGAACTCGTGACTTTGGCGTGAGAGGTATGGATGTTAACCACTACGCCGGGGTCGCCCCCCCCCTTACTTTTTTTAATATCCCGTTTTTTATTTTACTTTGAAATCCCAAACACCCCCCCTAAAATTCCCCGGACCCATTTATGTCCCTGAAAAGAGTTCTTCATCTTTTGGAAACTATGAGCATTAACTGGACGATGATTCACACTCCCTCAAAATCTCAAGAGATTTCACTGCCATTTTTTACAATTACTCATGATAAAAAGACATTTAGAAAACCCTTTTGCTGTTTGAATTGTTGCATAAGGTTTGCATTATCAACATTTGAAAAAGCAAGAAAATGATTATCTCTGTGCTGCAATTTGCACTCCGACGTATGTTAAATAAATGGTGGACAAACTTATTACGACGCGTGAAATCGCCTACGATAGAAGTTTGACTAAGTGGTGTGCATGACGCTTACACCACTGTCAACGGCCGAGTTAGTCTTGAGAATCGTAACATTAAGTCTTCCTTCTGTTTTTCGCAGCATTATTAACTTAACTTTAATGTCAACACATACATTTTGGAATACATCTTTATGAACTCCAAATTTTAATATTTAAGTCATAAAATAATTACGGGTCATAAGGATTACGTCACGCTTAAAATCCATTATTTTTAAGAGTGAAGTCATCATGGAGCGAAAAGAGAACTTAGCAAATATTGTTTGCTAAATAAAGGGTTAACAAAGAAAGCAAAATAACAGAAGCCTCAGGGGCGACCCCGGCGTAGTGGTTAGCATCCATACTTCTCACGCCAAAGTCACGAGTTCGAATCTCACCCCCGGACAAGTTACGAAAATACCCAAAAGAGGTATTTGAGTGACTACGACGGGAGATGAACCAGCCCGAGGCTGAAAATCTCGATAATCCAGACAAAAAAAAAATAACAGAAGCCTCAACACAACGTGCAACACATTAAGAGTCATAAATTATGTCACGCAAAATTGAGGAAAATATAAGTCAATTCCCATATTGATCGGGATAATTGAAAATTTTAATCCCCACCAAAATAAAAAACACCACGAAGATTTATATTATAAGATTTTATCCTTTATATTCCTACTATTTCTTAACAGTATAACCCATTAATTTATACTTTCTTTCATCATAAAAATTGAAAATCGGTCCAAAAGTCGGTTTAAAAGTTATATTTTTTTCTCGTTTTCTGGACCACCCTATCTCGAAATGGGTCACCCTAATGACAAAACGATAAATTTAAGTCATTAAGTTTCCCAAAAGAAGCAAACCTAACAAATATTGCGAAATTCTAAAATCCACCTCATCTCTTTGCTATGGAACTGCTGAATTATCAAATGTTACGGATGTTCCGGAACTTCCGGAAGACCATGTAATGACCAGAGCTGTAAATTGTTTTCCACATCGCTTTAATTTTTACATTTTATGTACAAATGATTTTGATAGAAATCGTATTTCTTCAGGTCGAGACTAATGAATTTACCATTTTATCGGATGTTCCGAATATTCCAGGGGACCATAAAGTGGCCATATCTCGGTAGTGTTACCCAATACGTTAGTTTGGATAGCATATTTGAAATTAACGGCCCAAAATTACTTGAAAACACATAACTTGGCTATGTAAAATCCATTTTCAGACTTTTTCCCGCCTTTTCTATGGAATGGAATCACTGTGCGCTGTGACGTGAGCAATTCAGAATTGACTCCGAACTACAACATTTACCGCTGTGACCGCGATCCTGCCACCAGTCAACTTCAACGATGAGGAGGGGTTCTGATTGCAGTAAAATCCTGTTTACAAAGTGTTCCCGTTCGACTTAATGGAGGCGAGTCGCTTGAGTAGGTCTCTGTGAAAGTGTCTCTTGCAGATTGATCAATCTTCGTGTGTGGTATACATCTGAGACCTAACAGCGAACTCGAACGCTGCATCCGGCATTCCGAAGCTGCCTTAGAGATTTTAAATGCTGCCTGTTACGAATTGGCAGCCCTGATTGAGTGTCGCGCTCACAGCGCCAAGTTCTCAAAGTCGCTGATGGCGAGAACTAGGAGATAGGGACTTCCGAAGACAGCTGTCAAGAATTTGTCACATTAATTGGACGAGCAGCGAGTGAGGAGAACGCGCTGTTTTATTTTTCGAGTGAATTAAATTGTATCCTAGAATTTGTTCCTACCTAAATTAATAAAATCGGAGGACCGAAATTTGTAAGTTGCCTAAAATATAATAATGCGAATATAAATAAAATTAAAACTATTGCAGCTTGAAGCTTGCCACACACACCTAACCTGTGCATGCTTATAGGAGCGGACCGAAAAAGAAATCGAATCTCGAGCAAGGAACACTGCCGCTGTGAGTGATACTGTTGTGATTGTTAGCGACTACAACCTTCCACTTTTGTCGTGGTCTTTCGACGTAGATATCGGAGGTAACTTGCCAACAAACGCTTCTTCTGAGCAGGAACTTGCGCTAACTGAGAACAGCGTGGCCAGCGGACTTCAGCAAATTTGTGACATCCGTAACTTCAAAGAAAGATTGCTTAATTTGGCCTTCGTGAATAATGGAAGGCAGCAGTGTGGATGTGATCGAAGCCCCTTAAACCCTCAACCATTTAAAAACCAGATCGCCATCATAATTCATTCGTCCTACGGATAGATATACGTCCATTTGAGGATCCCCAGCCATCGATAGCCAATGAACAGGACTACGATTTTGACCGTGGTAATTACAATGCTGTTTGTGGCGAAATGAGCTCGAAAAACTGGGAACATCTTTTCAACGGATCCAACGTTAATCCAGCGGTCTCTGTTTTTTACAACGAGATTTTTGATTCTATAAGCCGACACACTCTCGTACGCAGAGCTTTTATTCGCTGGTCTTACGGACAAGTATGGAGGAAAGCTGATTTAAGACATCGCCAGTATATTCTTCGGAAAGATCTTCGTTGATTTTTTCGGCAAAGAACTTCATCAAACCGGAATCTTCTCCAAAGGCTAGAGACTGAATACAACGCTGATGTAGCTTCTTCGTTCCGTGAGTATGTATTTTGAATTCAGGATGAGGTGAAGGCCAATCCGTCATCCTTCTGGAATTTCATTAAAATCAGGGGAGCGTCCAATTCAATACCTCGTTGCCTCCTGTGTTCGTCAAACGATGTGCCAATGTACTTGCAGAACCCGTTAGCTATTTATTCAACCTTTCTTTGTCAGAAGGAGTTTTCCCTGATGCATGGAAACTGGCTGCGGTAACGCCTATACACAAATCTGGTAGCACACACTGCGTGGAAAATTATCGTTCTATTTCCATTCTGTGCTGTATAACAAAGATCTTGGAATCGATTATCCACGACAAAATGTATAGAGCCTCTCAGTAGGTCATTTCCGAATTTCAGCACGGTTTTGTACAAAATCGATCAACGATCACTAACCTCATGTCATACGTCAGCACTCTCAACAGAAGTCTTGAAGACCGATGCCAGGTTGACAGTTTAAACAGTGGGGGGCGACCCCGGCGTAGTGGTTAACATCCATACCTCTCACGCCAAAGTCACGAGTCCAAATCTCACCCCCCGACAAGTTACGAAAAACACCCAAAGAGGGTTTAAGTGACTACGACGGGAGATGAACCAGCCCGAGGCTGAAAATCTCGATAATACAGAAACAAAAAAAAATAAAAAAGTTTAAACAGTGACGAAAAACACAATAAGGCCAAGCCTGATTTTCATACAAAATGGTTATGTTACGGGGCTTGCCTTTCATTTTCTCGAGAACCAATTGAGCTGAAATTTCGGCTGTGGTCCAGAAGTAGCCTACATTCTCATCTGCAATAAATCCATCATTTTTCATTCACCACTTTAAAAGTTATAGACACCGCATACGACAAAACAATAAGACCACTGTTTGATTTCCATGAAAGATGCTCGAATTTCAGGATCTGAATTTTGATTATCAATGCACGGGTCATTTTAATATCAGTATACTATAGATTGTAATTTACACTCATCAACATGGCCTAAACTGTGAATATCAAAAGGATGTCTTATTGTTTTGTCGTAGGTGGTGTCTGGTAGTTTCTGAAATTGTGAATGAAAAATTATGAATTTATTAAAAATGAAAATTCAGGTTATATCTAGGCTATTGCCAAAATTTCAGCTCAATTACTTCACGGGAAAGTGAAAGACAAGCCTCCAAACATGACCATTTTGTATGAAAATCGGGCTTTGGTTTTTTTGTATTGTCCGTCACTGTACATCGATTTTTTTGAAGCCTTCGACAAGGTACCGCATGAGTTAACGCTGTAAAAACTGGAACGATTAGGATTTCCTGGATGGCTGATAATATGGTTACGCTCGTATCTCCACGGTAGATTTGCCTACATCAAGCTTGAATCTGTGTATTGCGGCAGCTACGAGATGCCGTCCGGTGTACCGCAAGGCAGCCACTTGGGTCCGTTAATTTTTATTCTCTTCGTTAACGATTTATGCCAACGCTTACAATCACACCGACTCATATACGCCGACGATCTAAAAGTTTTCAGAGCCATCAGGAGTATGGTTGATTGCGCTGCTCTACAGCAAGACCTTGATACTGTATCAAACTGGTGTCTGTTCAATGGAATGGAGATGAATGCTATAAAATGCAAGATTATAAGTTTCAACCAGTTTTTACCGTTCGCATGTAACTTTCCACTATTTGCTACATTCAGAAGTACTTGAATGAGTCAATTCGATTAAAGATATAGGAGTAACGATGGATAGTAAGCTGAATTTCAACGACCATAGTTCCATAACTTCCGTTAAAGCTTTTGCCGTCCTTGGTTTTATTCGTCGAAACTGTTTCGTTTTCCGCGATATTTACGCACTGAAAGTCCTGTACTGTTCTTTGGTGCGCAGTATCTTTGAATATGGAGTTCAAGTATGGGCTCACTATCATGCTGTACACGCTGGCCGGCTAGAAAGAGTTCAATGTTGCTTCATCAGATTTGCCCTGCGCAACCTGCCCGGGAACGACCCTCTCCGACTACCTCCATATGAACACCGATGTCAACTTATAACCCTCGAGCCTCTTCACCAGCGGAGGACATACTTGCAGAGATTGTATTGAGTAACCGCTTGGACTGCACACATCTTTTGCACTAAATAAACTTTTATGTTCCTGCTCGCAGTTCCCGACAACGACGCTTCTGCGGATTCCGAGGCACCGAACAGTCTTCGGTGAAAATCATCCACAGCAAAGATTCCTCCGAAGACTTAATGAAGTAAGCCATCATTTTGATTACAATGTGACGAGAAATAAGTTTAAGACTCTTGTTAGATAGGTTAGGTTATTTTATTCAGTCTGTACAGCTTAGCTGATGATGTAGACAAATAAATAAATAACAAAAAATTTCATACTTCAGCCGAAAACCGATTGGTGCTCGAGCGTCTTTAAAGAAACAATTGCGAAAAAATCTCGACAACTTTTGAACACTTCTCGACAATTTATTCAAAACGACGTATCTAATTTTGTAAACTAAGAAGGGAAGTAAGATTTAAACGATAAATTCTTGAAACCCTTTGCACTTTGAGTTTTTGTGAGCTTCAACGTTTTTTTAACCATACTGTTGCGTCGTTTTGATAGACAACCCGTAAAACGGAGTATCTTCGATAATGCGGGTTCCTTTAATAGCGTGAATTTGATGATTGCATTTACTTGTTATATTATTATCGGATAGAAATATGCGTATCAATTAATAATTGCAGATTGCCTTTTATAGCTTATGAAGGATTTAAACTCTATTTTGGTATGTATTTACAGGAGCTGAAGTAGCCACAAGAGGAATCAACAATTATGTTTGAGGCCAACATGGGTTGCTTGAGTTTCACCTTGGTGAAGCGATCTAGGGACCGGGTAAAACATATAGGTAAGAAGAGAAAGTACATACGTGAGTTAAACGAACAGAAAACTGTAGTGTATTACTCGAGTGTAGAAAAGTCCGCGGACGCTCTTACAAACCGGTCGGCCGGGCGAAGCTGGGTGTCTTTTTGAAGATGGTAGGACTGAATTAGCGATCGAAGAGATGCCCACCCAGGAGAAGTGTTGGAAATGGATGAACACCTTTTCTTACAGTCACCTTGGCCATAGAGTAAAAGCATAATCATTGAACTGAACACAATGTATTTGATGAATATTTAGTCCAAACAAAATCCTCTAAATGCAAAGACATGTTTCACTAGTTGTCTCGTGTTTGATATCCAAAAAGTCTCCGCAGTTCTCTTTGTCTGCTCTCAGTGGCCTTTTCGGCGATTTTGGCGAGACTCTGCTAGTGCGAACACTGCATCAGCAACAAATTGTTAAACATATTTCCAACCAGTGCTCGCCATTCACTCGCTTGATGTCTGGATTGCGTGTCACACTTATAAATCCACTTCTCTTCTCCAGGAATGATCCTTTTGAAGAATGTTTGGTCATAATCGGCCTTGTAAATCATGTATTTTGCGACATCAACGCGGTCATTTATTTTTGCATGAAATTCAGGTTTTTCGGCACCAGCATTGCAGCTTCACGTCAGAGGCCCAATTCACTAACTAAAATATCTGGAACGGATCCAACAGCAATTTCCAACTCCTCTGCCATCTCTCTTATGGTTATTTGCGGTCTACGGTCATCCGTTCTTTTATTTTGTCAATTTTTTTCGTCGGCTTTCGATGTCGATGGCATATCACTTCTCTCATCATCGTAAATGCCACTTCTGAAACGTTCGTTCCTCTGATAAGGTCTGTATCCGCTATAATCCGGACACTTCAAAACATGAATAAAACATAAATTTCGCATTATATTTCCATCGTAGTTGTTTATTTCAGATTCATGGGATGTGTTTTAACAATTCGTGAAGACGAAACATAGTTATTCGGTATTTGCATAAAATTTTCGAACTTTGCGCTTAACTCCGTCCATTAGGGTTTGTACAGACTCTTCAGAAAGCGTAGAAGCCGTCTTTGTCCAAATTTGCTGGAAGTGTTTGATGTCTTTGATTCCTTGCTTCTTTCCAGAAAGCTTCCGCTTCATCATAGCCCAATATCTCTCGATTGGTCGTAGCTCTGGGCAATTTGGCGGGTTTGAGGTTTTTGGAACAATGTTCACTTGATTTGCTTGGTACCACTCCATCACAGTTTTAGCATAGTGGCATGATGCATGAACAAAGGTTTTTCTTTGTGACTTTTGATGAAGGGTAGCAATCGCTTCTGCAGACGCTCTTTCTGATAGATCTCCTTGTTGATTGTACCTGTAGTGACGAAAGATTTACTCTTTTTGCCACACGTGCAAATTGCTTGCCACACAAGGTTTTTTTTTGGGAAATCTCGATGTCTTCTTCGTTCTGAAATGCTTAGCTGTAGCATTTCTGGCCATAGCAGAATAAAAAGCCAGCCCTGGAAGCTGCTTGAAATCCTCCAGGACACAAATTTCATCGTCCATAACAACGAATGAAAACTTCGTCAAATATTCGCAGTACAAACGTCGAGCCCGTGATATTGCTGCCAAGTTCTGTTTGTCGTTGTGATTTGGAACTGTTTTTACTTTATACGACTTAAGTACCAAACGTTGTTTTGATTTTTGGACAAAACCAGGCGACATCCCTATTTTACGAGCCACCGTTCGAATGGAGAGATTTGGGTTTTTCGTTAATATCCTTTTCACCTTTCGGTCCATGACAGGATCAGCGCGTCCAATGTTTTTGTCACTTCTCGGTTTCCTCTCCACCGTCAGACGTTCCGAAAATGATTTGAGCACATCGTGAACAGTGGATTTAGGCAAATCCAATGTTTTTGCAAGGTCCCGTATTGACAAGTCAGGATTTGCCGTACGCCCGTACAAAATTCGCTCGCGCACTTGTTTTTCTTTCGTCGCCATCTTGAATACTAAACATGAAATGTAAACATCAATCATAGTCTTTTTAGTCATAGACTCTCAGCTATACCACAGTGAAATTTTTCATTCTTACTTGGAATATTTCAAAAGTTACAATGATTTGAAGGTGTCCGGATTAATGTGGATACAGACCTTAAACGATGTTTTTTAATATCGTCGCACCATTGAAACCGTTTTAAACGCCAAATTCAATACAAACTCGTTGTTGCAATTTCAATTCCATTTTGAAAAATTTACAAAATTGAGAACACACACAATCGCAGCTGTACCCAATACGGCGTAACTTTAAAAATGTCAATCTTTCAAGTTAAAAAAAAATCATTGTAAATTACAGATGTGGCAACCTAAAAAAAAGAAAACTAAAATCGGGTGACTAAAAGCGCCACACGGTGGAGATTCTTGGAACTTTGCGATCAAGGTAGTATCTCGATATTTTGTAGCCATTCCATGATTGAAATAATTATCTTGAAATTGTGTAGTAAGTTCATCAATTTTACTCCACTGATCAATTTAACCCGGATTCAAGATTTTACTCTAGCAATTTAACTCAAAATCAGTGGCGTTGCGAGTTAAATTGATTTTCAATTTTCTGGCAATCAAACAATTGAATCAAGAATAAATTGGTGAAGCATAGAAAAACGATGCAACAACAAAAAATTAAGGATACAAAGGAAGCCATACAGAACAATAAAGATCCAATGTAGATATTTTGAAATCTAAGATTATTAATAGAGTTAGATGGCTCAATGGCGAAAACTATAGAATGAAAGTGAGATACATTATTGCAGGTCACCAATTGAGTGGTCTCTCTCTCTCTCTCTCTCTCTCTCTCTCTCTCTCTCTCTCTCTCTCTCTCTTTCTCTCTCTCTCTCTCTCTCTCTCTCTCTCTCTCTCTCTCTTTCCAAATTCATTTGTGTTTGAAGACTATAGAAAGCATTATTGGAAGATATCAATGCATTCTCAGAAGTAACAGTAAGGGCAAACATAACAAGGCCTAAAGAAGAAAACGTGGCAGTTTATTGCAGATTTTTGGAGACAAGTATTTATTTGTAGAGAGAGAAAATGGGATAATAGGTACAACCCTTTACCTAAGTCAGAGGCCATATTGTTAAGTAACAAATGCAATTGTTAAATGTTTCAATGCAATAACAATTGTTTAATGCAATTGCGTAGAAATTATTAAACCAAAGGATGGGAAAAATAACACAAGGCAGAACAACAAATCAACACAGAATATTAATAAAAAGAAACAAGTGAGCTTGTTGATGAATGAAAATAATTATAGAGGCCCCAGGAAAGACATAATAATAGGATCATTTAACGTTAGGGGTTGTTGCGAGAAGAAGAAAAAACAAGAATAGAAATAGATGAAGCAATTAACAATGCAGGTAAAGACGTAACGGTTGTTCAAAAAGAAACTGTTCGAGGAAGTATAATAAACAAACCGCACTATTATTGGACGATGTCGGACAGGAGAATGGATATTAATATGCGAGGGTTAGCTATACTTAATAAGAAATAGGTAAAAATAGGCTCTTATCCCGATGCTTTAACACGAGGGATGTAGATAAAAATATTATGGCTATAATGGAATACAAAGATCAATCAGAAGACTGGCTAATAATAAATGAACATGCAACAAACGCAACTACGTATTCATTTTTTACAAAGTTTGGATTGTCAATCAAACGGCACTATATAAAACATAGAGCTCAATGAAAAAAAAAAACTTCTGGAATGAATTTAAACAGGAAAATAAGTCAGAAAACAAAAAGAAAAAATTATACCACCAGCAAAAACGGCCAATCTGTCAGAGGATTTGCTTTTTCTAGTGGAATTCAAAAAAAATATAAGGGTTTTCTTGAGATTGTTGGAAAGCGTTTTTCATTTTTGTTCTTTTTTATTTTAGAGAAGTGATCAAGGGAAGCTGTAATTTAAATTTTCCTTGTCTTCCAATAACAATCGTTTTACTAATCGCTCTTTAGCGTGTTTTTTACAATAGCGTTTTTGAATGAATGAAATTATACAGCTTTTTACACTCAAGTTCAAAAAATAACTAAAAAATATTTATTAAGAATTAAAAGAAGTTAATTTTTTTAATAAATTAGAAGACTACGAGGTAGGAGAAAGGATACAAAAGGTCATATAATTTTCTAAATGTTGGCGCAAGAATGAGACAATGAGAGTCGATACCCCTTGAATAGAAGTATTGAAAATTGAGCGAAAGGGCATGGGTAAAGTAGTACTGGAACCAAGGACGTTACCATTGCCTAACATCCCACTGCGGGGTAGGTCAAGGCACCAAGGTGGTAAGTATTCAATGCAATTTTCAACCCACCGTACACTTACGGAACTTTCAACACTTTCTCTTCATATTTTTAATTCTAGCAAACATTACTGTCCACTCTTGGTGCCTCATGGTGATGAGCGGACATCTCCTTCTAACTAAAGTTACTCTGTTAATCTAACAACCGAATTTCGACAGTAAATTTTAATGTTGGGTCATATATAACACATCCGTATGAAATCGGTTAAATCCGTTTTGCAAAAGTATCAAAATTTATGTAATCTTTGTGATTTTTTACTCTCTTTTTAAGTTTTCGATTTTCTTTGGAGATCTCTCAGATGTCTGGAAGATTTTGAAACACCTCGGAAGTAACATAAACTATAACAGACTTTTCAGTTATTTTAAAACTTCAATGCATTTGGAGATTTTTCTAAGCTCTAAAAAGTTACGATTATCTAAAAAAATTGGACTATTAGTCACTTTTGGCAAACTTCGTCCTGAAAATATCATTTTCTAGGAATTTACTCTCTTGGTTATGTAACTTCTTTTAAATTATGATTAAAAAAATTTCCTAACAATTCTCCAGGATATAATCAACAGTTTCCGCACTATATTGTAATGTATCCGTCAAAGACATTTTCGAACTCTTTAAGAAGAAATTATTATACTTACTCTACTGCACTTGAAACGCATCAAAATTCCTTCGTTTGAACTTGTAAATGATTCACTACAAACGAATCTTGAACTCCCTCTCATAAATAGTAAAAATATCGTATCAGACATGCCTTTATAATCGGATCATCAATCGAACGTTTCTCGCCTTCACAGCTAAACCATAACACGACCATGCCGGCCGAAACCCTCGGTCGAGGGAGATTAAAATCCGAAACATTTACGCAACCTGGCCCTGTACTCGGAACCAATCCGGAAATGATTTCATTGAAAATTAACACTTATCCCTCTTCTCATTTGCCCACCGGATGACTGCAACGACGGTCAATAGATTCGGGACGTAACAACCGGCGCTTCTTACCTCATTCCAGCCGTATCGATTTTTCGCCTGCACTATCGTCTCATAGACCGAGTTCGGGTCCAGATTCCGGATGGTGTACGTCATGATGTGCCGGTACGACTCGGCCCTGGTCGACGGTGGGTTCAGAATGACGTCGTGCCATCTGCCCGGATGCTGATAAGACTCGTTCATCTGCGGCGTGAGTTGTTTTGTAGCATGTTGGGAAGAGAGCGAACAGATAGAAAGATGAGTACAGGAAATGAATCGGGAGGATTAGTTTGATGTCGGTCATATTTTCGTGGATTTTAATCTAAATATAGGTAGAATCGGCTGGCAGCGCCCGGCTGTTGGTTGTTATGAATTTTAATTCCATAAATTTAAAAGCGAGGCCTAACAAATTCAATTTCGAACTCACTCCCCCACTTCTGAGAGATCAACACTGGGGAACGATTTGCATAATTTAACATACGCTCTTACACACTGTGCCGCGGCCGCCGTCGCCGCCGCCGTCAAGGCACACGTTCTAATTACAATCCAACGCCTAGTGCGAACTCGCTTTGAATTCCAACAAAAAAAAAAGAAAAAGTTTATCCAAGACCCTCGCATCAAAGATAAACTCAGCACATGATTTTGTGCAAAATTCGATGAAATTAAAAAGTTTCGCCACTTGCGAATCACGCCTCGGCCGCTTGTGGCACAAAACCTTCTCGAGAACAAGGCGAAATTTCCACCATTCAAATAATTACATTCAGACTCTCCGGGGTTCTATGGCTGGCCAAGGAGTGGCGAGGGTTGGCGTCCCTCACTTGCTATAGTGATAGAATCGCTTGGCTCCGCGTGGGAATTCCGACGAAACTCTTGAAAAGCAAATCGAGCGCGGTGGATGGCTGGAACTTTGTTTGTCCCAAGTATGAATAAATAAAGAGCAAAGTTGAAATGTAATTTAGGCTGTCAGTCTGTTGACAGGATGAGTATGGAGGACACCCGTGTCAGTCGGTTGAATTGAATCCATAAAAGATAGTTCTAATCAATCTACCTCATCGAATAACAATTGATGGTATTCATTATAATGGTCCGTCATCGTCGATGACCAGTCGATTAATCCCCAATAATTACCAGAGACCTTGAACTCACCATCAACTTTCGGTAAAGTAATCGAATTTCCTCGATCGGTGGAAAGGACTCGACGCTCCAGGTGAGATTGTACTGTTCCCGATAGCGGCTGTACATGGGCGAGTGGAACTGAGCCGGACCGGGCCGGCCGGACATTTCAATATACTTTTTGGCACGTCCCAGGGAGTTTTCCGCCACGCAACTGCAGGGATTAAATTTTATTTAGTAATGATGAAATATCATCTAGCATGAACGAACAGCACTCACCTGTAATTGCCAAAATCAGACTGGCGCACATTCCGTATCGTAAGGTAGTGCTTGTCTCCTCGAGTGTCCATCGTTCGGCGGTCGTTCGGATGCAGAAGAAACGAGTCCTGGTACCACATCATCTGCAAATGGTGCAAGTGCAAGAACTTTGAGATGAAGGAAATTATTAATGGTGATAGAAGAACGGGCGGTAATTGAAATTGGTTTTATTTAACTGAAAAGTAAATTTTGAAAAATTGGGTTCATTTAGTAGAAGATTGATGCCCAAGTGAGGGTTATGGATGTCCGTGCTTATGGTTCCACAGAAACTGTCTTTTGACGTTCTTTCACTCATTGTGATTCTGTATCCAAGCAATTTTTCACTTCCCCCAGCATACTTTGTTCTGTAAAATTTTAGTAGTAAGACACGATTCGCTCTCTCTCTGTCTCTCTCGGGATTGTATTGACGAAATGAAACAGTAACTGTTGACTAGTCAGAAAAATGCTTTGTTTATTGGTTTTTCAAAATATCAACAGTCGCATCATTATTTGGACACTCTGTATATCCATTTGAGCGGCCATTTTATTCCACCATCTTTTAATTTCTACAGCATCTTGAGTAAAGTGACTGAAGGTAATCAAATACCAATGGATCCTTTTCCCATTGACACCAAAGTTGGCAGTTGCAGGTTTATTGCAATTTCAAACATAAATTCATGGTGACGGAATTCCCGGCAATGAAATCCTGTCGCATCGGAAAATATGCCCCAAAACCTATGAGTTTGCGGGCACACTTGGCTCCGAAGCTGGAGCGCATTATCAGCAGAAAATGTGCCCCAGCGAATTGACTCGATACCCGGGTTGGCACATCAACAACAAGTGATGCGTTAGCGGAACTGCACGCCGTGGGTAGGTTTCCAGCCGGACGGCAACCACGCAGCCATCATTTTTACCCAATACTTCATCGGAAAGCTTTCGGAACCCGAGATATGGCCATTCAGCAGCGATGCAGCAGAAGTGATCGTGGAGAACGACATCTTCACACATAACGTCGCCGGATACACGATCGACGTTCTATTCGTCGTGGCGCTCATCGTCGCCATCATCATCTGGAGATGGCGCAGGAACGCGCGCCGCCTGAAGGACCTGGAAGGCGCGGCGCAGAGGCTGCGTCAGCAACAAAACTTGCAGGCATAATACGACGCGGTTGGGATCGCGTTGGTGTCCCCTTACATCATCGTCATCGTCTGGCGGCGGCAAGAGATCACGCGCCGCTGGGAGAAAAGCGAGGAATGGTAAGAACATAAAACTAACTCTGTATCAAAATGGAAAATATAAGTTAGTCTAAGTCAGAAAGTCTCTCGCGTCGGTTGAATTTTATATCACAGTCCGTGGTGAGTTAGTGCCCTTGCGGGAGCGGGGTACTCATAGTTACGAGACAAATCAGTGACTAAAGGGTGTTTCGATCAAAATTTGTTCGACTTAAACTTGATGCATTTCCTTTCATCGTGCACTAAAAAAATTTGCACACCCTTCATTTTGAAGATGTGTGCGTGTAGCATCATGCTTCTATTTTGATTTTGAGATTAGCACTTCAGTTATCAAAATGTCGTCGGAGGAAGAGAAGCAACGCATCAAAATTTTGCACGTCGAAAGCCGGAGGCCACAGCGACGACAAAAAGAGTTGCCCGATGTTTCGAGCGGAACTCCAACCTCTCCGTCCGAGATGGCGCAAAGAAGCTGGGAGTGGCACCTTCAACCATGAATAGAGCTTAAAAACGAGCTTGACTGTCGACTTACAAGAAAGTGGTAACTCCAAATCGCGACGATAAACAAAACACGTCCGCCAAAGCGTGATCGTGAAAGTTGTACACCACGATGCTGACGAAGTTTGATTGCTTACGTCAAAGCAGACTTTAAACAGCTTCTTGGTCAGGAATTTTATACGGCAAACGGACGAGGAAAGGTGGCACATATTTTCAAGCACATTAAACGGTCAAAGTTCGCGAAGAAATATCTGGAGTGGCAGGCCATCTGTACCTGTGGCTTGAAGAGCAACGTTTACATTGCGAACGGAACCGTCAACCAGGAAATTTATCTGAGCGAGTGCCTACAAAAACGTCTACTGCCTTTCCTGAAGTGACACGATTGTTCCGTTCTATTTTGGCCGGATTTGGCATCTTGCCATTACGAAAAAAAAGGCAATGGAGTGGTATGCTGCCAACAACGTTCAAGTGGTGCCCAAGGACAAGAACCCTCACAACACGCCAGTGCTCCGCCCAATCGAGCAATATTGGGCCATCGTCAAGCGGAACCTTAAGAAAACTCAAAAAGCTGTTGTGATCGAGAAACAGTTCCAGGCAAACTGGCGTTCTGCGGCGAATAAAGTGGAAAAGGAAACTGTTCAAAATCTTATGGCAGGTGTTAAACGAAAGACCTGGCAATTCACATTTGGTAAAAAGGAAGCTTAGCTGAGTATTTTTCCGGTATTCTGTATTAACTGAACTTGAAAAAGAAAAAGAATTCTACATATTAATAAAAACTTTGATCGACTCACACACATAACTGTTTGACCAAATTTTGATCGAAACACCCATTAGTAAAGGTCACTTTGGCTCTAGTCTTTTTTAGCTTCCGGATAACATTTACCAATATTTCGCGATTGGGTGCAATTGAGGGCAATTAGGTGGGTTGAGGTCTTTCTCAATAAAATCCACTCTGTTGTTACAATACCGCTCGAGTGTCTTTTGACTGTAGCTCGAGGATAGCTTGCAAAATCTCGTCAAAACTTTATAGGGCTTTTGTGCGCTTATATGCATGGTAGAATGCGTTTCTTTTCAGATACTTTTAGTGCTTCGAGCTCATAGACAACTGCAACTGCAGAATTCCTTACCAAATCAGAAATTTTTTGACGAACCTATCCGCTAGAACGAATTTATATGTGTAAGTGACATCTTCTTGAGCCGCGACCTCATGACATATTTGCCTGGGAAGTAGCCCTAAGTCCATCTTTACATACGTCTCGTCGTCCATCAGTATGAACTAGGATGCCAATGAAAATTACATTTTTTTAAATTTAACAAACGACAGTGCTCCAAGTTTTATCAGCACAAAATATTACCTTATGCGAAATTTGAGCTCAATCGGACATCGTTTCGTTGAACTTAAATCGTATTTTTTTCTTTTTAGAAATTTTTTGGGGCTTGAATGAATTTTTAGAAGATAAAGAATGATTTCATAGAATTTCAAAACCTGTCTGTATGCTAAATTTGGGCTTAATTGGACATGGTTAAAAAATGCCCTTATAATCGATCAAAATTTTGAATTATCAGGAACTTTAGAAACCTTTAAGTTCAGATTAACTAACGGAACAATTGATAAAATGGCTAGGGAATGTTAATTATAGTGTTAATATTACTGATATATTACCCTGATAGGCATTTTCTAGTTAGTTTGTGATATTTCATTGGAGTGGTTCTTCCATTAACGGATGAGTCATAACTAGCGGGACTAAATTCATTTCACGGTCTTCCGCCAAACGCGTTAGAGAGAGACAGACAGCTGGCTGTGGGTTTGTTCTCCTTTTTGTTGGTTTTGTTCGTACTTTCTGTGTTTTTGTTTGTTTGCGATGAAGGTGGAGTTTACGGAGTTTTCTCCGGAAGTGCGTCTTCCGGATACTGTTGAACTGTTCCGATTACTACAAATACACTAATTATTAACCGTCAATTCAAAATGCAGGCAGAATTCAACCAACTTTTGGCTGCGTCCTGTTGTTTATATCCAAATTTCACAGATGTTGTCATTTTTTCAATTTTTCGCAAGGAAGTTTGAAAATGCGTGGGCTTTCTCCCGAGCAAAGAAAACGGATTGTGCACAAACGGTCAGTGGTCTTTCGATCAGAAACTGGCTAAGGATGATGGTATGAGCATCGGAGCAGTTCAAACCACGTTACGGAAGTATCAACAACAGTGCTCGTTCGTATATTCCCCGAGACGGGGTAGAAAACCGGGTCCCACTGACGCTACAATCAACAGAAAGGTAAGGGATTCTTTCAAGCGTCATCCTTCAGCATCAGTCCGAGATGTGGCGAAAACGCTAAGTACTTCGGCAACTAATGTTATGCGTACCAAGGAGAGAATGGGTCTGCAGACGTGTGGGAAGCAGAAGCAGCCGAAACGAAGCACCAAACAGGCTGAAACCGAGGGCTCGAAAGCTGTACGACAAACTGCTGACCAAAAAATCGGGATGTCATATCATGGACGATGAAACCGACATAAAACTCGACTAAAGGGTGTCCACAGTTAAATTGCATCACTTTCAATAAGCTGTAACATTTCGTCCTTTTGGTTGATTTCAACGAAATTTTGGGTGAAATGACCTCAGCGTGTATTGTTTACACTGCGTGAGTTTCAATGTGAAATAAGTCGTAGTTTCGGAAATGGAGTCGAAGGAACAGCAAGTGCGCGAGAACATTTTGCACACGCACCTCGACAACCCACTTCTTTCGCACCGAGCCATCGGAAAGATGTTGAAAATTCACCAGTCTACAGTGTCTCGTGTCATAAAAGGTTTCGGAGAACTTTTAACTGTCGACCGGAAGAAGGTGAGTGGTAGAAAAAGTGTTCCGTACTGTGTGAAGGATCACAAGCGAGTGGTTGCTGCCTTCAAACGCAAATCCAACTGTTCCGTTCGGGATGTCGCGAAAAAGCGCGTGTTTCGTGGAAAAAAGCCATGAAACGAGCCGGGCTCCGTTCATTCAAAGTTCAGAAAGCTCCAACCCGCAATGAAAAACAGAATAGGACAGCTAAAATACGTGCGCATAAGTTGTATACACAAATGTTGACGAAACCACACTGCTGCATCATGGACGATGAAACACACGTAAAATCGGATTTTAAACAAATTCCCGGCAACCAGTATGTGACTGCGAAAGACAAATTCGATGTTCCAGAGTCTCTCGGGAAACAGGAAGTGTCAAAGATCCCCAAGAAATTCGTGATTTGGCAGAGGATTTGTTCGTGTGGTAAACGGAGCAAGCCTTTCGTGACAACTTCAACTGTAAATGGTCAAGTATACATGAATGAATGCCTGAAAAAACGACTGCTTCCGTTTCTCAAAACACACAACGTTCATACAATTATTTGGCCGGACCTAGCCTCTTGTCACTACTCCAAGGATGTTCTGGAGTGGTACAAGACGAATGGTGTCAATTTCGTGCCGAAGGATCTTAATCCCCCAAACTCTCCAGAGCTGCTGCCAATTGAAAAATATTGAGCTATCATGAAGCACGAACTTCGTAAGCATCCTAAAGTTGTCACTACAGAACAGGAAATGTTGAAGTCATGGTTGGAAGCGGAAAAAAATGTCGGTTCAAGCACTGTACAAAATCTTATCCGTGGTCTTAAGAAGAAAATTTTAGCTTCTGGATTTGGTAAAGAAAAACATTGAAATTTAGATACATAAACCAAGATTAAAAATTATATTTTATTCCCCGAATATTTTTTGACAATCGGTTAAGAGACTTGTTTCTGAGGACGAGTTTTAAGTGATGCAATTTAACTGTGGACACCCTTTATTAGTTGAGTTTGGGAAGCATTAGGAGAAATCTTCCATTTTTGAAAATAATCTGTAAAGTAAAAATGTCCAAGCTTTTTTGTTGTCTCCTGGATTTAACACGAAGACTTCTTGCCTGTGCCTGATATGCCTTTGTCAACAGCAAAGCAACGTTTGTGACAGCCCTGAGGTAAAGGGTGATACGGTCAAAATTTGGTCAAGGGAAAACGCGTGTAAATCGGTGAAATCGTGTGATACGGTCAAAATTTGGTCAAGGGAAAACGCGTGTAAATCGGTGAAATCGTTTATTTAAAAAATCAAATTAAATTTCTTTTTCAAGTTCAATTAGTATAAAATTCAGGAAAAATATTCAGTTAGGCTTCCGCTTTTCCAAATCCGAATCGCCGGGCCTTACGCTTGACCCCTGCCATCAGATTTTGTACAACCACCTTGTCCACCTTATTCGCCGCAGAAAGCCTGTTTGCCTTGAACTGCTGCTCGTCCTTAGCAGTTTTTTTGGTCTTCTTTAGGTTCCGCTTGACAATAGCCCAGTATTTCTCAATTGGGCGGAGCTCTGGCGTGTTGGGAGGGTTCTTGTCCTTGGGAACCACCTGCACGTTATTGGCGGCGTACCACTCCATGGCCTTTTTACCGTAATGGCAAGATGCCAAATCCGGCCAAAACAGTACGGAACAACCGTGTTTCTTCAGGAAAGGCAGCAGACGTTTATTCAAACACTCTTTCACGTAAATTTCTTGGTTGACAGTCCCGGAAGCTATGAAAATGCTGCTTTTCAAGCCACAGGTACAGATGGCTTGCCAAACCAGATATTTCTTTGCGAACTTTGACAGTTTCGTGTGCTTGAAAATATCTGCTACCTTTCCCCTTCCTTTTGCCGTATAAAACTCCTGTCCCGGAAGCTGCTTGTAGTCGGCTTTGACGTAGGTTTCGGCGTCCATTACCACGCAGTCAAACTTCGTCAGCATCGTCGTGTACAGCCTCCGGGATCGCGCTTTGGCCGTCGTATTTTGTTTATCATCGCGATTTGGAGTCACTACCTTCTTGTAAGTCGATAGTCCGGCTCGTTTTTTGGCTCGATGCACGGTTGTAGACGATACACCCAGCTTATTTGCGGCATCTCGGAGATATAGGTTAGGGTTTCGCTTGAGACTACCGGCAACTCTCTTTGTCGTCTCAGCGGCTTCCGGTTTTCGATTTCCCCCCGATCCAGACGTCCTGGCTGTCGACAAACGTTCCCCAAACACTTTAATTACATTTGTAACGGTTGATTTGGCAACTTTTAGCGATTTTGCCAACTTTGCGTGCGAGTAGCTCGGATTTTCGCGATGCGCGAGCAAAATTTTGATACGCTGCTCTTCTTGCTTGGACGGCATTTTGACAACTGAAGAGTGAATTCCAAAATCAAAATAGGAGCAACATTCAACACACACACACACCTTCAAAATGAGGGGTGTTCAGGTTTTTTAAATGCAAAATTGAAAGAAATACGTCAAGTTGATATTGACCAAATTTTGACCGTATCGCCCTTTAAATCAGGGCGATCTGAAGTGAATATGTTATAAAGTATTGGCCCAAGAAAGCTACCCTGAGGAACACCAGTTCTAACAGACAATTGGTCAGATTTAGAATTCTGATAATTTACTTACAAAGTTCTATCAATAAAGTAGTTCTGAACTAATTTCATGATATAAAGCGGAAAATTGAACTTTTCCAGTTAAGCATTTAAACCTTCATGCCAAACATTGTCCTATGCTTTTCCTATGTCTGAAAGAGCAACTCCAGTAGAGCAGCCTTCAGATTTGTTTGAACAAATTAAATTTGTAACTCTCAAGAGTTGTTGCGTAGTTGAATGCCCATGGCGAAATCCAAACTGTTCAGCAGCAAAAATTTAGTTTGCATTGATGTGAAGCATCATTCTATTCAAAATCATTTTTTCAAAAAGCTTACTTCTTGAAGAAAGCAAACTGATTGGTTGGAATCTAGAAGCTTCAGCCGGATTTTTGTCTGGTTTCAAAATAGGTACGCAGGATTTTTGCATTTTTCCATTTATCTGGAAAGACCCTTAGCTCAGTCGGTATAGGCGCAGCTACAAAGCAACACCATGCTGGAGGTGACTGGGTTCGACACCCGGTCTGGTCTAGGAATTTTACGTTAAGGAAAATTTCCCGACTCCCTGGGCATATGGTATGATTGTACTTGCCACACAATCATACTAATGCAAAAATGGTACCTGACATCGTAAGCCCTCAATAAATAACTGAGGAAGTGCATTTAGAACACTAAGTTGAGGGCAAGCAATAAACTAATTGTGAAAGCAATAAGCTTGAAATGCTAAAAAAAAATGCCATATATAAACATCTGTTAAATAGTTTTAACAAGAATGACAAGGTCTTTAAGGGAGTTTTTTGATGAGGATATAGAAAATTCCATCATCACCGGGTGCTTTCATGCTTTGAAATTGTTTACTTTATCCAAATCAGTTCCCCAAGAATCATCAAAAATATTTTATTGAGAGAAAATATTCAGACACAAACTGAAATTATGACAGCTCTCAAACTGCTAAACAAGTTTTTGAGCTTTTTCCGCATTTGTGAGCAAAATGTCATCACCTTCCTTAAGCGCTGGTATAGGCTTTTGAGGTTTTTTCAATATTTTAGAGAGAAGAGCATAATTAATATAATTTTTTGTTAGCAATAGAACATTAGGATCAAAGTTGTAATCCATAAGTGTTCGATATTGATCCCAATCAGCTCTATGGTAGTTGAAAGTAAAACTGATGGATTTAGAAATGCTTTCTTGAGGTATTTCAAATGGAACTGGAAGGTGATCACAACGAAACTCAGCATGGGTAATCAATCAATTGACTTCAAAATTGACATGAATCAGTTAGGACCAAATCAATGGTTGAGGGATTTCTGGCTGAAGAAAAGCAAGTTTGGTTGTTTGGGTATTGAATAGTGTAATAGCCTCAAGAACAATGATCAAATAGTATAATACTTTTGGCATTGCTTTGAGAACTATTCAATGAGTGGTGTTTTGCATTGAAAGGCAAACGTACTTTTGCATATAAAAAGTAATAAACAATCCATAAGAAATTGAAAATCGTGTCATGAAAAACGCATTCTTGACCCATAAGACTCTGGTGAATATCTATAGAAAAATTGAAATGATCCATAAAATTCATCTCTCTGATCCATACTTTATAAAAAAAAATAGCAATAAAATTTCAAAAATGTACCGTTTTATATCTGGGGCATGATCGTTAAAATTGTACGGATTACTCATAAAAATATTGCAAATGATCCATAAAAGGTTCAATAACTTTCCTTAAACTTTTAAAATTGATCCATAGAATGTAACCTTTGTGCAATAAAATATATTTGCATGTTCCATAAAGTATTTGAAATTTTCCATAAATAAATTGTCAATGATCCGTAAAGTGATGAATGATGAACCATAAGCTCATAAAACTGATACATAGTAAATTAGCTTTGTTCGCTAAACCATATGGTATGATCCAGAAATTATGCCTGCATTTTTCCAGGTTGGGGCACTATTTTTTTAAATTTTGATCCATAAAGATTGTAAATTGAACCATAACTGCGTTACTCAGATTTAGTTACATGTCCGTTTTTTCAGGTATCCAGATAAAATATTACTGATAAAGAAGGAGTTTTTGCGGAGCCGTATTGAGGATTGAAGAACTAAACGGTCGATGTTTCCGACATCCTAAGTGTTAACATAGCGTAGATTAGATTCCAGGCAAACGGCTGATTCAAGCATTTGCCCGGTATAATGCAAACGGAGGATGTATTTTTAGTTTGGTCCGTCGAGCGATGTTGGACAGCAAGCGTCTGCCCGGCATAATTTAAATAAAATTTTCTGAAACAACAGTTTAATCAAGTAAATGTGACCTGTAGTTTTTTAGGTTCAGGACGGCTCTTTACCAAATCTCTTTACAAACATGTGTCGCAGTTGCAGGGAGATCAAATAATATTAAGTGCATAAAGCTGGTTTGTTACGAATAATTTTTTGATTATGATTTGTTAAACAAACTATTAGAGATCATTGGCAATTTATTTATGGAACATTTACTTTTATTTATGGATGATATGCACATATGTTAGTGCACAAATGTAACCATCTTTGGATCAATCTTGCAAGTTCAGTGAAAGTTATTGAACTTATTGAGTATCATTCGAAATATGTGAATGAGAAATCCGAAGAATTTTATATTGATTATTGATATATAACGGTTAATTTTTGATATTTGATTTTTTATAGAACGATTTTCAATTTTACATGGGCCTTTTCTTCAGTTTTAAAGATGCAAACATAGGGCTGCCGTAGTTCTTTACGTGTACGAGTGCTCTCTACCAATTTTTTTGGGAAACATGTGTCGCAGTTGCGGTCGTAAAAGAACGTAAGATCGCAAGGTAAATCAGGTTTCTGAAAATTGAAAATCTTCTCCAAAGTGATCCTTCTTTTACAGCAATATTTAAGCCGCATGTATAAAGGAACGGACACGTTAATAAATTTGAGTAGTAGCGCGTTCAAAGATCGATTTTGCCGTTGTAAAATTTAAAGAAAATTAAAATCAAAATTTCAATAATTCCGGCATAATTTATGGATCATATATATATTATTTTAAATGCACAAAATTGCTTTGCTATGGACCATATTTAGAAGTTTGTGGTTCATTTTCAAATCTATTATGGATCATAGGCGATTTACTTATGGAATACTTTTAATAATGTATTGATCCTGTAAATATATGCTTTAGTTGACAAACGTTACATTCTAAGAATCAATTTTAAAAGTTTATGGAATGATATTCAACATTTTATGGAACATTTACAATATGTTTACGGATAAGCCGTACAATTGTATCAATCATACCCTACATATATAACGGTACATTTTTGACATTTTATTGCTAAAATTTACATAAAGTATGGATCACATTGCTGTATTTTATGGATCATTTTCATTTTTTTACAGATTTTCATCAAAGTCTTATGGGTCATAAATACGTCTTTTATGGAACGAATTTCATTTTTTTTATGGATTATTTCTTCAGTTTGATGGCTGCCGTCTTGTGGCTGCCGCATTGAAATCACCAATAACGAAGAATTAAGAACTATGACGGGTAAGTTTCCGAAGGTAACCCTTGAACCAGTTCTTTTGCTGGCCAGTGCATTGATGCCAGGCAAATATGCAGCAATAAAGTCATTTGGTCAAACTTTGTTTCAACTGAAACCCCCAAAGTTTCAAAAACTTTAGTTTCAAATTAAGAAAGAATGTTATGTTTGATACGCCTATGGACAATGATGGTAACGCCACGCTCCATTATGGCGATCATTTCGGTAGACAAAATAGTTTGGATCTCTTTTGACCCTATGGGCGGGTGTGAGATAAGTCTCAGTTATAACAGCAATATGCACGATATGAACCATTAAGGTGACCGTTTCAGCGGGACGAAATCATAAGTCTTTAAATTATTTGTTAGGGAAAATCTGGGAAAACCAAAATTTCACGCACGACAGTTTCTAGCTATTATCAATACCTTTCATTTGGTGTGAAATTTTTTTGAAATATTTTGTAAATTTCGAGTCTTATCAAATTTGGTGATCGGAGTTCAGGTTTTTCCTTCCTCCCTAGAATCATAGCAAAAATAATGTTAGCTTACTTTGTGAATTGCTTTCAAAATCAGCGTGGTGTGCATCCAAACATTGAAAGTAAAAAGCAATTTTTGTTTGATCAACATTGAAAACCATGCTGGGAATCATATGGCTCTCCAAAAGATCCGGAACGTCCGTAAAAGTGGCCAGTTCTAGGAATTAGTCTCAAAACGAAGACTTTTTTGCAATCAACATTTAGTTTGTGAAAGTAGAATGAACTTCAATTTGTGGTCTGAGGATGTCCCTTCAGAGGTCGCATGGTGGCCACCCGGAAGATTCGGAACATCCGTGAAAGTGGCCAGTTCTTAGAATTAGTCCCAAAAAACGTTTTTTTTTTTGCAATCAACATTTAGTTTGTGAAGTTCATTCTACTTTCATTTTCATTTTTCATTTTGCAGCATTTGGAGGAGGGGTAATGGTGAACTAGTCTATTCAGACCACATGAGCTCCATGGGAAGGAACAAGGATAGGTTTGGGTAGGTGCTTAAGGTAGGGCGTTTTGGGCCGGTTAAAAATACTACAAAAAGATCATAAAATCGCTAATTTACAATACCTCATTACAATGATACACGGAAAATCCCAAAAAGATAGAGAGAGCCATTCCCTGTAGTTCGTATCAATGTGACCAGGCTATTTGAGATGCCACTGTCAATTTCATGCTGTTTTTACGCTACAAGTTGCTATATAAAAGTAACATCTCTCTATGATTTGCTGTATTTGGAAGTCGGCTGTCGTAAACCGCACATATATAAATTTAAATTAATATTGGAATTAGAATTGCAATTTGGCTATGTTTGGTGTTTAGTCAATGACAATCAATGAATAAAAGACAATGAAAGAATTGCCACGCCAATGAAAAGTGCACCTCCTGTCATGTCCCTTAACTACTTGATGTCAGGCGTCTACAAACTGTTTCTAGCCTCGTTCAAGCGTAAATTACGGCAAAGCACACCTCTTTCATTCTGAACAAACCCACCCATGACAAACCTCAGTGATACGACACTCCGAGTTCCCAAACGGGCCCTCCGCATCCTACAAAACCACAACACTTATAGCCACGGTCTAGAAGTCAACTGCATAGGAAATTCTATGAGACAGTTCAAACTTCCACCCCAAATTGAATATTAAACGTTTTTAAAATTGAGTAAATCTATCTATGATTAAATTTTAAGTGATTTGCGGTCCAGCCCGCCAATATCACACTCAATTTTAGTGCCTGTATACATGCGTGCTACAACGCGGCTATTAAATAGAAAGAGGAGCGAGTGTGATATTATCATTACTAAGTGTGGCTGGACCTTTGGCTCTCCCCTGAATGGTTCATTAGAGAAGAAGGTCATACAATGACATGACCTAGCGACATCTATCATAAATCAGCTATCTCCAATGTATCATTAGCATGAGATTGGGCCCTCCCACCAACGTCCAGGTACAAAATCCAGCCATGGAGAGGGAAATTGAAGTTCATTCTACTTTCACAAACTAAATGTTGATTGCAAAAAAAAAAACGTTTTTTGGGACTAATTCTAAGAACTGGCCACTTTCACGGATGTTCCGAATCTTCCGGGTGGCAACCATGCGACCTCTGAAGGGATATCTTCAGTCCACGAATTGAAGTTCATTCTACTTTCACAAACTAGATGTTGATTGCAAAAAAGTCTTCGTTTTGAGACTAATTCCAAGAACTGACCACTTTTACGGAGGTTCCGGATCTTCCGGGTGGCCACCACATGACCTCTGAAGGAACATTTTCAGACCACGAATTGAAGTTCATTCTATTCTACTTTCATAAACTGAATGATGATTGCAAAAAGAAAATTTCATCCATATGGGACTAATTCATAGAACTGGCCACTTTTACGGACGTTCTGGATCTTTTGGAGAGCCATATGATTCCCAGCATGGTTCTTAATGTTGATCAAACAAAAATTGCTTTTTACTTTCAATATTTGGATGCACACCACGCTGACTTTGAAAGCAATTCACAAAATGAGCTAAAATATTTATGCTATGATTCTGGGGAGGAAGGAAAAAGTCCGATCACCAAATTTGATAAGACTCGAAATTAACAAAATATTTCAAAAAAATTTCACACCAAATGAAAGGTATTGAATTTTGGTTTTCCCAGCTTTTCCCTAACAAATAATTTAAAGACTTATGATTTCGTCCCGCTGAAACGGTCACCTTAAACAATTAAATAGCTCATCCTCGTTATCTCTGATGGAACGCGCATTCCAAGTTAAAAATATTTAATGACTTAAAATCCACTGCTGAATTTCAATGTCATGACAATATTCTTGGCAAATTTAATACCAGTTTGGATAGCTTCAAACATGGAATAAGTTTTTAGCATATCGGTTATCATATCGATTAACGATTGCTGTAAAAATTCTAATATAGGAGCGAAAATGCTACCTAAATCAAATTCATCAGAATTCCCGTGGGAGTTTTGGTTTTGGTTCCTACCCGCTGTAACGGCACCATAGGTCCATTGTTGAACATTGTTATCAACAGGATTAGGTAAGAAAGTAGGGTTTGTAGATTGAACCCTGTTGGTGCCTGCAGGTATCGAAATAGTATTTGCTCCTCGTTGAGCGTTTGAAGCAACAGTTACGGATGGAAAACCCTGTTCGCTGTTTCTACCGATGGTTTGGTAGGAATTTGTTCTTCACTGATCAATGTTACCAGCAGTAGAATGGGTAGTAGCTGGTCGGGAACGTGTATCGTTTCCTACCTGACGTTTAGCGCGCGACTGCTAAATTGCTTTGCGAGTCATGCACTTCCAAAAATTTGAGCATTTAAATTTGTTTCGATCTTCCTTCACAGGACAGTCGTACTTATTGAGCGAGGAATCCCCACAATTCATGCGTTTACCAATCATATGGAAATGCTTTGTTCGGTGACCCCATCCCTGGCATCCCTGGCATTTGCTCCAGTCTTCTTGAAATATTCCCACTTCACTCAGACATAGAGCAAAAGGCTTGCTTTTTCTAAAGCCTTAAGGTTATTAAGTTCACTTGACTTGAAGTGAACTAAGTAGAAATCGTTTGAAATCCCTTTGCGAGAATCGCCAGGCCGGGATTTCATTTTCATTTTAATTACTTGGACTGGGCTAATTCCAATTAATTTTATCGACTCGTTTTTGATTTCTTTCAGAGATTCACCACTGGGCCGACCTTTCAAGACAACCTTGAAAAAACGCTCAGCTTTGGTGTCGTATGTGAAAAAAAAATGTGGTTCTTCTGAGTAAGATACTTAAGATTTATTTCTAAGTAATCGATATTTATCATTAAGTTCATTCTTAGTGTTTTCCCTTTTCCCCCGAAAAATTAATTCATAATCTACTTCTTCGCTTGTCAGATGATCTGCTCAAGGAAACCTAGCAGCCATTTTGGACAAATTATTTGTAAATTTACGAACGACCAAAAATATGGCACGTTGAACCACTTTACGAAACAATAAATTAACTCACAACAAAAAATGTGATTTAATGGGAAATGTTTTATCCATCTTGAGAAATGGTTGATTTCATTACTATATGATCTGGATTCTAGTTGGGGGGGGGGTGAAGCTGAGGATTAGTTTTTAATCAATATTCATAGATATTGATATTAATACCGCTTGAATTAATATTTAATCATGAAGCTGAATAGTTTTGGGATGACTCGCGTGACTCAGAAATGCTGTTTTTCCGATTTGAGTTTGTAAATGATGAGTTCGATGTGTTACTCTCAGGTGAATTTCATTGGAAATCTAATTATCTAATTTCAAAATGCAAATTAAATAAAAACATAAATTATTGATTGCGTTGATTACCAAGCAATGCGATAGTCTGTGGCGATCACTTGGGAATGTTCGCACAATTATTTTATTTGCTATGTTTATATGCAAACATAGTGTTGCATTTATTTATTTATTTATTTATATGTCTTTTTAATAATTTATGTATTTAGTTGAGTTTATTTATTTATTTGTTCTGATGTTAATGTTTTTATTGATTTTTATATTTATCTTCACAAAAATGTAAAGATATTTACAAATTTATTTAATAATTTATTTACACAACTATTTACTGATTTATTTATTTGATATACGTATATTTACACATAGTTTTTCATTTACCACTATAGTTAGTATTTATTTATATGATCTATGATAACACAGTTAACATAAGTCTGTGATATCGAAAAGTTTGCCCGTACGAATATGTTTTTTCTCCTACAACCAAATTTTCGTAAAAGAAGTCCAGTGTTATTAGGTGCGCAACTAAGTTCCCGCTGTTTAGCAATAGATGGCGCCAGTAGTAAGTGCTGGTCGTATGTTGTACATCTCAAGCGTCATAAACCAAGCTCAGGCATATGGTAAACAAACCGCTTTGCCAAATCAGTGATTTTGGTTTAGTGTTATATATTTTGGTTGTTTGAAGATGTCTGATTTCGTGCCAAATAATCGTCATTTGCGGGAAGTGTTGATTTTCTTCTTTCATTCGAAGAAAACGGCGGCTGAAGCACATCGAGAGCTCCAAAAAGTTTACGGTGATGCTGCTCTGAGTGAAACAACGTGTCGTGATTGGTTTCGTCGCTTCAAAAACGGTGATTTCAGTGTTGATGATCGTCCGCGTGAAGGAAGGCCAAAAAACTTCGAAGACTCTGAATTGGAGGCATTGCTCGATGAGGATCCGTGTCAAACGCAAGAAGAGCTTGGTTCAGGATTAGGAGTTTCCCGCCAAGCCGTTTCTAAGCCTATGCATGCGTTGGGAATGATTCAAAAGCAAGGAACTTGGGTTCCTTACGATTTGAAGCCAAGAGATGTTGAGCGTCGTTTTTTCGTCTGTGAACAACAGCTCCAGCCGCAAAAAAGGAAGAGTTTTCTACATCGCATTGTGACGGGTGACGAAAAATGGATTCATTACAGCAACCCAAAACGGAAAAATTCATGGGGACTGCCCGGGCATGCTTCAACATCGTCGCCTAGGCCGAATATTCACGCTGCGAAGGTTATGCTGTGTATTTGGTGGGACCAAGTTGGTGTTATTTATTATGAGCTGTTGAAACCAAACGAAACCATTTCCGGGGAACGGTATCGAACTCAATTGATGCGATTGAGCCGAGCACTGCACGAAAAACGGCCACAATACGAGCACAAACACGAAAAAGTGATTCTTCAGCATGACAACGCTCGACCTCACGTTGCGAAACCCGTGAAAACCTACTTGGAAACGCTCAAATGGGAAGTCCTACCCCACCCGCCATATTCTCCTGATATTGCACCGTCTGATTATTACTTGTTCCGTTCCATGGCACATGGTCTCACTGGTCAGCAATTCCACTCAAATGATGACATCTCAGAATGGCTTGATTCTTGGATAGCATCAAAAGACGAACAGTTCTATCGAAATGGTATTCACGTTCTACCAGAAAGATGGGAAAAAGTCGTAGCTTTGTTTTCAAAATAAAGTTCCTTTTTCACCAAAAAACAGCGAGAACTTAGTTGCGCACCTAATATGTAGCGAGATGATAATGAGCCATTTATGATGAATAAACTTCGGAGTTATAAAGTAACCATTCGAAATAACATGCAGTAGTAAATTCATCGTTCTTAATTGGTAAACTCACAACCAGAGGGAACGGTGTTCATGAGCTTCACTCATTACAATGTTCATCCTCTCACTAGACGCGCATGTTTCTCAATTTGAACTTTTAATCTACACGGCCAGCCATTTTAAATCAGTTTTTAGTCGTTTTTGACTCACTTTCGTCATTAGTGGAGTCACTCAAATTTGAGTAAATGTAGCTGGTATTGACAAGTCGACAAATCAAAAACATCGACTCAAATCAGATGGATGTTTTTGATTTGTCGACTTGTCAATCCCAGTCACATTTACTCAAATTTTAGTGACTCCACTTTTGACGAAAGTGAGTCAAAAACGACTCAAAACTGAGTTAAAATGGCTGGCCGTGTAAATCCGTTGCGTTGAGCATTATCTCCCAGTAGGATAACTTGTCGCTGGGAATTTAATAATAAGAAAAAACTTCAACATAGAGATTGGATCGAGCTAGTTAGATGGGGAATGCTTGAGAGGAAAGAAGATCTCCTATCAACTCCGAAGGTAATCGAGGATCGCCTTTTGATAAGTTCGTTTCCCGATATCCGCAACGAAGAATGCATTCAGTGGCCTTTCTGAGGAAATTAAAATTAATTTAAATTAAACGCATGGAAATCCGAAATTGTCACCACAATAGGGGGAACTTTTTCCTTTCTCAAACGAGTTTTTGGTTAGATGATGAATCATTCTCATCATCTGTGAGCATATCAAATTGATTACTCACATTAATTTGTTGTAGCGTTAGGTAGCAATAGCACTTCCTTCAGCAAATAAAAAATAGAACCGCACGGCATGAGAGCACAATGCCGACTCGAGGCACTTGCGTTAATTTTCGATAGGGAGCATTCAACAAACTTTAATGCAGACTTTTCCTTGTTAGAAATCACATCGAACTCAAGCTCTGGTCTCTCAATTCTCACAAAGATAAAGTTTTATATATTAACCAACACCATTCGATTTTTGGGCTTCTTAAAGTTTATCTTGCAATCTTCGCCCCGCACCACGTTTACCCATAAACGAAACACATAATGTAACCTCAGCGTAAGCATCAGATAAAATAACGTACGAAAAGCTTACCAAATTAAAATAACGCTGCAGTTGCAGTTCTTGTTTTTAGAACCAGAAATTTCACGTCCCGTTCCCATTCGATTAAATATCCTAGTTTACTTGGTAAACGAACCGTCGTCTTACGAAGGGCAAAGCATGCTTCAGCAATTGTTCTGCATTGTTCTGGAAGGGTAGCGAAAAAAAAAATAACTTCGAAACCAGTTTTTACTGCTCTTCGTTCGCATTCCCCAAATCAGTTTTTGTTCTGGTCCGGAAGCTAGTTTCAACATCCATTCAACAGCAACATAGTTCCATAGAGCAGCTCTCAACATATTCCTGTTTCTCTGTCTGCTCTGGAGTGGATGCTAGAGCTGGAATGACTTCCCTCGTTCGACTTGCATTCGAGCTTTACTCAATACAGAAAACCTGTCGATACAGATTGATTTATGTTTCTCTTTTTTTTCTCCAGCACTTACCGATCCATTGGTACGTGCGAGAGCTGGAGTTGGTTTGTACGACTCTGGGCTTACTTCTGCTGATGGTCATGGTACGTTTTTTTTGCTCTGTATTTTTTCATTCCTTTTCAACCGAGGGGTTGACATGTGTACTTCATGGTTTGGAATTCCTAAGTAATCAATTTGAATATTAAAGCTACAAATGTTGTTGGAGGACAAATGTGTTAGACCTATCCGCTGACTTCCTGTTACAAATCAATCCTACCACCCCTCGTTGTGACAGAAACTATTGCAGCAATTTTTCTACTCTTCGTGCAAAAAGACCGCAACTCACTCGGTGCTGCTGCTTGTTACCATCTTTTCACATAAAACGAGCTTCTATTCGGAGTCGATACAAAACCATCTGAGAGTGTGTCTGGCTTATGTGCTCCGGTGAACCTTGCAACAGTTCGGTCTTCTCAATAACAAACCGTCCTACACTTCAATGGTCACCACCCAATTCCACCACATTTCGAATAGTGGCGCATGCTGGGCAAAACATATTGCATTTGGGTTGGCACGAACCTTCCGGATAAGTGGGAATCGAATGCAATCAACTTTTCTTTAGCTAATGGAATCACAGTTTTGTACAGAACAGGCATACAGGTGGTATGGATTTCACGGAAGACTCACCATGCCGTCCATGTCTTGCAAGGAAAGGGGAATCAACTTTTTTTTCCATGCACTGAGCTGTAGATCACTGGTAGGTTCATAAAAGGCAAAACACTTTCAACTCTTCGCCCCTTGATAACTCAAGCGTTAGATCATCAAATAAATAGCAACAGCGTTGCAAACTTCAAAAGTTAAACTTACCTCCGGTGAAGAATCGCCATGAACCGTGCAAACCAGCTGTGCCTCGTAGCCTTCTCCAGCATGAACCCAAGTTTTCTCAACAGTTATTTCCGGAGGAGCTGCGAAATAAACAATAACAAGAGAAAGAAAACATAACTTCAATTAAGTTCAAACCAACGACAACAACAACAACAACAACAATAACCAGTCAGCCCCAGAAGAAATCTCGGTAAAACAACACCCCCGCCTACTTCTCGCCAATCATCGATGCGGGCTCGGGATTGAGGATGACCGACTTTGGCGCGGGAAATCCAAGTTAAACAAAATTAATTTCATCCCCAAATGCCCGGGTGTTCAGAGCTGGGCTGGAAAAAAAAACAACTAAAGCAATCATTTTAATCATGAAACCAGCTCCTCTCCACCGCCTCCAGCACCCGCTGCCCGGGCCAGTTGGCATTTACGAAATCAGCTACCCATAAAAAGGGATAATGTGAGGGCACTTGAGTCGTTTTTTTTCAGCAAAAAGAAAATCGGACGGAAATTACATCAAAACAGAAAACCGTCTGCCATTACAACGCTGGATATTACCACTTGAATACGAGAGAAAAAAAAAGCAGGAAATACAGTATCATCCTGACCCGATTCCATCGGCACGGTTATTGGAAGGAAAACATTCGGAAAAAGGGGCACAAAAGAGTGCGTTTACTTCTGGGAAAATGATTTTCACTTCGGCTCAATGACTTGTTGCGCCTTCCGTTCCAATCTGTTTCCAGCTCCCTTTGCGTCCTGCTAGCCAAGCCACCCTCCCCTGGGCCTGATTTGCATGTTTAGGATACTTTGGTTTGCCCGAGCGGACCAACCAGCGAGCCGAGAACCCTTCTCAAGAGTGGTTACATTTTTGACAGTCATTGCGCTCAAACTGCTCGTGCGGTGGAGGTTTGCGTTTTATTTTATTTCTCTTTGAAGTCTTTGAAATCTTTGAAAGATTGGCTTTCTGATTTCTTGGGAGCTGGAAAATTCAATTTGAAAGCTGGAATGTACCTTATCGGCATTCCTGAGTGGGAACTGAACGTTCGGAGCGGTGAGCCAAATTTGAGGCCTATTGAAAACTTCCCTGGATTTTTCGTTTAGTCTATAACAAAGCAAATTCACCGTACTGCAGCATTACAAAGACGATTAGCATTTTCAAATTGCTTATTCCGTTCGAGCAAATTGATATCAAAATTCATAGCTTGTCAACTTAATTTGCGTCACACGGTTGGTATTTAAATTTATTAAACCTCTCCCCCACCAACGTTTGCCTAATTAGCTTACAATGTTTCACAAACGAAATTCCTCCACCCACCCACAAGCCTAAATTCCAGCATTCATCAAAGTGACAAATTTGTTTGCCTACTTACACAGCACGATGAGTTGTATGTCGACAGACACGGGCTCCCGGATTCCATTGTCCGCATAGCATCGGTACGTTCCACTGTCCTGCCGGCTGACGCTTTCGAGAGTCAACGTCGGTCCCTCTGCCAGATGGGGCACCCCGTGCAGTGAATCCTGTAAAATCCAAACATTATTCAAAGGATTTACCCTCGTTCTGGATGGGTCCAAACCTTTCTGGTCCAGCTTATACTGGGCACGGGATTTCCGCTGGCTTTGCACTCGAGCGTAGCGGTGCCACCCTTCCGTACCGTTACGTGACCCGTTTCCGGATTGGAGCGTACCGTAGGTGGAACCAGGATTTCCACCGTGTGCACCAGGTCCCGATTGTCGTGATCGCCAACCTGGCAACTGTAGTCACCGGCGTCCTGCGGTCGGACGTTCTTAATCTGCAACGTGTAGCCTTTCAGCAACTTGAAGCGCATGTCCCGGGTGATGATGAGGTTGGCTGCAGTCACGACGGCACTCCCTCGGCGCCACAGCAGGATGTTGTTGCCTGGAATGTGACAAAGAAATTGAAACGATGTGATTAGAAGATTCTTATGTGTTGACCAGCTGACCCTGCCAACTGCCGCTCACAATTCTTTTTTTTTTAATGAAATGATTACGAGCATGTTCGATTCTATCTAAAATTGATAAACTATCTGACTCAAAACGTGATTTAAAAGTGTAATCCATCCTCTATAGGCAAAACATGAGTGAATAAATATGAGCGATGGGTCTAATAACGAGTGACAGCTAGAAATTTTGGATTTTTTTTCGATTCCCCTATGCTAAACAACAAACGAGCTCAGAGAGAAAAGAGAGTGTGTATGTTTTAACTCTTTCTTCTTTTTCTGCTAGTGCCGTTGCAACAAGAAGCATTTCGCGAGCGCGTTGTACAATTCTACGAACTACACAGACATTCCGGCAAAAAGTGTACGGTACAACATTTTCGCTTTTAAAATGTTGCGTTTTCGACTGTTTTCATATATCAAGATCTCCAACACCTACTCGCAAGCAAGATGGAGTAATGGAAGATCAGCTCAAGTTATGGACGCAAAAGGACTTCGTTCTATTTCTCGGATGCCGCAAAAAAGGTCAACTATTCTCACCAGTACATCTGCAAAACATTGAAAAGAGTCGAAAAAAAAAGTGCCGAAAGAAGACAAGATCCACTGAGAAATAGATTTCGACGCAGAAGTTCCAATGCCCTTGGTAGATAAACAAATATTCCGGAAAATGTTTTGTTTTAGACGAAGAAAGTTACTTCCCTCTTTCGATATTCTCGGAAACGATCGATACTATTCCATGGACAGTTCTACTGCATCTCCGAACAAAAAAAAAATATAAGTTTAAACGTAGATTTTAGCAGATAAAAGTGTTGTTATACATTGCCATTTCCAAGAGAGGTATTTCTAAGCCATGTTTCAAGCCCTCTGGTTTGGCTATCAATCAAAATGTGTACAAAAACGAATGTTTGATAAAAATGTTGATCCCATTTCTACAAAAACATCATGCAGATGGACAATCCGCATTTTGGCCGGACAAAGCGCCATTGGATTACGCCAAAAAGAATAACACAATCGTTCCAGAATACCCATTCAATCCCATTTATACCCAAGATCCACAATCCAACAAATCTGCCTCGGTGTCGCCCAATCGAAGATTTTTTTTCGGGATTTTGAGCTGGATGTACAAAAATAACTGGAGAGCCATGAATTGCAAACAGTGGATTGGTAGATCCAAGAGATGAATTCACAGAGTTGACACGAAGGCAAACGAAAGCTTCGCCGAACAGCCGATTACGGACCGTTTACAAATAGTTACTAATTTTTTTCTTTAATTTTAATAAATCAGATCTTCTTCAAGTATTTTTGTCTTTTTTTGACAGCTTGAGAAAGATATTCCAAAATTTCAGTCGCCACCCGTTAAACATGTTGCTTATGGCTAGTATTACGCCGCTGCATAACATTATCACAAGATTCAGTTTCATCAACTGTGGGGACATTAAATGTGCCTACATGACTTCCAGTGGGACGTTTTATTTTTTTTTTTTTTTTATACACATAAAGACCAAACACGAAAAAACAAAATAACCACAACATTACACTTTTTTCCCCTCTCACCCATAAAAAAAAATTATTTAATATTTCACTTTTGCACTATAAAGTATATTGTGTTTTTTGGTGTTTTGTGGTCTGCCATGAAGAGGAGGGAAATGAGAGAAGAGGAGAAAAAAAACACCACCCACAAAAACCCGCCACCCCCCCCGCCTCCCCCCAAAAAAAAAACCAAAAAAATAAAAATACAACCCAACCAAAATAAAAAAAAAGGTTTAACACCCCGTCAACCCGGAATAAAAAGGGGGAACAGGAAGGAAACCAGGAGCAGCACGTAGAAAGGGAAAGGATAATTTGAAACTTATTGATGTTTCACCCGACAACAACTCAGCAGCCCGAGACTCTTGGAACTGAGTCACAGGGTCGGCGCACTACTGGGCAAACTGGAGGGGCTTCGTGGACTCAAGGGGCACTCAAGCTTTCAAATAAATTATTTACACAGAACGGATAAACTCAAACACTGTATTTTATCTGCTGTGTTCCGTGTGGTGTATAGAACGTACCTTCAAAATATACGAAGACAACCACGACTGCGGTGACTACGGTGACTACGGGAATACAGTCTCCGAGGCTCGGATGAGGTGCCAGAAAGGTTCCGGCGATGGCGGACGAACAAAGGCCAACCTTCGGCAAGATGCTGGTGATAACACCGGCTGGTGTACCGTAGATTACAGCGCAATGACGGTCAGACTGGCGCGTCTACCGTTCGTAAGCTGTAGTGCGATTGCGGTTCGTTCACTGGTTTGGTGACGGGCTGGTATAGCGGTTGTGAAGCCGGATCCGATGCACAGGCGCTTCCTCCTGACGTAGCCGGTCGACGACGATAAGGCCGCCTTCTGTCGAACCGAGGAGGGACTCTCTCCTTTATATTTAGGGCCTTTGCCCGAGATTGATGTCCTCTTTTACACTTATGGCCCGAAGCCAGAGGGATGTGGGTCCTTTACTATTAAGTGTCGGTAACTAGATGTCTCCTCCACCGTAGCGTGCACTGGCGGTCCTTGACTCGCCAACCAAAAAGTGTTTCAAACCAACGGACAGAGTAGGTCCTATATCGGCGTAACTTCACACGTTTAATTCCGTAAAACCGGACACTTCTGGTCTACACGCTCGCCTGTAACTAAGATCACGATCCCTGTTCACCGAGCATCCAAGAACCCTTCAGCTCATCACCCGTGACTTCGTGTCACCATTTTTCTATGGCTTTGTGCGCCTTTTCCAGCCCTCGACCGTTAAGCATGGCCGTGATGTCTGCCCAGTGAGTTTCACCGCTACTGTTTGGTTTATTTACTTGAATGCTCGATCACATGGTGCATATAAAAAAAACATCGCATTTCGTTTATTGTAACTGAACGGTTAAAATTACAAGTTTAATTCCAACATTTCAACACGCAATATTGCCAAAAAGGTCGGTGTTTTGCAAAGTTACATCCAGCAGGTCAAGGCAAAATCTGCTTGTCATGCATACAAGGTTCAAAACTTCCCAAACCACGATGAACGGCAGCCAGGTGTTGCCAAGACCCATGCTAGGAAGCTCTACACGGAGATTTTGTCCAGATACAGTTGCTGTTAGACGGGTGACGAAACATATGTCAACGCTGACCTACAACAACTGTCAAGACAAGAACTTTACACCGGAAAAGATAAACTCAAAGTGGAAGAGAGATGAACATGCCGAAATTTGAATCGAAATACCTCATTTGGTAGACTATTTGCACCTGTGGAAATGGCGTAATCTACAAGACTGAATACCTCCAAAAACGTGTTTTGCCATTTTACGAGCAACACAATGAAAAACCACTATTTTAGTCGGATTTAGCTTCATGCAACTATTGTAGAAGCGTGCTGGAATGGTATGAGACTAATTCGGTGCATTTTTTCCCCGAGGACATGAATCTACCGAGCTGCCCTGAACTAAGTTCAATCGAAAATTATTGGTTCATGACGAAGCTTGAACTCAGAAAGATCAAGAATAAAGTAAAAGATGCAAATGACATGTATAGGAAGTATATAAAAAAAATAGAAAAAGGTGCCGGAGACAACTGTACAAGTTCTATCAGATATTTTACCAAACAACCTCCAATAATAGGTTGAATGTAAACTTAGCTGAAAACATGTAAAAAACTGCACTACAAATTTGGTTCTTATCTGTTTGATACAGTAAATTATGGAGTTAATTAACTGTGTTGCAATAATTTTTTGTATGTCCTTTATTTTCTAATGCCATCTTGAATGGATTGATTGGTAAATCTGAAATAGTTGTCAAAATGGAGCCAGTAGTTTAAAAATATATTTATTTCAGCTTGTATAAGTCGGTTTAAATATTGGATGAATTTGATTAATATGTTCGACATTAGAAATTTACGCTCTCCATCAGATCCTGAGAAGTCTTTTCCAGTACGTTTTTCTCAGTTTTTTCCACTTCCTCAATATTTCCTCTTCTTTCTTTGTCCAACCTTTGGTCTTCCGTAGTTCGCGCATCATCATGGCCCAATAGCTTTCGATCGTATGGAGTTCTGGATAGTTGGTATTGTGGGTTCATGTCATGCGATACAAAATCAAAAAAATTAGACGCACAACACTCCTAAATCTCTATTGAAAGTAATCTGGAAGCACGGTTTAATACACAAGCGTCCCTGGTGGCTGGAGCAAAAAACATTTGACAGGCATTTGTTGATGTTTCATTGACGAAAAAATTGCTGAAAAGGTTTTCTCGATTGATCGACGCATTTCGAAATAACGGATCAACTTGAGAAAAGAAAATTAATTGTGCACAAACATCTAGAGAAACCTTCGTGGTCTGCCTAAAAAATAGCAAAAGTGTTAAATTCCCAGAATGAACGGTGTGTCTGGTAATCAAACTTTACTCTGAGTGTGGATAGAGCACAGCGCATCTATCATAAAAGTGGCACTAAGGACAAAGAGCTGAGGAGAAAGGTGTTGAGGTACGTGAAAGATTACCCAGGTGTCACCATACGTGATTTGGCAAAGAAATATGATTCCAACTTTTCCGCCGTGCGTAACATCCCTTGTCTTGTTTAAAGTTTGAATCATGAGTTTTGACATGTTGAAAATTCTAGTTCCAAAAATCATCTGATTATTCTTCAAAATTCACCTAGCACCTGGTGGTTGTGCGTAATGTAAAGCGATCAATTTTCTGAGTAGTAGATAAATAAGGTCTGTATCCTCAATAATCCGGACACCTCAAAAAATGAATAAAACATAAATTTCGCATTATATTTCCGTCGTAGTTGTTTATTTCAGATTCGTGGGATGTGTTTCAACAATTCGTAAAGACAAAACATAGTTATTCGGTATTTGCATACAATTTTCGAACTTTGCGCTTAACTCCGTCCATTAGGGTTTGTACAGACTCTTCAGAAATCGTAGAAGCCGTCTTTGTCCAAATTTGCTGGAAGTGTTTGATGTCTTTGATTCCTTGCTTCTTTCCAGAAAGCTTCCGCTTCATCAGAGCCCAATATCTCTCGATTGGTCGTAGCTCTGGACAATTTGTCGGGTTTGAGGTTTTTGGTACAATATTCACTTGATTTGCTTGGTACCACTCCATCACAGTTTTAGCATAGTGGCATGATGCCAAATCGGGCCCGAACAAAGGTTTTTCTTTGTGACTTTTGATGAAGGGTAGCAATCGCTTCTGCAGACACTCTTTCTTATAGATCTCCTAGAGCAACAAATTCAATGGAATATTTAAAATTTCCTAAAAACCATTCAACACTTCCAATGGAAAAAAAAAGTTCACACATGGCAATTATTGAATGTATGATTTTTATAATCCAAAGATAAAAAATAAAATTTACATAAGAATTTCTTTTTTAGCAAAAGGAACAAAAAATATAAATATAAATGATTCGAATAATATTAGAATTAATCAACACAAAAAATCATACATATCTAACATAAAATATAATGCCTAAAAATAATCAAAGAAAAACAATAAAGTTATAAGAAATTTCCATATTTAATTGAATGTGCTTATTAAAAAGAAATAAATATTATCGAATTCAACGAAATAATACATAAATATGTAAAGTAAACATTGAAAAAAAAGAAAAAAAGAAATGAAAAAAAATTAAAAAAGAGATTTTCACGAAAAAAAAGTTTTTTTTCATGAAAAGTTAACATGCTATAGAAAATATCGGTGCATAATTATGGTTATAATGATCGAACCGACAATTAAGCAAGGCTGAATGACAAACAGCGGTAAAAAGAGACGAGTGTTTTTTTTTCACTTTTGTTTTATATTTTTTTCACACTGTTTTTCAATATTTTTCGTGGACGTTATTGATTTATTTGTGGGAATTTGAAGTTTTTTATTCAAAGTATTTGCTATCCAATTTTTGAATATTCCGGTTGCTCTTAGTGAAAATGTTTTCTTTTTCATGAACATTATTAGTTTATTTTAATGAATTTTTGGATTTATTTATACCATAAGAATCTTTAATGTATGGAAAATATCAATTTTTTAATGCATATTTTTGTTTTCCTTTGTTAATTTTCAATTTATTCATTTCATCATTTAATGCAAATTTTCAATTTTATAATGAGTCATTTTTATTTTAGTCTTTAAAGAGGCTTTTTTTGATGGGTGGTCAGACAAAATTGAATAAAGTGAGCAACAAAGCAAAGAGAAAGATAAACAAGGTGTTTGTCCATCCCAGCTGATCTCTGGGGTTCTAGTAGATGTTGCGAAGTATAGAAAGTGGCCTTTATGTTCCATTAAAGGGTGTCCTACATCAAATTGCATCACGGAAAAAACGCTTGTAGAATATTACCCATTCGGTATTTTCTTTCGAAAATATGGGTAAACGTAGTTTAGAATGTTTTATTTCATGTAGTGTTTTTATCGCTGTCAGTTTTTCGAAAAGCGTTACTCGAAAAGTGTTACTCGAAAAGCAACGTCGTAAATTGATTTTGCGCAAGCACCTGGAAAATCCTCAACTCTCTCGTCGGGATATCGGAAACTCGGACGAAGCCTCATTGTCTCATCATGGATGGTGAGACTTACGTCAAGGCGGACTTCCGGCAGCTTCCGGGGCTACTGTTCCTCACCGCGTAGCACAAGTTTGATGTTCCGGAGGAAGTAAAAAAGCAGAGACTTTCAAAGTTTGCCAAGAAATTCATGATTTGGCAAGCGAACTGCTCTTGTGGCAAGCGTCTGCTTCCTCTGTTGAAGCAACACGAGGGCCCTACGATCCTTTGGCCGGATCTGGCTTTGTGCCACTATTCAAATGCAGTCCTGGAGTTGAACGAGGCCCATCGAAAAATACTAGGCTATTATGAAGCAGGCACTTCAGAAGCATTCCAAGAAGGTCAAATCTGTGGAAGACATGAAGAAAAAGTGGGTTTCCGTACAGAAGAAGCTGCAGCCAGATGTTGTACAAAGCTCAATGAGTGGAGTTGAGCGTAAGGTGCGAGCGTACGGTTATGGTATTGAAGTTGAATGAAATAAATATGCCAAAAGCTTACTTATGGGTTATTTTTTATTGTCTGAAAGTTTGAAAAGGATCAGCCAACTAGGTAATTTACTACAGCGTTTTTTCCGTGATGCAATTTGATGTGGGACACCCTTTAATTTTAACGTGAGTTGTCGAAAAGTTTCTGCATTCTTTCAATAACCTTTAATAAACCGTACAGTAGCTTGATTGCTCTGGTAAATGATGTTTTAATCATTAAAACTAAAAACGTTATTTTTCAATTAATATAATGGATCTTCTTTCTCACGATTCAAGTAATCACCAAATACTCGATGTAGTATTAGATGTAGTATTACCAGGATGTGTAAAGTTCCGCCGCAACCAACATTCAACTTGCATCAACCCGTTGTGAATCGAACCAACCATGGTTCTACCACAAAATGAGCACAGTTCCGCCGAACAGCTTGCGAGCCAACTAAAGCAAAGCCACACTAACTAACCAATATTTGCTCAACAGTGGGAACTAAGCCCCAGGAGATTGCTTCGCTTCGTTGATGGTTCCACCGTTTGCAGAAACTAGAGATGATAATGTTTTCATATTTTTCGATGATTTCAAATCTCAATGACAGAGCATCCCAGCAACCCAACACACTCCATGCCTGGAAAACTGCCTAAATATTAACTACAAACACTCATCTACGCTTTTGAACGCCCAAACGCCTGAACGGGGAATTCATCATACATATTCAAATTCGTCTCGCTGGAATGGGTGGCATAAAAAGTTGAATGTGACGCGCCGGAAGAGTGTCGATAATTAATCGTGCTAAATGGAAAACGAAAGCTCATGCGTGAAATCTGTCTATTGGTTGGGAAATTGAAATATCAGAACGATGTTTTTCCGCCTTGCAAGCAGGCGAGGGAGAGTGGAAAATGATTTTGAATATGAAATGGGGCACGCGAGGTTCCAATCGAGACTTAATTAACGATTTAGGTTCATTCTAGTGCGCTAACGTTATATTTACACTGGAAATGTGACTATCTTCCTAGCTTAGATCAACGCTGAGTTGGGGAGTTATTTTAAATTTCAAACTAAAACCATAAACAATCGAACGTTGATTTTCAATTCAGTGCTCTATTCCCCTGTGAAATATTTCATCACCCCAGACAACGCGCCATCCAAAGCTTGCTCGCCTGAAGTGAACCCAAAAAATGCAAAAACCATCCAAAACCTTCCGTGTCGTTTCCCATTCTCCAATCCATTTGCCACCCGGCTATTCTAATTTTAACAAACTCCATTCTGCCCCGTCTACCAGCTTCAGTAGCGAGAGTTTTCGACGGGAAGCGAGAAAGCACTCTTAACAACTGGCCCACCAGCAGCATCGCACAGTGGGGATTTTGGCAAAAAATGGCTCGTTGTTAATTGTCTGCCACTTATATCATAAGTTGTGGAGTATGACTTCCTTCGAGAAATATGCAAGAATTCAGTTCTGCAATACATGCACGCTATAAAAAAGTGCGTTTTGAACTTATTAAATCCTAATGAAGTAGTTTAAATAAAACCAATTAACTCAAATTGACTAAATGACCCAGGTCATTCAATTCCACAAGATGTAGCGATTATGTCATTAAAGAATCATTTAGAACCACAGTGAACAGACATCCAGGTTTGAAAATTTTTTCCTCAATTTACTGTGTTAATTTTTTAAACCAAACCGTTGGAACATCAGCGCCGCTTAGTCTAAATTTCAGCAAACTAAAATGACAGATAGTTAACGAATATCAAATTCTGAGGCGCGCAGGTGGCGTCATCAACATACGATTCACCAAAACTAACGGAAACGAGCTGTAATTTTAAAATAGCAGATGCAGAAATTTACACACGGAGGACACTCCACCTTGTGGGTAGGGCTCGTGGTTGCACGGGCTGTATCCACAAAGCTTGACTTTTTCCTTCAGCCGAGCGTGAAACGTTACTGCTGACTCGCCTTTGGCCTGTGGCATGTTCGAAAATGCCTCGAACTCAGCATGGTAGCGTAGCATTGTGGGTTATTCAGGTCCGGTCGGAGGTTTGCCGCTCTAATTAGTCCTTGTAGTTCTTCGCCCAAAGATAGGAACAGCATTTGGGAAAGGCGAGCGGGATCTTTAGCGTTGGCTAGCGAAGCAGCGATCTCAAAGTTCTCTAGTAACCGCTGCCAAGCTTCCCAGAGTTTTTGGCTGGTACATTTTTCGGGAAAGAGGGTGTTTCCCTACGAATGCCTGCCTGGCCCTCAAGTGGTCTCTGCGCCACTTCTTCGCACGATACTCCTCTGCCAGAGTAGCTCCAACTAAGTTCAGGGGTGGGTTGATAAGGATCTCTGACTGGAAACCGTGGCTGGCAGCCCTGACCGCTGTACGTGGCACATCCGCCTGGGTAGCCCCAGTCAGGGTCATGAGTGGATTGCTAATGAACCCTGTTCGGGCTGACGCTCCGTGTAGTTTTTCCCACTGAACGAATAAACTCAGCCATCATCGTCTCCATCTTGGTAATACGATCATGGAGTTTGCGTTGATTTTCCGTTGCCTCCGGAACAGGTTCATTACTATCTTGTACACCTTCCCTTGGAGGTATTCCGGTTTCGTCCAGGTTGCCTTCGTCCGGGTTGTCTTCGTCCGGGTTATCTTCTTCCGGGTTGTATTCGTCCGGGTTGTCTTTGTTCAAGTTGCCTCGGTCCGAGTTTCTCTGGTCATCTATCATTGCGGTTTCTTTTGTGCCGACTACCAATGACTCCGAATTGTCAAAATAAATCGATTCTTGCGGATCTGTGACCGACTCGTCCTCCGAATCGATGCTATCGATCGGAGCTCTGACGTACTTTCCATTGCTTGACATGTCTGAAAAAAGGATTGTCAGTTCATTTACAGCTTACAGATATGTACGACCCTGGATTATAAATATAAAGACTCATTTTTCACGGTTGTCCGTGCTAGTTCTCACACAAAAGTCCATGTGTAGTTCATGTGTGGATTTCTTTATTATAACTAAGCCAAATTTTCACGGTTGTCCAACTCGTGCTATGCCTCACACACACAAGTCCATGTGTGGATTTCAGTACTATTGCGCTGACTGTCGCGGTTGCCCAAACACGTGCTAGGTTACACACAGGCCATGCATGGATTTTGTTACCCATTTTCACGGTTGTCCGACACGTGTAAATTTTCACTACCTTGGGAACATGTTCCAGGCATCAGGTTTTTTTCTTTTTTGAATGTCGAGCGGTCTCCACACAAATGAATTTAATTTTTCCTAGGTTACCTCTATTTGCTGCCTAAAATCTTAGGCAGCAAACCTGGCAGGATCACCAATGTGAAACCTAGATATTCACCAGTGGAGACCGCCCTATATGTCTGGGATTTCTCACCTTATGCGGAGACGTCCGTTCGCGGTAACAGTCGGAATGTGAAAGAGGACGAGTGACGGTATCGAGTGATGTGGTGCTCTGTGTGGGCTGTTGCCTTGGTGACTCGGATGGTTGCCCAGGCTCCTACGATCTTTCCGATCATGTAGGGCATTGCCGATTCACATCTCTAATCATAGGGTGACCGCGAGCCCTCACACATTGTTTTGTCTGTGCTCTAAGTGGGAGAACTATTTCTATGCACAAAAAAAAAGCAAACGAAAAGAAGGAGAAGGGCGAGACCAAAAAAAAAATTTTGTAAAATAAAAACAACCCCCCCCCCATAAAAAAAAAAAAAAAAACACAAAAAACAAAAAAAATAACAACACCCCCCCCCCCCCCCCCCCAAAAAAAAAAAAAAATAACCAAAACCAAAAAATCCCCCCCCCCAAAAAAAGTAATGTCACCCACAACACACTGATAAAAAACACCCTCCCCACATACCTACCCCCCCCGGCACCCCCACAAAAGAAAAGGGGTGTTTATTTTTATGTGTGAACAGAATAGTATACAAAACATTCCAGAATTGTAGAGAGTTTCCGCCTTCGACAAAGCTTCTCAGTATGTCATTAGTCGTCTTTTGACATTATCAAATTATTTCCAGATCATGCCGCAGATATGGCGTAGAAGTCTATTTTTGTTAAATGAAGTGCTAGAGAAAAAAGAGGGCATGACTTATCTTGGGAAAAGTGTCTTATCATGTCATTTTTCGTCTTTCTTCATTACCAGATTAGTTCCAGATTTTGCCGCAGGGCAGAGATGACGCTGCATCTTTTACAAATAAAGCGCTAGAGAGTAGCTGTCTTGGGCAAAGTTTTTCAGTATGTCATTGGTCGTCTTTAATTATCATCAGATTAGTTCCAGATCTTCCAGATTATAATATTAGTTCCAGATTCAGAAATTTTCTTTGAAGTTTTGTGGGAATTTTGTTTTCGATAAATAAAATATAAGATTTTTGAGAAAATTTATTTTAAATTTGGGCCAAAATAAAACTTTGTTTTACGATGCTCCGTTCTTGAGTAATGGATTTATGAAATTGGTGATTTTGTGAAAAACCGAAAATTTCAATCGAAGTTACCCGAGAAAACTGGCAACCCTGAATTTTTCAAATATTGTTTTGTTCATAAACCCATACACTCTACTCGTGGACCCAAATCTTTACGATAATAAGAAAAACAACCCTAACTTATAACTGCATTTTAGATACTGATAAAATTTGCCCAATTGGCAAAGAACGATTATAGCGCCATCTCTGCAGCAAGATCTGGAACCATAGAGAACAGACACCTAACTCGAATTTGAAAAGTGTGTATGAATTCAACGGTTACTTCAGAAAGACAACACAAATATTGCTCATGGTGGTGCTGTAATCGCAAAATTCTTAAAATCATTTAAATACAGAGAGAGTCCGTTTTTCCCTTTTTTGCATTTTAGGAAATCGATCTAATGCTTAATGCAATTTCTGATTTCACTAGAATATTATTCAGGGATTCTTTCAACAAGGTTGTCTAAATAGAACTAAAATAACTCTAAGGAAATACTTGGTTTATTAGGTCGTGTTGCCAAAAACGGAAACCTACTATATTTGTATTCACCACTGGTTGACGCAATATGCTGTTCGTATTGTGTTAATGTTTTTAACGAGGTATTAACGTATTTCGATTTGAATCTGTACTCAATTTTTTGAAGACATTTTGTTCTAACTTATATGTGCGTTCTCTGTGCTGAACTAATTTGATAATGTCAAATGACGAAAAATGGCACACTGAAAATGTTTGCCGAAGACGGCAACTCTTTGTAGCTTCATTTAGCAAAGATAGACTGCAGCGCCATATCTGCGGCAAGATCTGGAATTAATATAATAAAGACAATAGACGACAAACTACATATGCGCCATCTCTGAATCAAGATCTCGAACTAATCTGATAATCTCAAAAGACGACAAATGATATACTGAGAAACTTTGCCGGAGACGGCAACTCACTTGAGCTTTATTTCACAAATATAGGCTGCAGCGCCATCTCTGCGGTACGATCTGGAAGTAATGTTATTGATTAAAATGTCTTCATTTTACATTTTCAACAACTTTGCTGAAGGCGGCAAATCTCTAGAGCCTCATTTGGCAAAGATGACTGCAGCTCCATGTTTACTGCGCAATTTGGAATTAATCTGATAATGTCAAGTGATTACGTTTTACATTATCTAGAGCTTCATATGGCAAAGATAGACTGCAGCGCCATCTTTGCAGCACAATTTGGAACTAATTTGATAATACCAAAAGACAATCCGTTACGCACTGAGAAACTTTGCTCAAGACGCCAGTTCTCTACAATGAGTCTGGAATGTTTTATATGCATATCTGTTAACAGAGCCAAACTAAAACTTCCTTCCCTTTGTAGCAAATTCGTTAAAATTTCAAAATTGTACGAAAGGTTGAAACATAGGTCAATGTTGACCCTAATGTCTTGTGTGTAAATGTTTTGTACAACCACCTGAACCTAAAAGAAAATACTAATTTTCAAAAAAATATTTTATGCAAAAACGAATAATTCCGTAAAATATTAAAAGTTAGAAAATTTTAGTCCGATTGGTTTGAAAATAAAAAAGATAGCGTTCATTGAAGTTGCGCTATGGGTCAGAATTGATCCCAATATCTTAGGAAGGTTAATAACTCAGTTTAAATATTAGAAACCATTGATTTTATAAATTAATACATTGGGTCCTCCCTAAGCTCAGTCGGTAAAGGCGCAGCTACAAAGCAACACCATGCTGGAGGTGGCAGGGCTCGATTCCTGGTCTAGTCTAGAAATTTTTCGTTAAGGAAAATTTCTCGACTCCCTGGGCATAGCGTATGATTGTACTTGCCACACAATCATACAAATGCAAAAATGATACTTGGCATCGAAAGCTCTCAATTAATAACTGTGGAAGTGCATTTAGAACACTAAGTTGAGAGCAAGCAATAAGCTAATTGTGAAAGCAATAAGCTTGAAATGCTAAAAGAAGAAGATTTTATACAGTAGAATATTGATAATATCACAAATATAAGCTGATGTCTAATAATTTAGTTTTGCAGAGTAAATTTTCTAAATACACAGTATTTTCCTACCACAGATTTCAAATGTTAGTAAGGGAGATCTCATATGCAGCAGTTAACGATGTATAAGGAAAGCAACCACGCAAAATGCTTCATTAGGTTAGCTATGTCGAAGCTGTGCGGAGCGGCAATGAGCCAGTATTGAATTAGCAGCTGACGGTGGCAAGTAACCTGGAGGGTGCACTGGCGAGCAACCATTGGCCAAGTAGCTGATGACTCAGCAGGCTGTTGCTAGCAAACCGTTGGCTAGGCAACCGTTACTAGGCTGCCATTTGTTATGCAGTCGGTTGTGGAGGAATGAAGAAACTGGACATAGTATGTAGTTGCTCGATAGTAAAATACAGTAGAAGCTGAAAGACCGAGAGCAAGGCGGCCTCATCGTTCCGCGCCTTGAACCGAAAGGTTGGTGGAACCGGCTAAACGATGAAGCAGTATCTAGGCCAGATGGACATTGTTATGCGGAATCGTCAGTCGAAGCCGACCGAGTCCTAGCAGCATTCAATCACCCAGTAGGCGTGGCTGAAGGTATTGGTGTTTTCGGCGAAACCTCACGTCGGGGTTACAATTGATGACGAGACATTGACGCTGGACCGGGTACTGTACGAGCGTTGACGTCAAATATATCTCCCAAATCAAGTTCTCGAAGAAGGTCCTTATGTGGCTGACGATCAGCGAGAAGGGAATGTCCATGCAACTGTTCTTTTGCTCATGACTTGCGCTGAACGGGGAGATATACAGTGCGAATAGATCACTGGATGAGATGGACTAGATGGCGATGAACATTATATCGAACACCACCTACTCGCCCAATGGTCCCCGGCCGACGCAAAGCATCGGCCATGCCTAAGGTAACTGCCGTAAGGCCGCCCGGCAGGCCAACGAAGTATTTTTGTAGAAGTCTTGCTTTTTTTCAACCAGTTTATTTATATGTATAGCTCAATCACTTTAGCTTTACGGTGCCAAAGGCAATGATTGTGGATTGCACAAAAACAAAAAATATTTTTTATGCATACTATGGTTCTTCTTCTTCTTTCGTGGAGGCGATTTTGCTTTAACTTCTTATTATTAACTGTATCAACGCATTCCACTTCGTTCAGCGAAAGAAGAAAGTTCGTTCGATCCAGCGCTCCGTTATTTTGGAAGATTTATTCGAGTGCGATCCTTGGAAATAATTAGTTTTTTTTCTCAAAAACTATTCACTTCAGTGAAAGGAGTGAAAGTGAGTTTTTTTTTCTAAGAAGGCAGTGTGGTTTTCCAGTGAAATAAGAAAATCAAGAAGTGCTTGCTGGCGAATTATCATCCCGCTCATTTTCGCTTCATCCCCGCGTGGTGACGCTAACCAGCGATACACCACTACATCGCCAACGGTCATCCGACATCGTCGAGCGAGTGCACCCGAAGGCGATCGGATTCACCCGTACACCCACGCAGCGCACCGCTCCCCGCTGCCCGCATAGAAGTGCGACGCTCAGGCATACGGTGCGTTAGCAGCAGTAGCAGCAGCAGCAACAGATCAGTAATATTAGTTAAGTTTTTTTTTTTCCTCTGTCTCTCATCCCACTAGACTTTAGCGTAATTTGTGTATGTTCCTATTTTGTGTTTGTGTGTGATTTAAATTTTTGGGGGCGTTCAACGCTCCCACGAATAAGGCAAATCGTGCATGTTGAAGAGGTTTCTTCGACATGGACGGTTTGGCTGAAAAAGTGCCTTTGCCACCTGATGATGGGGAGGCACAAACAAAATTCCGATCGCGATCGTATCCAGTTGACTCGGTCGGTCCATGGGTTGTCTACTTTCAGCCCAAAAAGAAACCTTTAAATGTGTACCAAATTACAACTGATCTGACGAAACGATTCTCAGCCGTGACAGAGATCACGAAAGTAAAATTTAATAAACTCCGTGTTGTCGTCTCTAACCTGAAGCAGGCTAATGAGATTGCTGCTTCCCAGCATTTTACACTGGAATATAGAGTTTATTTCCCCCCCCGGGTGGGGAAATTTAGAGGGGGGGCCCCAGGGGCGAGTCTGTCCCCCAACATTTTGGAGAGGCGGGCGATGGGCCGTTCCAACACCCCCCCCTTCCCCCAGTTCAGATACTGGAAGTGCAAAAGTTGGTAAAAGTATCGCACAGCGAGGGTAAAAAAAAGTTACCCCCACAGACTCGTTTCGAGTGACATTTTCTGGCTCTGCCCTTCCTCACTTCATAGAGCTGGGAAAACTTCGGCTACCTGTGCGGTTATTTGTACCCCGGGTAATGATCTGCCAAAACTGCCAGCAGATGGGGCATACGGCCTCCCATTGCGGCAATAAAGCACGCTGCTCAACTTGCGGGGAGAAACATGAGGCTGGTCCCTGTGCAGATAACACACTAAAATGCGTTTTCTGCAAGGGAACTCCTCCCCATGCTCTCTCGTCATGCCCGGCGTACAAACAACGCGGGGAAAAATTGGAACGTTCTCTAAAACAACGTTCAAGGCAATCTTTTGCAGAAATGCTTAAGAAAGCCTCGCCACCCGATATCAATACAAATCCTTTTGCTCCTTTGGCAGATGACGAGTCTGATTCGGACTTGGTTGAGGAGGGGACATCTTTCAGTTTTTCGGAAGGTGCTTCACGGAAGCGAAGACGCATCCGAGCAGGGAAAGTAGCTGAACAGAAGCCCCATATCAACATGCCCAATTCAAAGAGCAGTGTAAAGAAGGATAATCCGAATCCTCCTGGTTTTCGTAGTGCCAACTACACACAGGATTTCCCAGCTCTCCCGGGGACATCCAAAACCCCTGATGCCCCGATTTTAAGAACAGAAGCCCCCTCTTCATCTGGGCTGTTCTCATTCGATGATATTGTGGAAGGTATTTTCAAGTACCTCGAAATTTCTGACCATCTTAAAAGCATTGTTATGGCAATGCTTCCCACTGTGAAAACTTTTTTGAAGAAATTAACATTAAAGTGGCCCCTCCTTGCAGCTATCATTTCCTTCGATGGATAATTTGCCAAAAGAGGTCGGGGATTTGATCACTGTTCTGCAGTGGAATTGTCGAAGTATTATTCCTAAATTGGAATCATTTAAATTTTTAGCTCACAATATCGGTTGTGATGCATTTGCTCTTTGTGAAACATGGCTTTCACCCGAAATCGATCTTCCGATTCACGATTTCAACATTATTCGGCTTGATCGTGAGGATTCACGTGGAGGAGGAGTACTTTTGGGGATCAAAAAGTGCTACTCCTTCTATAGAGTGAATTTTCCTCCTATTCCAGGAATTGAAGTTGTCGCTTGTCAGGCTGTTATTAAAAATAAAAGCCTTTGCATTGCTTCCGTTTATATTCCTCCTAGAGCCTCAATAAACCAGAAACAACTTTCAGATATGTGTTCGGTTCTTCCTGCTCCGCGGTTGGTCATGGGAGATTTTAACTCTCACGGTACAGGCTGGGGAGAACTGTACGATGACAACCGGTCTTCTTTGATATATGACCTCTGTGACAACTTCAATATGACCGTTCTCAACAATGGAGAAATTACACGCTTGGCTGGTCCATCCTCACTTGGCAGTAGGTTAGACCTCACACTTTGCTCGAATTCATTATCGTTGGACTGCACGTGGAATGTGATCCAGGATCCCCACGGTAGTGATCATTTGCCTATTAAAATTTCGGTTGCCACCGGGCTCACTCCGCCGGAATCCATCAACGTCACGTATGATTTAACTCGTAATATCGATTGGACAAGGTTCAAGACAGCAATAGATGAAGCCGTAACAACGGTAGAAGGGCTTCCACCGCTGGAGGAATATAACTTCCTCTCCAACCTGATTTTGGAAAGCGCGCTTCAAGCTCAAACTCGACCAGTTCCAGGAACGTCATTTCGCAGGAAACCTCCTTCCCCATGGTGGGATCAGCAATGCACCGAGGTTTACCGCAAAAAGTCCGACGCGTTCAAAGTTTTTCGTAGACGTGGAACACCTGAGCACTTCGAAAAGTACACGGCACTCGAACGCGAATTTAAGAGCCTCATCAAGGCCAAGAAACGCGGTTACTGGCGACAATTCGTGGACGGGCTATCGCGTGAAACGTCGATGAATACTCTTTGGAATACGGCGCGAAGATTGCGTAACCGAACTACATACAATGAGAGCGAGGAGTACTCGGACCAATGGATCCTCAAGTTCGCGCGAAAAGTTTGCCCAGATTCTGTGCCAGCCCAAATGTTTCCTCGCGAAACCACGAATTCGATAGATGAGACCAGCCAACCTTTTTCAATGGTAGAACTCTCTCTCGCACTCCTTTCGTGTGGCAATACGGCTCCAGGGGTAGATAGAATCAAGTTCAACTTGCTTAAGAACCTTCCAGACGTCGCTAAGAGGCGCATGTTGCACTTGTTTAATCAATTTCTGGCTCTCAACATTGTACCGGATGACTGGAGACGGGTGAGAGTTATTGCCATTCAAAAACCTGGTAAACCCTCGTCCGACCACAACTCCTATCGACCCATCGCGATGTTATCCTGCATTCGAAAGTTGTTGGAGAAAATGATCCTCTTCCGTCTGGACAAATGGGTTGAGACGAATAACCTGCTTTCAGATACTCAATATGGTTTCCGTAGGGGTAAGGGAACGAACGACTGCCTCGCGTTGCTTTCCACAGATATTCAGCTAGCCTTTGCTAAAAAAGAGCAAATGGCTTCTGTTTTCTTGGATATCAAGGGGGCTTTTGATTCAGTATCTGTTGAAGTTCTCTCAGATAAACTCCACGCTTGTGGTTTTTCACCATTAATGAACAATTTTTTGTACAATTTGCTGTCAGAAAAACATATGAGCTTTTCTCATGGAACCTCTACAGCTTCCCGATTTAGCTACATGGGTCTCCCCCAGGGCTCATGTTTAAGCCCTCTTTTGTATAATTTTTATGTCAAAGACATTGACGGTTGTCTAAGTGACAACTGTACGTTGAGACAACTTGCAGATGACGGCGTAGTGTCTGTCACGGGACCCAATGGGGTCGATCTGCAAGGACCCTTACAGGATACCTTAGACAATTTGTCTACTTGGGCTCTCGAGCTAGGTATCGAATTCTCTACGGAGAAAACTGAGTTGGTAGTTTTTTCCAAGAAGCATAACCCAGCACAACCGAAGCTTCAAATTTTGGGTACACCGATAACTCATTCTATGTCATTTAAATATCTTGGGGTCTGGTTCGATTCAAAGTGCACCTGGAGATCCCACATTGAGTATCTGAAGCGAAAGTGCCAACAAAGGATCAATTTTCTCTGCACAATTACCGGGACCTGGTGGGGAGCGCATCCGCAAGATCTTCTAACGTTGTACCGGACAACGATTTTGTCGATTATAGAATACGGTAGTTTTTGTTTTCAGTCAGCGGCTCGGTCGCACTTCATTAAACTGGAACGTATTCAGTATCGGTGTCTTCGTATCGCGTTAGGTTGTATGCACTCGACTCATACCATGAGTCTTGAAGTGCTGGCTGGCATGTTGCCACTCTCGGATCGGTTTTCAGAATTATCTCTCCGGCTCCTCACCAGGTGTGAAGTTATGAACCCCCAGGTGATCGAAAATTTTGAGAAGCTCCTTGAGTTGAATCCTCAAACCCGCTTCATGACTTTGTACCATTTGTACATAACACAGGATGTCAGCCCTTCGCTGAATATTCCCAATCGTGTTTGCTTCTCCGACTTCGGAAATTCGGTTCATTTTGATTTATCCATGAAACAGGAGCTTCGTGGAATCCCAGAGCATCATCGTCCTATGATTGCTCCGGTGATATTTGCTGCCAAGTTTGGCCTAGTTGATTCCACCAAAACGTTTTTTACTGACGGGTCTTTGATAGAGGACTCCGCTGGCTTTGGTGTATACAATGAAAATTATAGCGCCGCTCGTAAACTTCAAGCACCTTGTTCTGTTTTTGTCGCGGAATTGGCAGCAATTCATTTTTCTTTAGAAACTATTGCCTCTTTTACACCGGATCAATACTTCATTTTCACGGATAGTCTTAGTTCTATAGAGGCTATTCGCTCCTTGAGGCCGGTAAAGCACACCTCTTATTTTCTTATGAAAATACGAGGTCTTCTAAGTGCTTTATCTTCACGTTCTTTTATTATCACCTTTGTGTGGGTCCCTTCTCATTGTTCGATTCCTGACAATGAGAAGGCGGACTCGCTTGCAAGGGTGGGCGCTATGGAAGGCGATATTTATGACCGACAAATCGCCTTCAACGAATTTTTTTATTTTTTTCGTCAGATATCACTCGATAGCTGGCAGTATAAATGGAGTAAAGGAGATTTAGGGCGATGGCTACATTCTATCACTCCTAAGGTGTCTAAGAAATGTTGGTTCAGGGGATTGGATGTGGGTCGAGACTTCATTCGTGTGATGTCTCGCCTCATGTCCAATCATTATTCTTTAAACGCTCATTTGTTCCGTGTTGGGCTGGGAGACAGCAATCTCTGTGAATGTGGACAAGGTTACCAGGACGCAGATCACGTTATTTGGTTTTGTGCTGAGCATCGTGGAGTCAGATCGGAGCTTTATGATTCCCTTCGGGCTCGAGGTAGACAACCCAATGTACCGATTCGAGACATTTTGGCTGCACGCGATCTGGAGTTTATGAAACTCATTTATGTGTTTTTGACTAACATTAGCCTTAGATTGTAGTTTGATTAACTTACTTGTTTAGGTTAAATTTTTGAAGATTGTGTGCATCGGTGTGTGATTGTGGTTGTGTGTGTGTGAGTGTTGTTGTGTGAGTGAGTGAGTGATTTTTTTTTTTTTTTTTAATTGAAAACGTGCAATTAAAAAAATGTAATTTGAAATTCTAGATATAAGAAAACCATTGTTCCTCATGCTTTGTTTAAAATTTCCACCGCAATTTTCCCATCCATAAAATTGTAATTCCTATTAACCTCGAGACGGCCGCGAGTAATCGGTTCCACCCCCTTAACCTTAGTTCTAAGATAACTGATGTATATAAACATGAAAACTTGGCTCTGTAAAGTTGATTCGATTGAGCCTGTACAAATAAATGAATTCAAAAAAAAAAAAAAAAAAAAAAAAAAAAACACCAACAAACCACAACCACCCCCCCCCACCAACCATATCACCACCCCCCCCCCCCCCCCCCCCCCCCCCCTTCCCCCTCCCCCCCCCCCCCCCCCCCCCCCCCCCCCCCCCCCCCCACCCCCCAACATAATAAATAATAGATTTAATTAATAAAAACAAAAAAAAACAATAACTTTACCCTCCACCCCCCCCCCCCCCCCCCCCCCCCCCCCCCCCCCCCCCCCCCTTCCCTTCCCCCCCCTTCCTTCCCCCCCCCTTTTCTTTCCCTCTTCCCCCTGCAAACCACCAGCCCTCCTCCTTCCCAAACATTCCTTTTTTCCTTTAATATATGTTTCCCTTCCGGCTGGCGAAATGCAGCGATTACGGGATTTCCTGCTTCACATCCATGTTCACGCCAAGCACACCAGTGTAGGCGGGTATGCCAAGCTCAGGCGGAAACCTATACCGCACGGTGCGTTTTACGTGTCCATATTTTGACAACACCGTAATGATCTCCTAGTCGGGGACCACCGGTGGGAGATCGTATATTCGCACATAGCAGATATCCATTACCATAATGGAATATCAGTTCGTCTGAGTTGGTGGTCAGCGCGTGCCACATCGGTCAGACTTGAACTTGATGAAAACAGACATTTCAATCCAATTTGATGCAAATGCAAATTTATCACAATGCCGTACAGAAGAAGATTATCGCGCGAACAAACAAAACTATCAACCGGCTTAATCGAAAGCAGAAAAAGAACTCCAAAGAAAACTGTGTTACATTGAATTATCTAATGTACTTTTTTTTCATCCCCATCCGGAATTAAACCATTTTTTTTAATGCATTCGTTATGTTTGTGTGCAGAAGGAGTCAACATTATATGAGGAAATAAATATAATAAAAGAGTGTAGAGCTATGAGGTTACAGATCATAATACAGACCATTATTTTCTTATATTATCTATAGTTTTGGGCAACCACTCTATTTAATGTCAAATCAATTAAATTTTACCCCAAATTCTCTTACAAATATTTCCAATAGCTTACCAAAATCCCAATATGGCCACTAAATGTCGTATCAAAGATCGTCAATCTTTATTAAAACTTACTGGGCAAATGACCTACAGATATGGGATTTGGGGCAAAATAAGCACCAAACATACATTTTTCATAGGGTTGCACATTTATGAAATAAATTCTGGATTTTTTTCCCAAAGAAAGGCACTGCAACTACAACTAATGGTTGAGGCGGCAGACAATTACGAGCCTTTTTGTTGGAAAAATCCCCACCGTGCAATGGGCGACAATAGGAGATAAAAAAAACTTCCACTAAATCCAACACTTTCTACCTCTCAGGGCTAGAAAGGGGTCACCCGCCTCGACAATAAACTTTTTTCCGACCCCCCTGGTCGAAGCAGGGTAGATTCCGGGGAGGGGGCTAGGTGTTTGCATCATCCGACGTGGATGCTTCATAGAGCGAAGCGGAGACAGACAATAAAATCAACTGCATATTTCATTGCTGCCCGGGTGGACACTCCGGCTGACTCGACTCGGCTCGACTGCATCACGCCCAGCTTTAGTGCAGTTGCATTCGATTGTTCCCCACTTCCCATCGGCTCGAATGCTGCATCATCCATGCAGCATGCGGAGCTGGGCAGATAGATGTTGTCCGTTTTTTGGTGTTTGAATCTATTTTTTATTATCTCTCTATGATTCGCTTTCGGATCCTGCACCTGGCTGTTGTCCGTGTGCGGCCAGTTTGGTTTTCGAAAGCTTTGTATTCTTAGCATGGCTTTGTACCGGCGTGGCGAAGGATTATGCATGCACTAAGCTTTTCAATTAATGATTCATTTTTTATTTATTGATAAATTGGAAGCCGTAAGCCAGAATAAAAGTTTCACTAAAAGCTTTGTGCGTTAGAGCCCGAATAAGTTTTGAAGCGCGTGGAAAACATGACTTCTATCAGAAGCTACAAATAATTTCGCTGTGATTAAAAATCTTGTTTGTACATAACTTAAAAAAATTCGAACTGAACTTCAACACTGTTTTCTAATCCGAGCATCTGTACACCTTGGAGGTGCGGCTTAAACAGCGTCTGATTGGTGAAGGTGAAGATACTAAGTATTAGTAATTGTGTTTGTAAATTTGCCATTTTCCATACAGTGATGGTATGTGTAAGAAGAAAAAAATAATTAAGCGGCAGTGTTGGGCAAACTTTGGTTTGTAAAATTGAGCTAATGTTTCAGGTTTCGAAATCTGTATTATTAATGACACCTCGAGTAACATTAAAAATGACACTCTGCAATTGTGGAGCATTATTCAATCAAAGGATGTCACTTTTTTTGTACAACCACCTTAAACTGATTTTTTTTAAAATATGTTGATGCTAAAATAAAGAATTCCATAATATAATAAAAGTCTGAAAATTTAAACCCAACTGGTTTAAAAATAAAAAGATAGGGTACATTGAAGTTGTCTGTGGAAGGTTAGTAAAGAAATCTCACGAAGTGCACATTGTGAGTTGCACTGCTTAACAAGTGCGATATTTTTTTCTAAGCCGACCTCTTTCGTATTTTTTCAAAGTAATAGACGTTTTGGAAGAAACAAACAAAAGACTATCTATTCCAACAAGATGATAGCATAATGCCATAACATACAATTTGTCATTTTCATTAGCCTATTATTGCGGTACCCAATTTAGTACAAAAATCCATTATTTTTATTGTAATATGACTGTTCGTTATAAAATAATATCAAATTGAATTCAGAATAACTTACACTAATGATGTTCTAGGTATCGTACTCAAAGTTTCACGACTAATTATTTTCCTTCGCAGATTATCGAAGCAGCTTAAAAAATATACAAACAGTGATGCTCATGGGAAAAGTGTTTGTAGAGTAATTAAGTCAATAATATGTCATGATATTTTTAAAAATATGATTTAGAATTTAATAAATTCTTATTCTATTCAATGTTTTCTTGCAAATATCTATGAGTCTTATAGAAAATGCTTATTTATTCGAATGCCACAATAAAAAGGAAAGCCGTTGTTTGAAGCTAAATTGCGGAATATGACCATGAAAGGTGTATGATGGAATTATAGCTCTTGGCTTATTCTACAATTCTGAAGTATTTGTATCCGTGAAGTTATTCCTCTGGTAGTTGGCCACAAGCATCAGAGTGAATAAGCTCCAGTGTTGGCGAGATCGGCATTTCAACAAATTATCAAATGCTTCTCTGGTCTGTCGTCCATAAATGCATGATTTGCAAGTAAAAGGGCTACCAGACATGGAGAATGGTTCTATATACAACCTCTCTACCATTTTCTCCTTAACCAGCTTGGATAAATTTTGGACTCCCAAATTCCCGTACCGAATATGCCACAACTCATGATCACTAAATTCTTTACCTGAAAGTGCCTTACCTAAATTTCCAACAGATTCAATGTCCAGGGCATATAATTCACCAATTCTATTTCCGGTAACGATCAACGGCCCATTTCCATCAAAAATTTCCACCGCACCAGTTCTGAAGACGACAGACTTCCCAGTAGATTCAATTCGTGACATGCATACTTAGAAATTATGAATTTTACACGAGACGTAATTCATGTTTGTAAAAAGTCGAGGAACGTAAACCAAGATTTGTGTGTGTGTGTGTGTGTGTGTGTGTGTGTGTGTGTGTGTGTGTGTGTGTGTGTGTGTGTGTGTGTGTGTGTGTGTGTGTGTGTGTGTGTGTGTGTGTGGTCTTGACAATCTATCTCACACTACTGACCGGCCGTGCTTTTATGGAAGAAACTTTTCTTCTTCTTCATTTCTTCAGTAATTTATATGAGTTCACTATGTGCAAACATTTTTAGCCCTGGAGATTGAAAGTAACAGCTCTGTTGAAAAACACAAAAAATGGGAAAAAACAATCCATCTCAAGAAACACGACCATAACACACTATGAGAGGGATTCTTTTCACAACGTCCTACGCAAAGCACTCGGAAAAACTATAATTTCATCATTTATTTTAGTTGAATGAAGGAATATTTTTTAATTTTATTTCCGCGAAAACGACGCAGCAAAAGCAAAACACGTCATTTTTAAAGCACCGCTTGCTGCGATCGGGGAACGTAAACAAAAATTTCGTGAAAAATTATGTCTCCTGAAACTGACACATACGCAAGTCGACAAAAAATGTGTTTGATTGAATTTATTTTCTCATCTCTTTCAACTCATTCTTATGTGCTATAGGACGCTTGCATGTGTCGGTCTCAGGGCACCGGATTTACATGACATTTTGGTAATGTGTGGAGACAATATTACAGCTCAGATCCGGAATTAAAAGAACATTATACAGTCTCACATTATGATTTGTATTTGCTCGGACAGCCTTCGTCAACTGCATCATTTGGCCTTGCTTGGCCGTCTCGATGGTAGCCAAGGCGTCCTACAACTGATAGAATAAGCCGATGTCGTATAACATATGCTTGAACGTTACCGAGTCGAGCAACGTCATTCCATCGACTGGTACCGGTACCGGCATCTTGTCCATATTCATTTTACCCACCCCGCAAGTTCGCACGAGGTCGTCTCGGAGCTCACCCAACGCACCCTGATTGTGCCATTTTCGCGAGTGGCATAGCCACATCCCTGCGCTGTCTTCCCGGGTGACTTCTGAACTCCGGTCTTGCAGCTTCTCTGCGGCGACGTGCTTCGCGACAGTTACACATCTTATGGCCGAACTGGCCACACTCGAAACTTCTGTTCCGTCTTTGCTCTGGTCTCTGTTCCGGTCTGTGTTGGGGTTTCTGGTCCTGTCTCTGCTGGGGCCTGGTCTTGGTTGTACAAACATCGCAACCTGCTCCCGAATCAATCTTCTTGCTGTTTGTTTTTTCGGCGTCTAGAAAAACACGTTGCACTTGCTCTAGTGACATCTTCAACAATACTGAAAGGGCACCAATAAAATTTTGAAATTCTTGCGGTATAGCAACAAGTAAGGTATTCAATTTTTCGACACCCCCAATAGTCTCTCCCAAACTCTCAATCTCTCTTATGATATGTTGGTGTGTAGTAAAGAGTCACTTCAAAGAAATAAAATTTTCAGACTTTAGTGAATACAATTTCGCCCGAAGTCCAAGCATGGCCGTCGACTTTTGCTTCTGACAAATTTCCCTCAATCGTTTCATTCTATCCTTAGCATAGTTATCGACATGGAGTTTTGATAAGGGCCAACGCGCAAACGTAAAAAATGACTTCTTCCGCAAATTTCTTGAAAATGCAAACTCGCTCAAGTAAACCACCACTTTTATTGCAAAGGGGAACTTCTTTTCTGTACAATCATCGTGGTCACGCAGTCGGATTGCCTCTTTTATGAATATCATCTACGTAGGTGTTCTTCTTGATAGCCCTACATGCTTTCGGGAACGGAATACCTTCATCTTCAACGAACTTCAAAGGTGCTTGTGCGGCGAGGAATGATGACGGGGCGATACCGTATGTTACAGTGCTCAGCTCATACTCCTGAATCGGATGCGAGCTGTCGAAGCGCCACAAAATTATTTTCAGATGAGGATCGTGGCGACGCATTTTCTCGATATCCACCACTAAGGCGATCCAGAAATTCCGGATCAGACTGAACAACTCTTCCAGAGCGACGGGTTAGCAGAGAATCGTACAATGAATGTCTGGAGCTCATCATAGCAGATCCATTGATAACAACTCTCACCTTTGTGGTGGAGCTCGAGTCTTTGACCGGAATGGTGGGGAAGGTTTCAAGATTTCTGATCTTCTTCTTCTTCAACCGATACTTGAGCCATGTGGCCAAGGGACAGGCATTCTCTGATAAAATCGGCAGCAGGGTAAATGCACCCTTCTTTTTGGGGAAATGCTCCTTAAACTTTGGAAAAATGCTCCTTAGATGCGTTTGCCCGGTATAATGCAATGGTATTTACCTTCTGGTTAGCACTTGCCGGTTGTTTTGACGGGTCTTAAGTTTCTTCAAGGTTGTATAGCGGAGCTTCGCTCCGCAATCTTCGAGATAGTTTTGACGGGTTTAAATTTCATTTTGACGAGTCTTAATTTCATTTCGACGAATCTTAATTTAATTTTGACGGGTCTTAATTTCGTTTTGACGACTCTTAAATTCAGAAACTTAAAACCCGTCAAAACTATACAATCTTGAAGAAACTGGAGACCCTTCAAAACACCCGATAAGCGCTAACCAGAAGGTTAATACCTCCGATTGCATTATACCGGGAAAACGCATCTAAGGAGCATTTTTTCAAGGTTTAAGGAGCATTTCCCCAAAAAGAAGGGTGCATTTACCCTTTGCCGATAAAATCATGATACTGCGTTTTCAGATCGCCATCTTTCGATAGCCTGTTTTATAACCGTTTTGTAAGACTTACCTTAACATACTGTACATAATTAATTATGTATTAAATATATTTTAAATACTATTTATTATTGCTCTAAAATGTTTAAGCAAAAAGCTAAAAATGAACTTAAACCTAATGCAATTAAAATAAAATTGAACTAAACATAAAACAAATATCGAAAGAAAAAATACGGAAATCATCCTGCACATCCCTATTACACCAACTGCTGACATCGGCTGTCAGAGCGAAAGCTTACAGCCGCTGTCTAGACTCTAGATCACCAACCAGCACCAATCCGAAGAGTCGATTAAAAACAATCGGTCAGCAAACAACGGTAGTAAGACGAAAAACATCCGTGTGTGTGTCTCGTGCCGCGTGGATTCCGGTCGCCAGAAGAACAGTTCTGTGAAAAATTTTGCCACCAAAATCGAATTCTTTCTGGTCACTCAGTTGCCGTGCCATCGCGATAAGTGACTTAGTGCTTGTGTTCGAAACCGTTGAATCGTGGTGCAGTTTCCAGCAGAAAACATCAACCATGATGAGACCAAGCACACTAGTTCCGGTTGCACGATCCCGAGACTCGCTGATCCAGCGGAATGACGCTCACCAACCTGAGCACGGCACACTCTTCGAATGATCCGATAATGTGTTACAATTTCCTCCTTTCCCTTTGGAACGTAGGAGACGACAGGAATTTAAAATCAATAGATTACTTTGACATTTAACTTCCACATTTAATCGAAGAAACACGATTCCTTGATTCTCCATCTCTTTTTTACAGTCGACTTTGTTTTTTTATTTTAAGGAAAGTAATTCCGCCATATCCTTAATTCTTCCCCAGAGCCATGAAACAATCCTCAGGTCCAAAAAGTCACGGGCAAGATAAACAGCCCCAAACAAAACAATCTCTATCATTTTCGAACAACTTGGATCTACACAGCAAAGCTGCCTTCGATGTTCCAAACATTTGCTCATGTTCAGGGTGCTTAGGCGTTCGTGCGATGTCGTTTGCTCGTCAACGGAGTAGTTCGAATACTGAAGCTCTCTCAATGTTGATCAACAGCCGTTTAGTGCCTTGTCGTAGTCCCTGATGTGAATCAAGCGAGCTAGAATTTGCTCCCGAAATCTTCACGTAGTTTTGTACACCGTCCATCGTAGTTTCTATAAGTCTTGTGAGCTTCCTGAGAAAACCGTAGTCGTCCATAATTCTCCATAGCACTGTGTGGTCCGTACTGTGGTATGTCACCTTAAAATTGAAGAACAGTTTATTCGTCGGTACCTGAAATTCAGTTTTAAAGAATTGGCCTTCCAATGAAGATCTGGTCTATAGTCTGGACAAGCCTACCTTTTTGTCCAACATCTCAATGATTTCTCATGAAAGTGTAGGATATATTTCGGCATCACGTCAACACATTCCTATACTTTTCTTATTTGACCTGCATTTGACTTGCGCCAGCCCCGGTAGTGCCTCAGTTTGGGTCCGACACTTTTTACACATTGAGGATGTATGTTAGTGCCAAGCATCAACTGTTAGTTCTCTGTGTAATAAAAATTGTTCTGGAAACACTGGAGTAGCAACCTTATGCGATCAATCTCGTGTATGCCATTGCTCATGCTCATAAAGGCTTATAAAGAGCTGTTTTGAAATCGTTAGGGAAGGAAACATTACCAAATTTATAGACAAAATGTAACAAGAGACATTCGGCTGATCTTTGCTGATTTGTTATTAAAACGATGCTACTAAAATCGTTCCATCAGAATGATCACTAAGGAATATATAAAGATTGAACTCAAAAAAAAAATGCAACAGACAAAAATGATCATCAGAAATTCATTATGAGTCACATATATTTGGAACTCTCACGGAATAATTAAACATATATTAGCTGTTTTTGCAAAGTTAGTTAGGAGTTCAACCTCCTCTCCTAGGCTAAATACCCGCACCTTGGACTCAACGCTACCCATCAAATCCTGTGCAACACTTGCGTCTTCTTTCTTACACACTTGCATCCAAAATTTCTTCAAATCGTTTCTGACGACTTCGGAGCTGTTTTTCGGAGCTTGTCCTTCATATTTGCCCAGAATTTTTTCTATTTGGCGAAATTCTGGCGAGTTGGGCCGATGTGCCTCCTTCGGCACAAATACAATATCGTTGGCTTCGTAACCGCTTAATCACCGGTTTTGCGTAATGGCAAGGTGCTAGATCCGGCCAAAACAGATTGTCACCTTCGCGAGACCGGAGGAAGGGCAGCAGGCGTTTCTGGAGGCATTCTTTTTTATATATTTGACCGTTATGTACGGCTTGTTGAATTTTCCGCACCCACAGATCGCCTTCCACACCTAGTAGTTCGGGTAAAATTGGTCGAAATTTTTCTTGCGGAACTTCTCCGGAACATCCAGGCAGGACTTGTCAACGAAAAACTCCAGGCCGGGGATCTGCTTGGCATCCGTACGTCTTGTCGTCCATTGCCACCGTATTCTGTTTATCGGTTCAGTGCCTAGCCTTCTTTACCTTGAAGACATGAAGTCCGGCCCGCGTCATTGTCTGCTGGACGAACCAGGTGGAAGAATTCATCTTCTTGGCCTCGTCCCGAATCGAATGGTTCGGATTGTGCTTGAAATAATCCCTCACCTTCCTTGCGTTCACGGCGTCGGTCGTCTTCGCTTCTCTTCTACTGCCAGCTCGCCGCTGGGTCATCTTGTTTTCCTTGAACGATTTTACCACACGGAACACGGGCGAATTGTCGATTCCCAACTGTTTCACGACCACGCCCATAATGTTTTGTTGAAGCACTTCTTGATTTGAGGCCATCTCGATAACCACTTAACAAATTGTGATAAAATGGTGCAAACGTAGATATTCAAAACTTCAGAATACACAAAAGAAAGAGTTGCTTTCGAGTACAATATTTACTACAATACAATAAATGTCAACCCTGTTCATAAGAACTAAGGTAGCAAATTAACTGTAACAAACAAGTGATTTTAGTTTACTTAACTTTTTTTTTAAAAACACTTTTTTAAAAAACACTTTTTAAAAAAACACTTTTGCGAGCGTCGAACGATTGTAATTGAAAAATTAGAGGTGGTTAATATCAGGGATATAACCGCGAGGATCACGTAGGACCACGTTGGTGCATAGTAATAATGTTATCATCTTATTTATACATATCATAACACAATAGTTAGTTAATATTAAAATGTTTTTATTATTTTGCTTGACCCGTCCCTTCTTATGAAATTTAGTTCAGTTTAATGAAAAAAAATCAGTTCGGTTTGATGAAAAATCTCTGCCGAATTCACCACTCACGACTAAATGCCTCAAACAATCCAATATGTACTAGGTTGTTCAGGTTGTTCAGGATAAATGACGAATTACGAATTACGAATCACGGCAATAGGTCGTGCGGGGAAACTTGAAAAACTTTGCAGCGCTTTCTTCTGGTTTGTAGGTGAGGAAGCGCAGGCGATATTTTAGGAGCCAGACGCGCAATCGCAATAAAACGGATGAGATAAAGAAAAACCGAGAAAAAATCTTCGTAACGAGAGAGCGAAAAACACCACCATCAATCAATCGAAACTTGAATATCTCAATGAAATCATTTTGGTTCAAATCGTGTGCCTTATACTGGTGTTAATAGCATTGCCTCCGAAGAAGAGAGGCACGAAAATGCAGTACGAAGCAAAATTCATAAGAGAGGACGGGTTTTAGTTGTAAAACCACCGGCCCCGGCAACAAAGCAAAATAATTTTACAGCTGAGGGGTGTGGCTAGTGCTTTATTTAACATGGAATAAAACTAAATGAAATAAAAAGAAGACAATTTGCTACCCGCTTTTGAGGACCCGGAGACGGAAAACTATATTTTCAACCTGTTCGTGTGTAGATTTATATGGGAGCAAAGGTAGGTCACCTTTCAGTGATTGAACCACTTATACTTATATTACCTAATTGAATGTTAATGCAAAATATTTGTAAGTTTTCCTGATCAAATGGTGTACAAATAGAGTCATTCTGTTCAGTCAAACAAGAGTTATTAGCGTTCAAAAACCTTTCACTTTAGCGTAACGCTCTCATTTTTCAAAATTTTGAAATGACACCCGGTATGGAAAAGAGAAACGTAGTCCTACGTTAAAAAACTGAAGCCCTTTTCTAAACTATCACTAGTAAACGCAAGCAAATTCCGTTAAATTTCAGATGCAGATAACTTATTTTTTGTCAAATAGGCCTATTTCGTCTGCTTCTTCAGTGTCGAGTGCTCGACACTGTAGGCTCACTGTCGGCCCGCTTTTGGGTGAACTTTAAATTTGCTACATTGTAACCGGTCAGTACCCATTAATGGGTAAATATGTACCCATTTTTCAAAAGTATATGAAACTGTCAAAAAATGGGTACTTTTAAAATCAAAATAATGCATACTAAAGACCCATTTTTTATTTTCAATTAAAGACCAAAAGATGGGTATTTTTCTACCCATTAATGGGTAAAAAATGTCTTAGCATTTTACTGGCTCGCTTTGTATATTTGAAAGTGCGTGGTTCGAAAAATAAAAAAACTTCGCAGAATCCATTCCACGAAAATGCGAAGAATATGGAAGAACTGAAGGTTAAACTGGATAGCGAAAGCTTCCAAAAACTAAGAGGTACGTTAAAAATTTAATATAATTATAAAATGCTTCAATTTCATCAGTAGAATCGTACTTCCGAGTATGTGTCTCTTCCGGGGCGTAAAATCCAAGCTTTCATCAAGTTGATGTCAACATTATTTAAATACCCATTTTCCTAATAACAAACATTTTGAAAAATGGGTAAAAAATACTCGATAGCCTGACGTACAGGCCTTTACCCATTAATGGGTAAAATCGTTTTACCCATTAAAGGAGTTAACCCACTTTCATTTTTTCATTTTCATTTTGCAGCGTTTGGTGGGGCAATGAGAGCGCAAGTCAATCCAAAGCCAAGGGTTAGGGAGGGGTAATGGCGAACTGGTCTATGCGGACTACTTGAACGCCATGGGTGGTGATAAGGATTAGGTTGGGGTAAGGGGTTTGTAGTGTTTTTTGGATTGAGATGGCCGCGTTGCTACAAAATGATCTGAAATGTTTAATTTGTTTGTGATTTGAAACTAGTAGTGACTGTAATATAACTTTTTCATCTTAAGTAAGATGAATGTTTTTGATAGTTTGACAGTTTTGATTTCGCATATACTTATCTTTGTGTGCTGTCTTTGATTTTTTCGAGGATGCTCCACAGGTACTTTTTCTTGAAATGATCACTTCCTTGTCAAAACCGCATGTAGCCTAGGGCTGAGCAGGTCCTTCGCACTTCAATCGATCCATTTCACAGCCGTTCTCGATGATGAAGTCAATAAGAAAAGAGAGAAGAGGGTGTTAGTATTTCATGGTATGCAGGGCGTAGGTGAGAGATTATTGGTGATATTTTCACGACGATATTTTCGTTTCTCTGACTAAGAATTCCGAATTCCTTACCTAATAAAACATGAACAGCATGAACCAGAAGTAATGTTGTTTGAATCAAAAAGGATTTAAAAAAAAAAATAATGGATTTAATTTAGACAACAACATATTAAATTCTAGCCTACTCTCTATCTTTGGATCTAGTTACCATCCCCATCCCAAATTAAACAATATTTCAAATCACTGACTAACTAATCTGACACTTGGAAAAGAACAGTTCTATTTCCTATCTAGTTTTTTTTTTTTCTATTTATTTATTGTCTGGTATGGAGGATACATTCTATAAACTACATGGAAAGGTAGCGATCAAATAAGAAGAAGGACTAGCAACCCCCATCCAACTCCAACCACCTCCATCGCCTATCCCGACAAACACGCGCATCCCGTCCGCAATGCGCAGACCCCCCCCCCCCCCCCCCCAGTGTCGTGCACCAATACTCGAGAGTCGCTATTAGTACACGAGACTGAAGAAGTCCGCACACCGTAGACGAAAAATCCGTCAAGACAAGCAACAAATGTAGCTGAGATCAAACGGAAACTACCAATTCCTCCTCTAATTTTCCAGTTACAGGCATTCCACTAAAAAGCTCACACTTTCGAGGATTCATACATGGAAAGGTTTATTCTATTGTTTCCAGTGGTGTTCCCTAAGCGGGCCCTCCGCGTCCTATCTCTAATATACATGCTTGTCATCGTCAGTCTTAAGTAACACTTTTCTATGACTATGTGCTTCATTTCGAACAGTCAGATAATAACCCTAATGAAAACATTCACCCCTTTCGAAAATGTTGCAATTACATTTAGTTATTAGACCATGAGCAAATCAGGTATTTCGGTTATTCATTCCATAAAAAAAATGGATGAGTAACAACATAAGTTGTCAATAAAATGAAAAGTGTACTTTTAGTCGTTTCCCTTAGATTGATAGTAAGAAGTCTAAGAGTGAATTGCGGCATAGTCCGCTAGTATCACACCTGATGTAAGTGCCTTTATATAAACGTTCTACGACGTGGCTGTGAAAAAATGATAAGAAAATGTGATACTGGTCAAATTCTTGGTCTCACATGCATGTTTATAGCATGAGATAAGCCCTCTCACCGTCGACAAGGTGACAAATTTGACCTACGAGAGGGCATTAAAGGAGTTAACCCACTTAAGTTCGAAATGGGTGATATTTTACCCATTAATGGGTACTGGCCGGTTTCAGTGCATACAGACCTTTTTGGCGTTTAATGGTCTTTAACCAGCGGATATAAATGAATGAACGGTTTGTTTTTCTACTTATCTGTTTCCCTCTTGCTCGCTCTTCTTCGACTCAGAAGGTGCGTTACTATCAATGAGGTGTATACATGTGGCGCAGAAGTGGTTCAGTTGTATTAGTGTAATGCAAAATACTTTAGTTGTGTTCGTGAGATGATGCACAGCCTGTTGTTTGTAAAAACACATGACGTAGACTTTTTAAAAGGTTTCGGCTTAAAAATGCCTTCTTGTGCAGTAAAAGGATGCGGCATTTCGGAGCACCGCATCAAGAAAAGTGACAGTTCAGTTACACTGCATGTTTTCCCCAAGGAAAAATCCCAATGCGACCAATGGGAACGATTTTGTGGACCGGATAAAAATCGTGGAAAACGGTATGTTTGTTCCGAGCACTTTGAGCCGCAGGATTTTGATAACTTTTACAGCACAAATATGCGGCGTATGTTGAGAAAATCAGGTTGGTATTATACAGTGTATCATTAAAATATTCTGCTTGATTGCAATAATCGTTTTTTTTAGCTGTGCCAACAATGCGTGCTCCTCAATCGACACCACTATCGAATCGCTCTACCAGTGCTCAGCGGAAGGCTAGAAAAGAACTGGTTCCCGAGCTACTAGAATCATCTGAGGTTAATCAAAGTACTGGTTCAATTCCGGTGGATGAGGAGTTCTTTCAGCCGATGCTGAATAGCAAATTTCGCGATGTGAACAGCAATGAGCGTGCCGAACTTAATCCAGACCAAACGGGGAACTTCGATGTTCTGTTGGAGGCAATCTGCATCTCGCAAGGTAATCGAAATGGAACTCATTCGGATGAAGAATATCCCGGAAGTGATACTATCACGAGCGTCGGTAATTTGGATGTTCTATGGAAAGCCATGCTTACATCTCAGCCTGCATTCACGACAGAGAGTGGTCAAACATCCAACGAAAGTGATTTTAATACTGCTTCCAACTCTACGAGCGAAACGGTATTACTTGAGGAGCAAGGATTTGAATCCATGGATGTTTTTCCTGGTCCAGTTTAGCGATGGAAACAATATCACTTAAGGACCAAGACATCGAAAGTATGGTTAAGGCACCAAAGTGTGGAACAATTAGTCGGTTGACCGACATTATCAAAAAACAACGACAGACTATCCGCAGTTTGCACGCACAGGTAATAATTCAAGAGTTACAAAGAGCCTTAATATTTTTATTTTATTTTTTTCAGCTAAGAACCAGAGATGCGCAACTTAAAACCTACGATAAAGTCACGAAAAGCCAGAAAAAACAACTTAACAATTTACATGAGAATAATGTATGCCTTCGAAAGGCATGTGGTGAAATGGGCTCCGTTGCTGACTGTGTTATCAATAAACGAATCTGCAAGGCATTTTCAACTTTGTTTACTCCCAACCAAATCGATTTGATTATGGGTGTAAAGAAGAAAGTTGTTTGGACTAATTCGGAGATTGCAATGGCCTTTGCTTTAAGGTAACCTATAATTGCATTAGCATTTAATGACTGTTAGAATAGATTGAATCGATCCTTATATAATGGTCCAAATGTTCATTTACCTGTCCCTTGACTTGTCCTCACTCCTTGAAGCATATGTAAAGCACATGATCAAATTGTGGTCAATTTTTAAAATCTCTCACCCCACTTTTGGGGCATTTGGCTTTGGATTTTTTTTTTCATAGTTAGTTTTGAGTTAGCACAAAATGGGATCCGTCTTCCTAGTTTAAGATATATTTGTGTTTTTTTTTATTTTGGTGCAATTTCAAACATTTCATTCATGCATCATAATGTTCTGGGCGTGAAATTCATCGAGTTCACTCATACAAGAACTTATTAATTTCTAGCATTGTAATGTTTTCTTCTTCGATAGGTATCATAGTCCGCACGCATACGATATAGTACCGACTGATCAAAATTCCACTACCCTGCCTTCAAAGTCTGCAGGAGTATGCCTCCTGTTTCAATATGAGACGAGGTATTTTAGAAGAAGCATTTACGATGATGAAGGCCGTAGGAAGTAACATGACCAGCCGCGAGAAAGTAGTAGTACTGGCCTTTGACGAAATGTCGGTCAACGAAACTGTGGAGAGAGATAAACGAAACGACGATATTTTGGGCCCTCATAAAGACATGCACGTTTTGTCAGCCAGAGGACTTTTTGCAAGCTGGAAGCAACCAGTCTTTGTAGATTTCGACAAAAAGATGACCAAAACGATACTAAACGATATAATCACACGGTTTCACGACATCGGCTTCTCCGTCGTAGCCAACGAGTATGACTGCGCAGGAGGTAATTTAGGATTATGGAAAGAAGTAGAAGTAGACTACACAAAAGAACAAACTTGGATGCAGCACCCTGTTACTAAAGAAAAAAAATATTTCTTCCCTGATGTCCCACACTTGCTTAAGCTGATAAGGAACTGACTTCTGGATTCCGGCTTTTATTATGAAGGTATATTTAACCATTCTTAACCCATTCTCTTTGTACGATAGATGGTTCTCAAGGTGACTGTACAAGCGAGGATCGACGGAAATTTTCGGAAGCACAAATCTGAACACCTTCAAAACATACAAATATGAAATTGCTACTCTATATTTGTTGAGCTCCAATAACCAAGAAGTGGTAATTTCATGTTTGCATGTCTTGCGAAAATTGAGATTTCTGCTTTTGAAAATTTGCGCTGAAAACATTTTAACCTTCCTAAGATATTGGGGTCAATTCTAACCCATGGCGCAACTTCAAAGTACGCTACCTTTTTTATTTTTAATCAAATCGGGCTAAAATTTTCTGAATTTTAATATTTTGCGCAATTTTTTATGTTTGCAAATATATATATTTTTTTAAATCAGTTTAAGGTGGTTGTACAAAAATGTAACACATAAAACATTAGAGTTAATATTGACCCGGATTTCAACCCTTTCAAGAATTTTGAAATTTCGACCTAGACTCAATGTTTATACACCATTTGAAAGGTTATGGTCTCAAAAATGCATTGGATCAAAAAAGAACGGGTTTCGGTAACATTGTCCCCCGGGAATCTGCTACAAAGGGAAGCAAGTTTTAGTTTGGCTGTGTTAACAGAAATGCATATAAAACATTCCAGATTCACGATAGAGAATTTAGAGATAGAGCACAGTTTCTCAATGCGTAGCAAATCGTCTTTTAATATTATCATATTTGTTCTATATCAGGCAGCAGAGATGGTGCTGCAGTCTATCTTTGCCAAATGAAGTTCTAGAGAGTTGCCGTCTTGGGCAAAGTGGTTTGAAATATAGAACTAATATGATAATTTCAAAAGACAACAAACGACATACTGAGAAACTTTGCCCTAGACAGCAACTCTCTAGCGCTTAATTTGGCAAAGATAGACATCAACGCCATCTCTGCAGTATGATCTGGAAATAATATGATAATGTCAAAAGACGACAAACGACATATTGAGAAACTTTGCCCAAGACGGCAACTCTCTACAACTAGCCTGGAATGTTTTGTTTTCAATTCTGTTCACACATCGAATTCAAAACCTCCTTTTCTTTGTAGCAGATTCCCGGTGGCCTATGTTATTGGAACCAGATTTTTCTACTAGCATTTTTGAGACCATAGCCTTTCAAATGAGGTATAAACATTGTGTCTAGGTCGAGAATTCATAATTCTAGAGAGGGTTGAAATCCGGGTCAATGTTGACCCTAATGTCCTATGTGTCAGTTTTTTTAATACCCGAGGAAGGTTAACTAAAGTTGTATGTATACATTTTTGACCCCCAATTTTTGAAGTGATTTTTTCTTCTATATCGTCAGTACACTCAACTTTTTGATCTTTTTTATCATTTTTTACTTTAAATTCATATTTCACAGGACAATTAGTAACGAAGAAGTTCTTATGGCTGTTGGTGCAAAAGGCATCAACAATCAAAGAATTGATGAATAAAGGGGACCCTGAATTCAAAAACTGTTCAAACTTTTCTTAAGGCATCTGACGGTTAAAGGAGCTGAAAGGTAGAACGTAAGATTAGCTGCAGAACTTCTCAGTCATACGGCTGCCGTGAATCTTCGTAGGTATTTCGGCGAGTACCGTGAGGCAATACTTCTCGCAGAGATTATTGAAACCATTGATAGATGGTTTGACTTGATGAATTCCCACCAGCAGCATCAAGGTATCCCATTCAAGTCAGCCTATGGCACAGATTTGGGTATACAGAATAAAGTTCTTAACGTTATGGCCTATCTGATGCAGAATATATGGACTCTATCGCAACATTGTTTGCCTGCAGCAACGCATATTCAGGTAAATAATTTATGATAATGATATAACAACTTCAACGGACCTATAATTCCCCTCCCAGACTATCGTAGACTTTTCAAAATACTACCCCTTATCTCTCACAGTCTATGTTAATTCAAATAAGAAGAACTTGTGATGAATATCTTTCTTTTTTTGTCTTTTGGTCCAGATATACCTTTGAATTTCGAAAAATTTGACTATCCATACCTTTACAACTAATTAATTGTTATCAATATCAAAATTAGGTATTCATATGTTGTCGTCTCCTGCTCGGGATGAACCTGATTAAATTAACTTTTGAAGCTAAAAAAAGGCGTAAATCAATGTTAGTGAAATCAACCTGACACTTTTGTCACTTTACTTATCATACGATGTTACGTTTGCTTTCCAATAAAAATCACTGATTTGGTCACCGAAATAATGTGCGCCCAACATGACGCAGTGGCCCCACCGACCACCCACCCACCCTCTCCAGTAGACAAGCCTCAAGCACGCTTACGGTTAAGTGCACATCCTGCCGTCAAACAGAGGAGCAGTGTTCCAATATATTCATGCATGCGACTAAAGGTCTACTCCATTGAGGCGAAAAGTTGTGTCTGGTTAGTTAGTGGAATAATGTTTTTTGAAAATATGAGCAAGTTTTGTTAGCTTTGCCGTCCTCGCCTCATCCTCGCTTTACCAGAGTGTGCCACAACGTACCAAGCTAATAACCGTGAAAAGGAGACCCCATTTTCCGTCGCCCAACTGCCGGATCCCCTACTCCTCCAACGATTATCGCTTTCAAATCTAAACACACATATGCAGGCAAAACACAATGCCCGGCCTGCAGACAGAGGACAGTGAATCGTGTTTATTTTATGCTATCTAAATTTCCATATTTTGCCCGTCCAGTCGAGCGCGAACACATCATGCAGCAATGATAATGGTAATTACATTTCAAATAATTATTTTGCAGTTTGCATTTGATTGTGACCACCTTTCTCCGACCGCCATGCCGTCGCCACCAAAACAGCAACACTACCAACCATCGTTTGTTATTGTTTGCATTTCGGTTGGAACTTGTTCGCCAATGGTCTTTTAGTGTGGTGCTTTGTGTGGACCAACAACTAGAACAACGGCATTTGATGCGTAATAACAGTTTTGCCATCCGGTAATTGGCAGTTCATAATGAAGGAAAATGGGAAAATCGAGAGCTTTTTTCCTTTTACGAGAATTGGCTTACATGCAATGCACTCTGTTATTATTCATTGAGCTAATAACAAATGAATTTCCACTCTAAATTCAGCACTTTTCTCTTCCGCATTTGCACGTGGCAGCAGATGTTCACTCCACATAGATATGCGGGTTGGTTTGAATGCAGTCTGTGGTTCGGTTGTTAAAAGTTATAATGAGGAATTTTCCACTCTTTGAACGACTTGAGTCAAGTTTTCCCCCGCCCGCAATTAGCATAGAACTCCACCGCCGCCACCATCGCTGTTAGTCAGCGCCATAATTGAATAGAGAGAGATATGCACGTTAATGAGCGAATTAAAATGCACTTAACATTCATATTCATAATTCGCTCGGTAAATTTTTTTCATTCTTCTGCCTTCTGCAACAGCTGATCGAGGTGCTTTTTTTTTTTTGGTAAAGCTTCTTCATTAGTTCAGTATTCAAATTGAAGCAGCCAACATTTGAACCTCCGGGCCACCAGGAGTAGTATTAATAATGACTTTCTGACTTACCAAACGTCTATCTCAGAGGGTACAAAATTGCAACGGAATCTAACAGTCCTAGTAGTTAAGCGGCGAAATTACGTTGGAAAATTATGCTTGTCCTAATAAAATTGAATGAAATGTAATGTCTAATTAGCAAATCGTTTGTTCTTGATGTAAATTTGCTCTCTGTTGGCAGATAAATGGAATTTAAATCCAATTTCAAATCATTACACGATTTCAGTCTGTACCGTCTGGTTCGTTTCTGGTTGAGAGAAGTCTGGAGCGAGGATGTTCTGTTGCATCCAGTCTGGGTTCTCTGTTAAGTGGAATATTGTTCTGGAAATTGAAAACGGTTATTATCGCACGGTGTCTAAATTTCGATTATTATCGAACTGTCCTGTGCCTCGGATTTATTTTTCAAAGAAAGATGGCGAAAATGAATAGAAATAAGGTTTGGGAAGATAAGAAAAATGTCATCAGTGATTTTTATATGAATGTTTGAATAAATACTTATGCAAATACACCCTTTATGAAGTTAATCTCAAGCTCAACAGACTTGATCTTCTTCTATTCTTGACTTATTTCATGGCATTGAATGTTGTCCAAATTGATCAAGATGTTGAAGTGTTGCAGCCATTGCACAGTGGTCCAGAATGCGAATTTAGCTGGAAAGATACATTTTCAGCTTAAATTTGAAGTTTTGGAGCAAAATTGTCTTCTACAAAGTTGTTTCTAATAACTAGGCGCTTCTTTTGGTGTAAAACAAAAGTAAGGTGGTCCTTATTTTCAGAGAATTCGAAAATCTAACTTTTTTATTTGCAGTAATAAAGGCATAAATTATTCGAAAAAGTTGTAGAATAAATAATTTCAAGAAACTTTGATGGTATAATTTTTTCTGTACCTTTTAGTATGACCAAATAAGAGCATTTTTTCCTACGTAGCTTAGGGTGTCCGTATAAAAATCAGTTATTTTGCTGTAACTTTTTCATTTCGAGTTTATCAGCAAAGTTGTCTTGCAATTGATACTAGAACAATAAAAGTTAACTAGAAAATAAGAAGAATGATTAGTAATTTCCATTTAATTCCAACTACCTTTATTGCTTATCTCGACAAAGCAATAAGCAATAAAGGTAGATGGAATTAAATGGAAATTACTAATCATTCTTCTTATTTTCTAGTTACAGGTATTCCACTAAACAGCTCACACTCTCCATAATTCAATAAAAGTTAGTTTTGGTGTGCTGAAATTGTCTCTATCGTATGTCAAACAAAAGTAATAATAATTTTTTTAAACAAAATAGGTCTTTTTCAAATTTCGGTTTTTCTAGTTGGGGTAAAAGAGAGTGTTTTCTACACTTTCCCGGGACTATTGGCGATCGATTTTCACGAAAACTTCGGATTTATAACCAACTCGCGACACAGAGAACTTTCAATAAAACGACCATATATTTTTCTATTGTGGAACTGTATTCGCCGAACGATGTGATACAGTCCTTGGGTTCTATACAACTCAATTGCCTCTCGTATTGAGTGCAATACGATGGGGTCAGTGGTGAGTATAGATACAACAAAAACGATCGATAACGAACTGTAGAAATGCCGATCGATAGCTGTTATGAGAATTTTCCGCTTGTGGAACCTATTTACCCTGCTGCCATACGGACAGAATTTCTTAACTCCGAACATAGAGTAAAATACATTTGAAAAGTGCGTAATTTTATAAGAAAATCGTTAATTACTCGCTAACGGTAAGATACATCGGCAAGATTTACACGTCAAAACTTTTATCTTTTTAAGTTATAAAAATCATCTGAACACAATGTTGTTGGCAAATTTTAAATGAAAAAGTTAGAGCAAAAAATTGTTTTTTTTTCTGTGGGGACACCGGAAAAAATGCTCTTATTCGGTCATATCAAAAGGTACAGAAAAAAAATCTACGATCAAAGTTGCTTGAACTGATTTATTCTATAACTGAAAACCTTAGTTTTCGTTCACACCAAAACAAGCGCCTTGCTATTAAAAACCACTTTGTAGAAGACAATTTTGCTTCACAACTTCAAACTTCGGCTGGAAATGTATCTTTCCAGCTAAATTCACATTTTGGACCACTACGATCTCATAAAAAAGTTCTAACTCGCGTAACTAACTGAAAACGGTTGAGCTACTATAGTCAAACAGCAAAAAAATCCTATAGCAAAATTACTCATCATTAATTTCGGAAGTAAAAACTTTCTTCAGGACAGTTTCCCTTAGATAATTTAGGGTGTTCTTACAGAAAAAACAGTTTTTTTGCTCTAACTTTTTTATTTAAAATTTGCCAACAATGTTGTCAACAAATGATTTTTATAACTTGAAAAGATAAAAGTTTTGACGTGAGAATCTTGCCGATGTCGTAATTAACGTAAGTAGAGTAATTAACGATTTTCTTATATAATTTCGCCCTTTTCAAATGTGTTTTACTCATTTTTCAAAAATAACCTAACTCCAGTTTTCAGACATGAATTCAATAATAAAAAGAATCAATAATAAAAATACTTTGAAATCCTGATAAGAAATATTTTTTTGGTTTGCCCCAACTAGCAAAACCGACATTTGAAAAAGACCTATTTTGTTTACAAAAATCATAACTATTTTTGTTTGACATGCGATAGAGACAGTTTCAGCACGCCAAAAGTTGTAACTTTTATTGTTCTAGAATCAATTGCAAGACAATTTTGCTGAAAAATTCGAAATAAAAAAGTTACAGCAAAATAACTAATGTTTATAGGGACACCCTAAGCTACGTGGGAAAAAATGCTCTAATTCGGTCATATCAAAAGGCACAGTAAAAAATGTACCATCGTAGTTGCTTAAAATTACTTATCCTACAATTTTTTCGAATAATTTATGCCTTTATTTCTGCAAACAAAAAAGTCAGATTTTCGAATTCTCTGAAAATGAGGACCACCCTATTTTTCTTTCACACCAAAAGAAGTGCCTTGATATTAGAAACAATTTGTACACCCAAAAGTTGAAAAGGTGGCAAAAAACGCAATTGCAGTTATTGCACTCATATCTTGAGATATCTGCATGATTCAGAAAAGGCACTTTTGACCATCATGATCCACAAAGCGTTTTATGGTATTAACGAAGCCATGCAAGTGTGTGCAAGCTGTTGGCAACACACAGATTCCTCGAAACATATTTAGCGCTGTGGGCTTAGTGCTTGATCGCCACGCGAAGCCATGCAAGTGTGTGCGAGCGACATTTGCTTTGTTGCTGTACCACTGAGTGCCTCGACAATCGAAGCAACTATAGGGCTTTTATTCCATTATCTCCAACTTGTTAAAATGGCTGAATGGTTACTTTCTAGAGCCGCGACACTGGCGGCCACGGTTCGAATCTTGGTATCAACTCGGATTTTTGTTTTTTGTCAGCCCGGACTCCAATCTTATACTCAACAACAACACTGCACAACCCACGCACACATTGAATTTTTCAAAGCAAATTGATGTGATGCTTTTTTGCCCACGACCAATGTTGCATTTTTCTCCAAGTTACGATCCATTACGAGAAATGAAACAAAATCATTCGAAATTGCATAACAATCTTGCTCTTTTATTTTGGGTGTAGAAGACAATTTTGCTCCAAAACTTCAAACTTAGGATGAAGATGTATCTCTCCGGCTAAATTCACATTCTGGACCACTGTGCATTGTAGTGTCCAGAGGCATAATGTACAATAGGAGATCTACCGACTTCAATGCTTATTGGCGTGAGAATAATAATTCGGATCATTTGAAACATTTAGCTAATATTTTCAATTAAAGACAAATTGTAAATGAATAAACGCGGATTTCCAGGCACAGTAGAACTTTGATTGATCATGTTCATTTAAGTTTTGATTCAGTTTGTCCAGTTCTCGATACTGATCTGAAAATAACCGATCATGAGACAGTAGGTATTAACGTTTTCAAGAATAACTTAAATAATAGCGATGCTCTTGTGAAATTGAAGTGCTGGAGGAAATATTCAAAACAGGCTGTTTCTAAAGCGTGGATTATGCAATCGCGACAGGTGGTTTAGATGAGTCTGCAGCTGTTCTTACAAATACTTTGAAAACGCGTACAAATCGTGAAAAAGATATTTCAACAATTCAAATGGCATTTTATCCATTAAGAAATTAAAAACTTTACAACTTAACTTTACAAGATATTAAACACTTTTTTTTCAACTCCCTGTCTTGCGGCAGTTACCCGGATCTTTGGCCATAGGTGAAAAAAGAAGCTTGTAGGCATATTCTTCAGTTCCTTGGTCGCCTTTATGATCAAATCATCCGTCGTTTTGGCCACGAAATTATTTGAAAATTCTTCAAATTGGCCCGGAACTTCTCGTTTGGGCGAAGCTGAGGCACGTTGGAAGGGTTGGCAGGCTTCCGCACGTTGCACTTCGCCGGGAAGCTCTCTTTGACCAGAATCTTCAAGTTCTCCGACACGGCTGACAGTCTTGACCGCTTAGCCGGTCGCTCTGACCTCCCGGTCCAACGCACGGAAATAAGTGGCCACCTTGCCTTCCTTCTTCCGTTTGAGGTTCTGTTGAATCCTCCGGTCGCTTAAAACGGTCGGACGGCCAGAACCAGGCTTCCGCTCGATAGAATCTCCCTTTACCAGAAGTGCCAGAATCTTGTAGATACTTTCGCGATCATATCTGGCCGACATGGAGTGGGCCACGATGGCCGACGTTTTTAGGCCCGGATGGAGCAGGAGATACGAACAGATCGGACATGTTTCACTATTCTCGCAATAGCTGCCGTAAACGAACTGATGGAGCTGTCAAATTTTCACAGCATATAGGCAAATAGTATATATTGACTACTGACCGGTGGACTGACCACTAGATGGCAAGGTAATCGCATGAAAAATCGGATCATTCAGTCCCTTTTTTTTTAATGCACGCATTTGTTGAACAACAATTTGTTTCTTTGAAGAACTCGAACAGCTGGTGAGATTTCAAGAAACTGGTATCGCTGTGTGTTGTGCGTTTTTCGATCCACAGTACATAAGTTCCAGTCTATTAATTACTAGCCATGCTCTCGTCATCCATCATCGTATCATTTTCGTCCTGAGGTTACTCGGAATGGGATACAACGGGATAGCAAAGTTTTGCGCTTTTAGGTGCCTCCCGAACCCCATTTTGAAGACCGCGTAGTACAAAGTCATAAACGCTTCGCATACAGCCCCCACAGCCATACGAGGAATCATCACGAAAAAAGCTGCGCAGAATGTCGACAACGACTTCAGCGGGTTGACGGTTTCCGGCGACGGTTCTTGGAAGAAATCCCCTCTTCTCTTTCATCTCTGCTGGGTGTTTCTACACTTATTGGCTGACTTACCGGACAGGTTCTGGACGTAAAGTGTAAAGTCGGTAAAGCATGCAATTAGTGGAGAGAAAAGAAAGGCAACCGCGAAATTTGAAGAATGGTACAAAGATCACAAAAGTCACGAAGATCACAAGAATCAGGAAGATCACAAGATGTCAACGAAATCACGAGGGAGCTTCTGGGAGAGTTGAAGTGGATTCGATCATTGAAATGTTTCGTAGGTCAGTCGATTAGCACGGTGTAAAATATAGTCAGTATATCGGAGACGGTGATGCTGAAACTTTCAAGGGGATTCCGGATTCACAGCCATATGAGGACTTGTTCGTGCGCAAAAAAGAGTGCGTCGATCATGGCGAATGGGCAGTCGACTTCGTCAGCTATTAAAGAAGACTAAAGGTTTCAGCGGCAAACGAAAATTGACCGGAAAACTAATAGATGAGCTCACAATCTATTATGGACTTGCTATCAGTAGGAACTCAGCATTGACAGCGGATATGAAGAGGGGATTGATGGCCACAAGATATCCACGAATGAGAAACCACAACATTATGGCTGCCCGGAAGGAGCGGATTCCTGGTGCACATGGCAGAAGGCGAAATTCAACGGCGAGCTCAGCAACTACAAACACAAACCAGCTATGACAAAGGAAATTTACACAGCCATACTTCCTGTCTATCAAGATTTGAGTCGCGATGAACTGCATAAACGTTGTCTCGGTGGATATACGCAAAGCACCAGTGAAAGCTTCAACTCTAGCATCTGGGCACTGTCTCCAAAAACTATTCACAGCGCCAAGGAAGTTGTTGAAGTTTCAAATTTTGCGGCTTGCAAGTACAACAATAAATTTATGAGAGCATTGCAGCTAGACATCGGGACGATCTGCCATTCCTTTTGCGCGAAGACCGACAGCGAGTTGTCACAAGGCGTGAAGGACGCCAGGAGGAGCATATTGGTGGCTAGAAAGTGACAAGAACTCGAGGAACGAGGTGTCGAAGTGATTTTTCAAGGTCCCGGAATTGCAGACAGAAGAAATGCAGACGAATTTGATGAAAAACTGGACTCAAAACTTCAAATGCGATTATCTCAAAACCATGTTTTCAAAGCTGGCAGACATCATAACATCAAAACGGTTCTTCCGATTTGAATGTGGGTTAAATTTTTGAATTTTACACAACTTTTTCTGCTACTTTATGCAACCGTTTTTCTTTATCTTAAAAATGGCTCTTCGGTGCAAGCTTTTCAATGCATTTTTGCATCTGAGCACCTGATTTTTTTTTTCAAAACGTTGTCAATTTTTCATTTCTCAACTTAATCAAAAAATCCTACGTCCGATGACAGAAAACTTTTTGGAGATTAACGGAAAAATATAGATTTGTTTTAGCTTCAATGGTGTGGCCTCTATGGTGTTCGCAGATCCACAGGTTTCCGTCGGAGGTGCCACGCTGCATCTGGTGTAGCGGCTGAAGGAGTTGTCCGACGATGGCCAAAAGAATACTTTTTTGCTGCCGGAAAACGGCAGATTTTTTTTCATATGAGTCATCACTGGAATTCAAATTCACATTCATTAACTAATACACATCAAAACATAACCTCACGCACACATCGATTTTTTTCAAACCAAATTTATGTATTGCATTTTTGCCCACAGTCAATGTTGATTTTTTTTAATCGCAGCAAGCCGTGCTTTTAAACTGACGTGTTTTGTTTTTGCTGTCTCGTATTCGCAAAAAAAAAGGTAAACAATAATTCGTAATTTAACTTAAATTAACAGTGAAATCTTAAAATCTCCGCGTGCTTTGAATAAGACGTATTGAATAAAATCGATTCTCTCCGAAATGTGTGAGTGTCGGTAAAATGCCCCGTTTTTTTTTTGTGCTTTGCCCCCGCACCTGGAAGAAGAGTTACATCAGCTTAGTTTTGTTTATTAGTGGTAGTATTGTGGCCAGTGCTGTAAAAAGTCATTTCGTGCAATTGGATAAATTTACTGATAGCTTGGTTCAGCAGCTGAATTTATGAATATGGTGTATGATAGAATTGTAGCTCCTGACAAATTCTACAACTTTGTCTAAAATTGCATTGCCCAAACTGGTATCAAGAAAGTGTTATATTCACTGTTATATTCAAATGATATTCAATGATGAATATCATTTGAATGTTCAGATATTGCGCTCTCAAGTCAAAGGTTTTACATTTTGAACAATACATTGTGAATCAAATTTATGAAAATAATCAAGCACAACAGTTTTTTCATACGAACTATTTTGAAAATCAGCTTCTGGAACGAGTTGTTGGTAAATTTTGCGCATTGGGTCGAAATGACTATTTACTGCACTGATTGTGACACCCGGGCATAAATAATTAAGTTTAAGTGTTTTTTTTCTCCGCTTTTTCATGAGTGAATCGATGATTATTAGCAGTTTTGAAGTTCGATGTAGAGTCGCCTGATAGTGGTGATTCTGATTATTGGCAGAGTGTGGAGTGAAAAGAAGACCAGTGCAATGTAGAAAACGAGCATTTGCTGGTCAGAACTAACAAACGAAGACAACTCGTATAATTTCAGATGCATTCATCGCGTGGTTGACTGAGTTTTGTTATACAGGTTGCATACCTAACGGACGAGCAACGTAATTTTGACGCTTATTTTGGCGCTAGTGCATGAAAACAATTATGAATCAACGTCGAAAATTTGAACGAATGATCAAGAAAGTGTCATCAAGGAGGCGGCCATGGGTGAGATCTATCTTATTATAACTATATAACTATAATCCTATTTTTAAAAAGTACTAAATACGTGCCTGGTTTGGAAATTTTACATTTTCATATCTGAAAGTGTGTTGCAGCGCCCTTATCCAAATGATACCGATAATGTTAACATGCGGGGCTTATTGTATATGAAAGTAACTTTGGAATGAGCGCGACTCTCCAGAAATTCTGGGGGTAAGAGAATATTATTTTTTTCCCCCCAAAAAAAATCTCAACCCCTAAAAAAAAATTTTTCTAAAAATACCCCCCCCAAATGTGAATAATAGACACCACACAAATAAAAAAAATTTAAAAAGGATTTTTTTTTTAAAAAGAATGCCCCCATCAAAAAACAATTTAAAGAAAAAAGATATTTATTTTATTAGAGGAAAAGTTAAATATCCCCCAAAAAACTTTACATTGCATTATTTTCTCTTCTACTTACCTTCAATTCGACAAGCATTTTATTTTTAATTTAGGTCAATTCAGGTCAACCTGGCGAATTTCAAAAAAATATTTCCACATACATTAATTGTTATGTTTGTGTTCTCCGTGCGTGGAGTAACGATTATGATGTAGAAGGAGATGTCTCGCTCATCGCCATGAGGCACCAAGAGTGGACAGCAATGTTTTTTGCTAGAATGAAAGATATGAAGAGAAAGTTGAAAGTTCCGTCAGTGTACGGTAGGCTAGAAATAGAACAGAGGTATTGAAAATTGAGTGAAAGGGCATGGTAAAGTAGTATTCGAACCACAGGCGCTTCATTTGCCTAACATCCCACTATGGGGTAGCTCGAGGAGCAGATCACCCTGCCACCTCGACGAGGCCATGGCAGGGTGATCTGCTCCTTGAGCTACCCCATAGTGGGATGTTAGGCAAATGAAGCGCCTGTGGTTCGAATACTACTTTACCATGCCCTTTCACTCAATTTTCAATACCTCTGTTCTATTTCTAGCCTACCGTACACTGACGGAACTTTCAACTTTCTCTTCATATCTTTCATTCTAGCAAAAAACATTGCTGTCCACTCTTGGTGCCTCATGGCGATGAGCGAGACATCTCCTTCTACATCAAATATTTCCAGTTTTGACAGCAGATTCAGTGAAAGCTGCCAGCGTTACCATTACAGTAGTCTTAGTACGTGCCCTCTGATTTCCTTCAATCAGTTGAAAATGTTTTCAAATATCAATCGATGCAGTTCAAACCGTCTTTGATCTCGCGTCTGAAAACTCAATATTGCCAATCTCTTGCTGCGAACAACGAATCGATTTTTGGCCTATGTTTGGTTGGTTATAGATTAGCTCAACCGAACACAAACCAGCTCCCGTTCGGTTGAGCCACCCCACCACTCAGCACTTACCTAGATTTTCCACCTCGCACGGAAGCGTGATCGTATCGCCAATGACGGCCCGCATCTGCTGGGAATGGGAGGTGAACTTTGGTTGAATCATCGGTGGGTTGTCGATAAAGTCTGGATCTGACAACGAATCGGACAGTGAGTTACCGTACGATGTGCCTGGAAATAGGAGAAAGAAATGGAGAAATCAGAACAACGACCACGTCAAGAGTCATAGTGAAATGAGGAAAACAAAACGTCAATCAGTCGTAACTAGATTCTCAGTTTTTGCGGTGGATTTCCAAAAACGAAGGGCATTGGCTCCGGTTGCACAATTTGCATCGATTGAAGGGAAGATGCAATTAGTGTTCAGTCAGTAAGTCAATGCCAGTGGCGAGAATAAAAGTAGAACGAAAAATGCAAGATCGATTTCCCAATCAAGGCTGAAAACAGAATATTGATGTGCTGATAATATTTCAAGCCACCGAAAATAATGGCTCACCATCACAGTGGAGCATTTGGCAGTAGCGTTGGGAGGTAGCACCGTGGAAAACGTGCCGATTGTGCATTTTCCCCCCACTAGCAAAGTACGACTCGAACGGCGCTGCATCCTGGGGAAAGCCACACAAATATGAATCAAACTCGAGCCGCATAGAAATGTGCAGACTAACCGCTCGAGTGTCAATATTTGAGCTCGCCGGTTCAATACGGCGGATGTTGAGTTGTAATTTTGTTTCACTCAGCACGGTGGCGTTTTCGTGTTGAAGTCGTTGTTCGATGGCATTCGGTTGGAAAAACTAAGAGCGGGGGGAGGCGAGGGGGAATGTTTACTGTCGAACGCGATGTTTGTTTAGCTATGGTTTTCAGCAATGATGAAAAGCCACTTTCAGTTTGCAGCCATTCACAATTGTAGAGAATACTGCTGCCAGTAGTGGGTGGTATTGCTTTGGTTGAAATTTCCTCGGAATGAGCCAGCACAATGGAATATTGGACCACTGTTGGTGGGTGGATTTCAATTTTAATGAACAATTCTTGGCAAAGTTTCGAAAAGGTTTTCTCTGTTTTGGTCGACTCTTTTGCTTGAGTAACTCAACTGAAAGGCATTTCCGGTCGATTTTGACACTCAGGGCAGAAGTTGTGATTACAAACAGAGAAACATTTTCAAGCTTGTAGGATTTTTAATATGTTTTCCAGAATCTCATCATTGTTCCTCGAACTGTTCCAAAATAATGTGAAACTCACTGTTGAACTATAACCGGCGTTAAGTAAAAAGTAGAATCTAATAATTTTGATGTATCCATACGTTTTATATTTTCAATAAATATATTTTATAATTCATGTACAACAGTTACCAGCATTACTTGATAGATACCCATCATGCATCATTTTACATTCTTCTTGGTGAGTTTGTAGTTTTGAAAAATTACTACATTCAAAGATAACATAATGCAAAAAGATACACGACTTCCATTTTTCTTATATATTGTGCAAGAGACAACCTCTGCATTAATTTAGACTGCCATATGTTGAGAAAAAAAAAGCTCATGAAGTTGTACTTCTGGATAAAAAAAATTTATCGTGTATGTCCGAGGTCATGCGACAAAAGAAGACACACGGTCTCCGGAATCAACTCAAATTTAAATTAGAAGTCACACAAAAACAACAAACAAATGCATGCAGCGAAAACACTCTTGAATGTGTTGGAAATCCAGAACAATTTCTCTCAGTTTAATGTTAAGCTTTAAGATTGATTTTTTTTTCTATTTACCATTTTGCCCCGAAAAAGTGAGAAAAAATTTGAGAAGAATTTCGAGTGGAAAACAACTCAAATTTTATTCCATCTGGGTGGTCGGGCATATGTAAACAAACACCATCATCAATGAGCTTGATTTGGGCAATCATTCAAAACAGTAATGTTATTATTAATATTAAAGCTTGGATTATTGCCTGAAGACATTGATCGGATGTAGTACGAAAGAGCAACAGAATGTTAAAGCACGGATAAAATTTCCGGGGTCATTGATCTTGCTTCTGAAAGATTTTATTTCTAGAAATTTTTTTTCAAATGGGCCTATCTGGTTGATAGATTTACTTCATCGACTTTCTCTTTTAATAACCACAGCTATTCAAACATAATGCGTTTCAAATACACCATAAAGTTTGATAACAAAATCTGTTTAACTTCAAGATATTGAAAAAAAAAATGTTTTTCTAGCTGAGATATTGACGAAAAAGAAAGTCTATGGAAAATAGATTGTAGATTTTCTTGTTACGGAAATGTTGTGGTTTACACGCTCGTTCGGATTTACCCAATATTGAGAGAACTTGTACCCATTTTCATAAAACAGGATGAAACGTCGTTATGAAAGTGTGTAAATCTTACTAGGTTCTTCATAGATCTGATTCAATCCTCTATTAAACTGTTAGACTATAGTGAATACCCGTCAATCTCTATCGCCATTTTTCCAAATGAGGTCTGAAATTTAATAAATTCTAATTCAAAAAAGATCATTCAGCTTATTGGAGCAGATTGCAGCGGATACGATAACGTAACGCAAATTTTTTTTTCATTCGTTTATTTTCATAAATTAACCTATTTCCTCACAACGTGGCGACAACCACCGATAGCAGGAAGACGACTCCAACACCTGGGCCCTACATATCACACTCATCAACACGTGAGCCGGGGACCAACGGATTTACTTTCCTTCCTAAGGAGGACGTGACCAGATTTTTTCGCTTCAGAAAAACCACCGATCTCGACTGGGATTGAACACAGACCTACTGGGGTACCAAGTAGCAGTCACGCTTACAACTACGCCACCGGCGCACATTGGCTCAATTCTGAAAAAAGACGGTCAAAAACATTTTCACCCTTTTGTCATCATTTTATCGATTTTCGATTTTTATTCGATTCGACATGTTTTGCTCAAAATGTTATCCCGCATCTTTTGAAAAAACACGCCAAACCTTTCATTATTATCTTGGACAAAGTTGTACAGCAAGTTATTTTAGGAAAAGTTGCTGACGACTTGACAGCATGTAAACAATACACATCAATGAGAAAGTGTGCAAAATTTGGTTGATTTTTACCCAATGGTAAAAAAGTTATGCCCTGTTGAATGTGTCGCAATAATTTCGTGTTCGCCCTTTACATTTTTCTTAACACTGCTCATGAGATCTTGGGCGAGGCTTTGTCCATCTTCCTTACACAATTTCTCCCAGTTTTTCTTCACAACTTCATCGGTTTTGAATATTTTTTTCCGCTTTTCTTCAACTTCTTCTTCATTCATCGCCCAAAACTTTTCGATCGGACGAAATTTTGGAGTATTTGGTGGGGACCACATTCACGCCCTTCGCTTCGTACCAATCCATTACAGGCTTGGCGTAATGGCACGAAGCGAGATCCGGCCAGAACAAAGTGGGACCACGGTGAGAGCTGAGGAAGGGCAGTAAGCGCTTCTGCAAGCATTTCTCTCGATAAATCTGCCCGTTTATGGTGCCGGTTGTAACGAACGGCTTGCTGTACCGTCCGCACTCACAGATCGTCTGCCACAACAGGTACTTCTTCGCGAATTTGTCCATCTTTCTCTTCCGGAACTTTTCCGGAACCGCCATGCGGGACGTACCGACAAAAAACTCGAGGCCGGGGATTTGTTTGGTGTCCGCCTTGATATATGTCTCGTCGTCCATGACGAGACAGCCTGGCTTGACCAGCCACTCACGGTACAGCGTGTTTTGCTTGTCAGTCCGGTTTGGCGCCTTCCTGACCTTAAAAACACGTAGCCCAGCCCGGTTCATGGTCTGTTGGATGAATCACTTCGACGAATTTACCGTTTTGGCCACGTCTCGGGTGGAAAGGTTCGGGTTATTCTTAAAGTACTGCCTTATCTTCCGCGCCTTCTCTGGGTATTCCGTTCTTGGTTTTCGGCCGCTTCCAAGCCATTTGCCGATCCATCTGTGCGACTGACCAGGATTCTCGATCACCGCGCCAAAGATTTGCTGGCGTAGCTCTTCTTGTTTCGAATGCATCTTGAAAACCACTTGACAGATAGCGATTTTGCACACATAAACATAACACTCTTGCCTAGCATTACCCAAAATTTCATTAATTTTTACGCACGCGATTAAAAGTTACACCCAAAACAAAGTGTCGCATTTTTTCCGAGTCCAATCTTTAATCGGCGAAGCTGTGTTCGAGGTGGTGGATGAACTTGTCGTCAGAGAAATTTGAAGACGCGTCATTTTCGAAAGCCGTACTTATTATGGATTTCACAAAACCCTGAGATCTGGTAAACTTCACCTCGCTACTAAGTGATTTATGAAAAAGACGCTGATAATACTGGTAGTTCTCTACGGGTGTGAAACGTGATCGATGCTCGAAGAGAACTTGCAAGCACTTTTAATTTTCGAACGACGTGTGCTTAGGACCATCTTTGGAGGTGTTTGTGAAACGGCGTAGAAGAAGGATGAACCACGTGCCATGAACCGCAAAACAAAGGGAACGGGTAAAATGAACGGTACATGTTGAAAAAATTCCGCAAGAATGGTAAATGTGTTGAATACGACCAGAACAAGATGCAGAGGTGCGGACAAAGCAAGATTTTGAGACCAAGTGAGGCAAGATCTTGGAAGCGTTTCGTGACAAAATATTGCTAAATTGGTAAGTAATCTTCGAATCTTCAGAATAGGATTTCTTCAGACCATATGTATTTCGGTACCTAGCGCTTTTCATTTGTTTCAAGTAATATTTTTAAAAGACGAAGGAAAACGATATGATAGTTTGTCTTTTGATTCATCTCAAGCAAAATTGAAAGTTTTAACAAGGTTTAAAAGCAGCAAAAAACTCTTCATTAAGGAAGTGGACACCTGTTTCTCATTGGAATTTTTTTTTTTTTTTTTTTTTTCGAACGAATTCATAAGTTCGATTTGTTCAAATGAAAATCAACATACATATGACCGAATTCACGTGAGTTTCAATATTAACTTTTCATTTCTGAAGAACGCTCGGACTTGATACCTCCCATTATATTCTGCACAACTTTCCCGTAACTTTTCGTTGTTCTGCAGACGAAATTTTCTTGAAGCAGTCAACACAGCTTGCTTCTCTTCCATCTTTCTTTAGATGCCGCTTGATTGTTGCCCAGTATCTTTCGACAGGACGCGGTTCAGGGTAGTTTGGGGGATTTTGGCAGTTTTCGACAAAATCGACTTTTCTTTCTTCAGCATCTCCAACGAATCAGAAGTGTAGTGAGCAAATGCTAGATCCGGCCAAAACAATGGAGGATCCATTTGCTTTCAGTAGATGGGTAGAAGCCCAAGTAGCACACAAAGCATATTTAATATTCAACACTTGGTTTTCAAGTTTCATTTTAGTAGATCTGCAGTAACAAAAAGCATACTTTGTTACAGAAGAGTTTATTTCACGTATACGATATACTAGATATTTCATTAATGTTGCTCTAATGGTTTGCCAAGTCCATTCAAAACAAACATTGGAGTTAGTCCAGACCTGTTTGTCTTTGTAAACATGCAGCTAAGTAAACTTAATCGTGACGTTGCATATTTAAGATTTTCCAGTGTATGTGATATTTATTATGAAGTAATTTTCACCTACAGTGCAGCATAACAAATAATTTACACTCGTGTTCCAATGAAGCGTTCTGATGCTTAATGTTTTCAAAATGCGTGTTTTGAGCCATATGAGCAACGTAATGAGAACGCAATATAAAGTCAATGAATAACGTTACGTTCTTGCAACGTTCAATTGCACATTACCACAACAGTGATAATAATTGAAATATATCCGAATGAAATGCACATTACCGACCACCTGTGTTTTGATATGATTGAAAAAATAATCAATTCATTATCTGATCAAATTGGGTATAAGTTGATTTCTAGAGGTTGTTGTTATTGTAAAGGTCTAACAAAGAAAATGACTTGAAGTGTTCATTATGCAACTTCTATTAGTTACGATTTTCATAGTAGTGGCTATTACTATTAACTTTTAAACAAGGATCACTCAAATAGTGAGAGCATAATATTTTAATTTTTGGCTGCACTAATTAATTAATATAAATAAAATAGCTACCTTCATAAAGCTGAAATAAATTATCTTCCCAATCAAAATAAACAGTTGTGAATTAACTAGTTGTGCGTAATGAACATAAGCTGTTACGTTTTTGAATTAATTCTGGCTACTGTTTACATAAAAGCAAAATCAATGATTTCACAAGAAACCTTTAGACACAATTTAAAGGACAAATTTTTTGCTATGTTCCCAACTACAACCTTATGTATTCATCACATAGTAAAGCTTTGATATTGGTAAAATTTCCAATATTTCAGTACTTGATTGTATTTTTTTCGAATAGTTTATTTAAATCATAACCCAAGCAACAATATCTGTAAAGTAGGGATTGTAATGTTTTGAATATGGAATAATCGATTGATCATAAGCGAAAATAATCATAATAAAGTTGTTCAATAAATTTGTTACGTGAAATTTTTTTGTGAGTTAAGCAAATAAATCTTCAAGTAACAATAAAATAATCTTAAAGTAACAATAAAATGAACTTTATCAAGATTGGTTTTAACGAGCAATTTAAATGATGAGATAAAGTGTTCGTCTTTTAAAAGTAAGTTATTTAACTTCTCGTGGTTTAGAACAGGAGACGACTTATTAAGCTCCTTTAAGCAATCATATGATTGAATTTTTATGGCTAGTGGTTTTTCGTCATAAACAATGCAATTAAATAATTGCAATTAATTGCACTATAAGTTCTACATGTTAAGAACGGTTTGATATTTTCTACCTTTGCTAAGATAACTTTGAAACAGTTGTGTTTAAAGTAATTGAAATAAAACATTTTATTTTATGTTATAATACCATTAGAAATTTGTGTGTGTGACCTAGACCAAATTTACGGATAATCCAATTGCGAGCAATCCAGACTTCGAATTCATGGAAGAATTAATAATACTAGGATTTTATTTAATTATTCCGATTGAAACTCTTAACGAAATCCCCACTCAATTGCTCTTCAGCTCTTTAAGTAAAAAAGCATGGAGTAGCATCTAAATTATTCTAATTCTTTGTCCAATGAATTGAACACTTTTGTTGAAGGTGTATAGAACATTATTGTTTTAATTGTATTGTCAGTCAAACATCATCTTTCAGTACGTTATGTTTATCTTTTGAAAAAAATAAGCAGCTTTTAGTTTAGTGTAATATTAAATTAATCAATAGTACAGTAGTTTTTAATTCTCAGTAAATCAGGTATACACAAACAAAGAAAACTCACTATCAAACTGCCAGATAGCTATAATTTTAAGAAAAAAAAAAAAAAAAAAAATAAACACTTTATATAATAATTAATTATTATTTTTTTTCGCGGGTGTTTTTTTTTTTTTCTCACCCCCCCCAACCACAAAAAATAAAAAAACAAAAAAAAATTTTAAAATTTTCCACTTTTCCCCCCCATTTAAAACCCAAACAACACCCAAAAAATATAAAAATTTCCAAAAAAAAAAAAAAAAAATTTTCCCCCCCGTAAAAACAAATTTACAAAAAAAAAAATTTTTTAAAGTTCTGAAGCAATGCTCTATTCTCGAGGATTTATTCAAGGGCGTTTATATTTTTCGTAGTAGAACAGAATATTGATCCATAAATCCGAAAGCGTTTAACCTTCTGTAGGGGTTCAGCGTTACCTTGAGGGATCCTGATAGCTCAGCAGTGGATATGGGTTGCCCATGCAAACCCCGACATCGTTGGATGAACGAACTTCTTCGTAACAAAGGGTGCTACATGCATGCACAATGCACAATGTCCATCAGCACTTGGACGATCAGGCCGTTTTCACTTGTGACGTTCTTATTGTTCGATTAAACACACGGTGATCAAGTTATACACGACACTTTATTTATTAACTTGGCGGTAACATGCAATATACTTTATTATCCTAAATCTAACATAAATTCACTCAAATTAACTTTTCGCACAAACACTTTAAAAATAAATTGTTGCGGGTCTCCTGCCCGTGGGATACCGTGGCCTGGTTGAGGTGGACTGATCATTGCTCCCAAAGATCACTGTAAATAGGTCAGTCCGTCGTCGATGCGATGTTATCAGTCGGCTTCTGAGAACGAGTGATACTCTCACCGCTGTAATCTCTTGCTGGATACTATATCGGTCATCCTTATCACTCCCCTTGATTGATGGCAATCCATGACGATGATGATGGCGAGATAATGGTTGATGATGCCTGCTGATGCTGCGTAGTGAGAGGGAGTAATCGGATGCTCAGAGGGAGATGATTTTATCGTTATGTGGAATCTTGACCATCCGAGCGTGGTGTGCTGATCGTGGCTTGAGAATGACAGGGTTGTAGTTGGATGGATCGTCATACTTCTCTACATCCTCACCCACGCTGGAATTCGTCGAATTCCTGAAAATAGAAAGCAAATCCTCTTCGACGGGATAGGAGGATGGAAAGGAAAAGATGACTCTAATTTGAGGTGGCTATGTCCTTCGGCTTAGTTGTTTCATCTTCTTCGGGAAGTGGCAGGATACATAGCTTTTCGACCGGTCTAGTTAGAAACCCTGTTGCTGTTTTAAGAGTCACAACTCTGACTTGACAATGGAATCTCCTAAAGGTCTCACCCACCGTTGATGGCAGTGGCTGATCCCAATCGAGCCTTTGGTCGTCCTCGTTACGCAGCATCCACAACTGCTGCATAAATATCTTAGCCGACGTTATGGTGGCTCCCAAGAGTCCCAGGGGATCGAACAGAGTGGCAATGATTGATAGGACGTTCCGTTTGGTGAGTGGTACGTTAGTATCCAAGCTGGGAACTGAAAATTGGAACCTTAATGCATCGGAGACTGGCATCCAAGTGAGCCCCAGTGTTTTGATTGAAGGGTTTGGGTCCAAACCAATCCCTTCCGATGACCGCATCGCCAGATCTTCCTCAGGAATACCCTCCAGTATCGCCCGGCAATTCGATGCCCATTTCCGCAGCTTGAATCCGCCACTTGACATCATCGTATCCAGTTGTATCCGTAGACTGGCTACAGTTCCTGCATCGTCTGCCCCTGTGATGACATCATCCATATAGGTGTCTTCCAGAACTGCTTTCGCCGCGAGTGGATATTGCTCCTTCTCGTCCACGGCTAGCTGCTTCAGCGTTCTTGTGGCCAGAAAGGGTGCTGATTTTGTGCCATACGTAACTGTGTTGAGCTCGTAGATTCTAAGCACCTCCGCAGACGCTTACACAGACTATCTGCACAGCAGATCATCTACTATCTAGCAACCAGATGATCCCTGCTGTGACGTCACCGATAACGATCGACTGTGATCGTTTTTGCTATCGGTCGATGTGGTAGGGAGAATACCGTCTCGATTCGGTGGAACGATCGTTAGAGAGAAGCCCTCTCGTTCGGCAGTGGCGTAGCAAGGGTAGGGTGATGTTACTCCCGAACACCTTCCTTGGGTGTTAACATTTTGTGACTAATAAGGTGTTTCGGGTCATATTGACCCGGATTTCAAATTCACATTGTGGAAAATTTATATGACCAAATTCAAGGTCTTTATAGTCAAAATGCTTTTTAGGGTCCCAATTTTCAGTTTCTGGTAAGTACTGCCCTTTTTGACCCGATTGGCCACAGGGAATCTGTGCCAGAAGAGGGTTTGTTTTGCCACGATCCGTGAGGCAGCGACGGATACAAATTTTCATAGGAACATGTTTTTCGACGGCTCAAACATCACAATCTTTCAACAATAGTCTCCTTCTAGCCTTGAAATGGACGAATAACCATATTGGTCTAGCCGTGAAATTGACCAATGACTATATTGGCCATTCCGGGACAATCCGGAATCCCCCCGGATCCGGGGGAACCATTTAGGAGGCCACAAATACGAATTTTCGCCGAAACATGCCTTTCGACGGCTCAAACTTCATGATTTTTTACAAGTAGTCTACTTCTAGCCTAGAAATGGTTCAATAAATATGTGGCCATTTCGGGACAAAATCGGGATTCCCCTGCGGAACCCTTCAGGAGGAGACAAATGTGGATTTTCACCGAAACATGCCTTTCGACGGCTCAAACTTGATGATTTTTCATGAATAGTCTACTTCGAGGCTTGAAATGAACCAATGACCATATTGGCCATTCAATCCGGATGCCACGGGGGAACCCTTTAGGAGGGGAAAAATGCAGATTTTCGCCGAAATATGCCTTTCACGGCTCAAACTGCATTATTTAGGTTGAGTGGTCTACTTCTAGCTTTGAAATGGAGTAATAACCATATTGGAATTTCTGTATACCTGTATACCTCGGAAAAACCCTTAGGACGGGACAAAAACGGGTTTACGCCGAAACATGCCTTGCGATGGCTCAAACTTCATGATTTTTCATGAATAGTCTACTTCTAGCCTTGAAATGGACCAATAACCATATTGACCATTCCGGAACAATCCGGATGCGCCAGGAGAGGAGACCAATGACAGTTGCCTTTATTTACATACGAACTAGGATTGGGTGATCTTCATATTGATCTTTACAAGGTCGACACATTTGTTGTCGATTTTCGATTTTTTAAATTGATCCTATGACCCTAAGAAAAATCAGAAAGATCATCTTTTGTTTTGATCATTTCGATCTTCGGAAAATGAACCACAATCAAAACGTTACTTGTACATGCTAATCTGAAGAACCTGATCCAAAAAGTAGAAAACAGGAGGAAAAATGGTAAATTTGGCAAAAATATCGTCGTAAAAAAATGTAGCGTAAGGGGAGGCTGAAGGTGCCAACTTTTTTTGAAACGTTGTAGTGGCTTTATTTGTAGAGTGACCGCAAAAATGTAAATAAAATGAAGCCTTGGCGACATCTTCATGTTTCATGTCGTCAGCATAGGGTGCGGGGCCAACTCAACAGTGGGTTCAACCAGATGGCTAAAAATCAGCAGTATAATAAATAGTAATGGGCCAAGATGAGAACCTTGTGACATCTAAAGCTGATTACTGGTAGATTTGATGTTGCTTTTCTATTGTAGTTCTCAAGTCACATTGAAATATTTTAACTGAATTTCTTTAATTTTGTTACCAATTTAGCGAATAATGAAAACAGCACATGTTGGACATTAACAAGTTAGTAAATGTGAAATTGACAGTGTTTCCTTTGTCAATGACTCTTGGATTTAATGAGTCACCATAGCTGCTCTGTCAATATCTTAATGCATGGTCGAACATTAGTAACATCGACATGTTTCGGGTAAAAATCTGTACTTGTTTCCTCCTGAAGGATTCCCTCGGAGTATCCGGGTTGCCCCGGAATGGTCAATACAGGCATTCGTCCATTTAATGACTAGAAATAGATTGTTTCCAAAAAGTCATGAAGTTTGATCCGTCGAATGGAATAAAATGATCCCCCAGGCCATCTGGATTGTCCCAGAATGGCGAATATGGTGATTGGTCCATTTCAAGGCTGAACGTATTTTTTTCCTCTGTTCGGGACATAAACCACTGCGACCAGTAATTTGATCTATTGTAGTATAGTGAGGCTGATACTACTCATGAAAAATCATGAAGCCGTCAAAAGGCATGTTTCGGCAAAAATCTATATTTGTCCCCTCCTAAGTGGTTCTTCCAGGACATCCGGGTTGTCTCAGAATGGCCCATACGGTCATTGATCCATTTCAAGGCTAGAAGTAGGCTACTTAACAAAAATCGTGAAGTTTGAAAAGTTGAAAGGCATGTTTCGGCAAAAATCTATATTATCCCAGTCCTAAACGATACCTCCGGGGCATCTGGATTGTCTCCGAATGGTCAATATAGTCATTTATTCTTATGATTAAGAGGATTTTTTGCTTCTACAGAATTATAGATATTTTAATTTAATGAAACATTGCTGAAAAAAAATGAACTTTTATCTCATTACGTATCGTAATACGATACGTTTTTCTTACTTCCCTTAGAGTGGAACAAAAAAAAACAGTTATTTGCTGTAAATTTTTTATTTAAATTCAAAAATTTGAAAACTTTGCAGGGATGACTTTTAGGGCACAAAATGACGCACATTTTGAAGATACAAGATAGTTGCTAGCTATTGTATAGAACAAGTTGTAGAGGTTGAAGTGTAAAAAACATTCGTTTTTGCAAGATATCTTACCCCCTTATTTACAAACATTTGCAAACACGGAATACGTGAACTGGAAATACAAACATCCATCTACAAGATCTATGCAAATTTGTTTGTCTCCGTGTGTCCCCTTCAGGAGAGAATCTCATTTTAAAATAGGTAGTTTTGCATTTTGTCTGCATAATTTTCGATAAGTAGCTTCAACAATTATCATCAAAGAGTGTAACAACGTGAGCTTTTTACGAAAATGTTTGTATTTTTATGTTATTGTATCTCCATTTATTTATGAACATTTATATCACAGACAAACAAACATAACACATTGAACATTTTGGACTGAACACACTGTGATGGGTGATAAACCTGAACAGATGGCGGTAGTGTACTAACGCCAAACGTAAGGAAATGGACTATGCGCGCTACCTGTGGCGATACTGCCAACGAAGAAACGTTTGAATTGAACATTTAATGCGTAATCGATGAAGAAACTGCAAATGTTATGTCTGTGAACGTGCCCCCGGGAAGACAATGTCACTTTTTTTTTAATGAAACGGTTGGATCTGCGCACAAGAATGTGATATATATTTTCTTGCACTACTGGTAATTCTCAATAATAAAGTTATATTTATAAACTTTGGCGGTCTTGCGTCGATCTAATCAATTAACTAATACACTTATGAACATAGCCGATCCGATATTTTCTTCAGTTTTGTTTGCATTTAACACTGAAATTAATTCTAAACTTCTAAACTTCACTAACTTCACTGCCAAAGTCCAAACTGGCACCGTCCTATATCAACGTCACGGAACTTAACGGGCAGCGTAACGATGCTGCTTTTAGAACTTGAAAAAACCGAATCCCCCGTTATTTTCCCAACTTGGGCTTAAATATGGGCCCTCTCTGGCCATGTTCTTCAAAAATACCCTCTCGCCAAAACGCGGGTTCTGGTCACTCATTCTCATCGCGACCTATGGACTTTTCGGTCGATGCCCGCTATAATGGGCTGTAACAATTTTCGCAGAACCGAACTAAAATTTAACCGCGACCATGGGGAATGTTTATATATTTTTTTGCTACCGGCGGGTTGGTTTTTTTCTTTCCTTGTTTTTTGCTACTCATGCACCTACCGGTGGGTTCGTTTTCGGTTTCAGAAAGATAGTCGCGTGCGCATGATTCCCTAAGCAAAAACGCGAACCTGTAGGGTCACAAACACTGAGGGCTGCATTTAGGCGGAAAAATAGGCGCTGCATCTGTTTATCTGTGTTGACATATGCACATTTGTTTAATTACATTTATTTATTTTAATAGATATTACATAAATTAATTAATGTAATTAATAAATTATTACTAAAAAAAACACTTCAAAATATGTATTCAGCGATAAACTGAAATAAATAATAAAAATACAAAAATTTGTTTTACGTAACCAATTTTGGAAACACCCCCACCCCTCACTTATTCCCCGTAACAAAGCATAGCAAGATGCAAACCCCTCCCGTCTTAAGCGCGTTACGGAATTTTAGAAGGAACTTAAACTCAGTCGATTTAAAACACTCTCACATTCTTGCTTTTGCACAGAATCTGTGCCATAGGTACGTAATGTGTCTGTGTTTTTGCTTATTTTGAACTTGAGAAGTGCCTCTGGAATAAATACTGTGGGAGTGACACCAACATGGTCACAACCGTGTAAAATCTCTCGATTTCTCAATTGACAATACCTACAAACCATACAAATTCAAGACCCGGTTATAACATAATATCACTTTCATGGAAATCAATGCAGGAAGTTTCATTATTTCAACATAATTTGATACAAAAATCTGCTGTTTTCAACATTGTGCCATTAATCTACAGCTGAGATTCATCCCAGCAATATTTCAAACAATCCCACTGGAATATAACAAATCACAATTTCCAACTCCACGGCTCCCTGACCTAGGACACAATATCCCTTCCTCGGGTACACACGAAGCGACGCACAGTCAGGTCCTCTATAGTATGGTAGGTGAGCTCATCCACCAACCCTGATCTCTCAACAGTCTGCCAATTGAGCTGCTATTCTGTATGTAGTTACGATCCATGATATTTTTTTCCCTAGCGAAAATCGTCGAAATTGAGTGGAAGACAGCCTCGGAATAAATGTATGAAAGATGGCACCAACCTTCGTACTATGGGAGACCCGGGTGTTGGTTGAAATTTCCCACAGCTTGTTCACTTTTTTATCATTCATTCCCTCCATATTCAACCTTTCACCACGTGATACCGACCCCTATAAGCACGCAACAGGATGCGTGGCCACCGTACTTCCCGTTCCTTTAGGTTCACTCACAACGTGTTTTCCACCCACACCTTTATTGCTTATCACCCGAATGAATAATTTATTTTTACACGAATCTAGGCGGGATACATTTTATTCAACGCACAAAAATTGGCCGCACGTGGGAGTCCATTGATGAGATGGGATTAAAAAAGGCATCGAAACGAATGAAACGCAAAAGTCGTTTCCTTGAAATCATATCGGCCAATTTTCCTCTCCCTTCACTTGATGACGGAAGATGTCATGCTGAGGTTATTCAATTGTGAAATATCTGGTAAATTAAAAAATAAAAGCTTACCAGAGTTTCGACAACAACAAACTTCTATTCGAAAATCCAAAATACCTCCCAGCGCTAATGCCCACGTTCGAGGCAAACAGGAAAGTAGTCAGCCAGTCAATTGCAATAATCCGGTTAAAAATCAATCATCTCCTCTCACTAGCAGACAGCAGCCTTTCATCGCTTGTCCTTTCGTTTGAGCTTCATCCGCTCGGTCTAAACTGACTGTATCGGATCGTACCAAACTACGTACATACTGCCGACATGCGTTGAGAAAAGGACGGGGACGGGAGGATTCCCATCAACTCAGTTCATTTAGTCTCCGAGAAATAAGTGAGGCCATGGCCACTGGATCGACTCGACTGGCTGGCAGGGCATACGGTCCGTGGTCGACATCGCTTATCATAAACTATAATTGAGTTCAATTAATTTTCCTCTCCGAACAAAAACGTGATAATGTTCCACTGCCGTTGCTGCTGTTGAAGGCACAGGAATTGGACTGAGAGCTGGGAAATGGACAGACACGCTTTGTTAACCGAAGTGAGCAGAGATGTTCCGTGGAAGGACGAAGTTTTTGAGTTGCTTGAAATTAGTTGAAGTGGTGCGTGATATGCTGGGTTCTGGTGAACAGTTTTCGTTAATCGACGATATTCAGGGATAAATTGGGTTTCCATAAAATTAATTTAATTAGGAAGAACATACTCATTCCAACTGCCACTCAAATGATTGACCTAAACACTTTGTTGCTAGATAAAAATCCTCATTTTTAGCCACCGAGCAATAAGAAACATGATCTCTCAGAAAGCAGAACCCTCCAGAAAAATTTCGCTAATTATAATTCCACGCCAAGATTACCATTTCCGTCACGATTCGAAAACACATCCCGAGTAGGATCCCCAAATGTTTTTCTTGTTTTCCAAATTCTCATAAAAATTTCATGAGGAAACTTTTCCTGCTCGAATTAAGGACTTTCAATAACAATTTTATGTAACGATTTTTTTTAATACGCACGCGAAAAGTTTTTATGCTTGTCAGCCAACCTGCTAGAATCGTCGCCGCAAAGACAAAAGAAAGCATGAACCATAACGAGAGGAGACGACAAATAAAACAAGCATCTTGATACCAGTTTACAGCTCATTGTGTAATCGTTAAAAAGCTTACCGAACATGCCATAATTCCTACATTGTGTCAGACCACCCAATGCGGTGAAAAGCAGCACTCGAACAGTTAGTAATACGAAGAATAAGAAGAAGAAAAACTCCCATTCTTCCCGAACAGAAATTGAAAAAGTGCAAAACTCCGTTTTCAAACTACACTTCATTGTTATTATTATGTCAGCCCCGATAGCAGGAAATTTAATGCAAGCGGAAGGTTTTTCAATTTTCCGACTCACGCGCACCACACTTTGACTGAAGCTTTCGTTCTTGCCGTGTGCGATTTTGACAGTGACTGACAGACAGGTGTGCACTCTGTACAGGTTATATTTAGAACAACGTTTGAACGACTGCCCCTAGCCTACTCTTCTTGTCGTAGCGTAGGATCTTCACTAGGATGGTTCACAGTTGTATTGGAAAAATCTGGATATGATTTATTGAGCGTTTCGAGTAGTATTTTGGGTTCCTTTCCCGTTCAATAGCAATTTTGAAATCTAGCACGTCCAAAGGTGAATCTATATTTTGGCGCTCGACCTTTTAAGTTTATGTAGTTAACTATAACCCTTACGGGTACCCTGTCGAAGGTTTTACATTACAAAATTCCATAGTTAATTTTAAAACAGGAAACTGAAATTCAGTGACAAAAGATGTTGGACATGTGATATATTGTAAAACTTGGACGATAACTTATTGTATAAACCTATTTTATATAGTGGCAAGGTGGGCAGATGGGGTGGAGCTGGGGGGGGGGGGGGGTGCTCATATATATTAGACGTAGGACTACGTCCGTGTTTTCAATACTGGGGTACACGTTGCGAATGCGAAAAGTTGGAGCGTCATGAAAAGTGTTTAGGTTTTGAACGTTAATAACTAAATAATTTCACGATCGGTTTTCAAAGTCTTTAAACCAGTCGGTTGGAACATTTTCTGCGCTTTGATTTCAATATTTAAAACTTTTGATTTTTAACTATTGATTGAACTTTTGAAAACAACGCAAATATAAGGTGATGCCTTATAATTGCGTTTTGCAGAGTACATTTAATAAACTCACAGCATTTTCCTACCACAGAATTCAAATGTAAGTAACGGAGGTCTCAGATGCAGCAGTGAATGATATATAATAGGTGGTGGGCTTCGTGGTCAAGGGGTTAGTGGCGTCATCCGTCGTTCAAGCGATTACCATGATGAAGTGAGGGTTCGATTCCCGCTCCAGCCTGTGGAACTTTTCGCAAAGACGAAAAAGGTCCATACTGGTCCACTGGGTGTCAGGTTAAGTTGTCCGCTGTAATTCACTATATGTTCGATGTTCAGTGCTTTACCGCGATACTGTTCGTCCCACGGTGCAACTTTTCTACTCGAAGTGGCAAAGTACATCGGAACATCGCAAATGCTTGCAAAAAAACCCTCCACAACCGATTACTGTGACAATGACGCGCAGCAAAAATGATGTACGTACTTGTATCTTTTAGGAATAATTTGGATTCAGAACAGGTCACTCTATCGTCCACCAACTGAAGCGAGAACTAACATCCTCAAACGGAAGGTCCGTTGAAAAGACATCTGCCATGGAATTGTTAGACGACGAAAAGTCGTTCGACAATGTCTAACACGATGGTTTGGTGTTTAGGCTGCATCGATACAACTTCCCGATTTTTCTTGTTAAGATCATGAAAAACTATCTGTTGGACAGATCATTCCACGCCTCCCTGAACAATTCCCATTCTGATACGTTTTACGTTGATGCTGGTGTTCCCCCGGGTAGCCTCTTAAGCCCTATCCTATTCAACATCTTCACGTCAGATGTTCCTCCCCTGCCGGGTGGTGGTATTTTGTCGATGTTTGCAGACGACACTTCCATCATCTACAAGGGTCAAGTGATCCGTGCTCTGACAAGAAATTTTCGGGAGGGCCTCAATGTTCTGTTCCGGTTAATTCAATAGTTGGAAGATTTGTATCAATGGAGCTAAAAACCAGATGTTACTGTTCCCGCACTCCAAATCACCTCGACTCATTCCTCCCGGAGATGTCAAAGTCCGCCTCTGTAAAACACTGATCGATTGGTCCGGGGAAGTAATTTACCTTGGCCTCAACCTTGATAGCAAGTTGTTGTACCGATCGCACATTCACAAAACTTCAACTAAATGTAGTACGTTGTTAAGATCTCTGTATCCACTGATCAACAGAAAATCCACTCTATTGACCAAGAACAAACTTGCCAAAATCAGCGATTGAAAAGTTATAATCCTGGAAAGATTCAAAAAATCCTGCCTGAGGTCACCCCATCCGATCATCAGACAGCTGGCAAACTAGGTTTAAGTTATTGTAGTTAGGTAGGTTATCAAATTCCTCAAAACAACACTCCTAAGAGGGAAAATCAAATCTCATGTTAAAAACAGCACCAGTTAATTTAAAACTAGAAGATAATTGATGAAGTTTGTCAGAAGCAGATAATTCCTCATCTCCATGCGAAGCGCTAGGAGTGGACAGTAATTTATTGCTAGAACGAATAGACATGAAGAGAAAGTTTATTGATAGTTCCGTATAGGGCAACGGCAGGCTTTGAAAATTGAAAGATACAAGTTTGAAAACGAGCCGAGGGCATTTAACGGTAGTATACGATCGGGCATATAACTTGCCTACCCTGCATGGGGTAGTATGGTAAAGGGTTATGTGCCTGATCGTATACTACCGTTAAATGCCCTCCGCTCGTTTTCAAAATCTTGATCTTTCAATTTTCAAAGCCTGCCGTTGCCCTATACGGAACTATCAATAAACTTTCGCTTCATGTCTATTCGTTCTAGCAATAAATTACTGTCCACTCCTAGCGCTACGCATGGAGATGAGGAATTATCTGCTTCTGACAAACTTCATCAAAGATCGTTATTTCCACGCATAGGAGAATACAAGAAAACAACAATCAATGTGTAGAAGATAATTTCTTAAGATGTAGAGCCCCTCTGGCTAATCACTTGAAATGATATAACAAAATATAAATGAAAACAAATGGAATAAAGACACATTTTAGTAGTAGAGGTAGACATTTCGGTGAGGCAATGGGCCAGTGTCGTATTGGCAGCTGGCGGTGACAAATACCCTGGAGGATGCACTGGCGGGCAACCGCTGGCTAGGTAGCTGATGGCTCATCAGGCTGTTGCTAGCAAGCCGTTGCTAGGCAGCCATGGGTTATGAAGTCATGTGCTAGGCAGTCGGTTGACCAAACCAGTGGTGAATTTGTACTGGGCCGGATGCCGCATCACGGGGAGCAAAATAAGGTGCTTGTGTGTAATCCAGTTGGCAGCCATCTTTAGCTAAGAGGCAACGTTGAGTGGTATGAACGTATGAACCAACCGGATTTACATCATCGCTAATGTGTGCAGAAAATGCATTAATTAGCGACATTAGTATGACCAGTTACCAGTCATTAACAGATAATTGAAATCAATTTGTTACATATGTGACGCTAGTATTGCTGGTTAATGCGTTGTATAATATTATCAGAGATGTGAATTGACTACACGACAGCTCCAAAGAAGACGAATAAACGTGGGCCTTTTAAAATCCGTTCTTTTCAGGACGACCAATTTGATTTCCCCAGCTGAAGAGTGCGTTTGATTGGAATAACTCTAACATACCGTTCCAAATTCTTGTCAGTTGGCAGCTAGCGGTGGCAGAAATAATTTCCGTTTTCCCTTCATTCGTTGCATACATTAAACAATACAAACAATTTCAAAGCCGGCTCGGAAATTAAAATGGTGGCTATATTATTTCAAACCACAGATATCAAGCAAGCTTACAGCAAGGATGGCGATCTAAATGGAAATTTTGAAAATATCATCCATCACGAAAAATTGAAATTCTGGACGCTAGTAACGCGATCATTTCTTGTTACATTTTTGAGTAAATCCAGGAGAGTGTGAGATGTTTAGTGGAATACCTGTAACTTGAAAATGAGAAGAAAGATTAGTAATTTCCATTTAATTCCAATTACCGTACAATGTGCAGACTTTTTCAGTGTCGTGTACTAATACTCGACTGTCGAGTATAAGTACACGACGCTGAAGAAGTCTGCATATTGTAGACGAAATACGCGTATCTGTTAAAATAAGCAATAAAGGTAGTTGGAATTAAATGGAAATTACTACGTCAAGCAAAATACGTTTTTATGCAGTTATGCTACTCCAGGAGGGCCATCGCATGCATTTTGATAACCATATTGCAGGGGTTTCAATCTAAAAATGAATATGGTCACTCAACGCAGCACGCAAACCTAGCATAGCAAAGCATAGCATAGCATAGCATTGACGTGTGCACACCTAGGGGATGAAGCTATGATGAAGAATAATTCATTGAAGACATTGCAAGTCACCATGAAACATATCCAGCTACTGATAAGTTTCATCACGCAATAATCTCCACGAAGACACCCCTCGAACGCTCACCTGGCCACGTCCATGCAACCGTTCGAGATAGGGAGGATTTGGTATCCACCTTAAGAAGACATGGGGAACCCACATAGTCTTCAAAGGAAATGAATGGTCAGAGAGAATAGATAGACAGAATGTCCTGTTTGGTGTACAGAACAAAAATTCTTTAAAATGGTCGTTGGGAGCATCTACTCTAAGAAGGTTAAGTGATGCTCCATTTCTCTTCAAACGGTTGGGGCTTAAGCATTAACTATAGCACTAGCCCCATATGGCTTATGGTAGTAGCGCCATTTCTCGCTCTCTGAATAGAGGAGAATGTCTAAAACGCTATGTACGGGCAGTGAAAGATAACTTGTCAGAGGATTTGCGCTCCTAATTGCACCACTACACAAAAACATGGCACCACAAGGGACACCAGATCCAGCATACACGGCAGCGGTGAATTTGACCATTTTGAGCCCTATGTACAGCGCTTAAGAAAACAGAGAAAGAGATAGATTAAGGGCAACGTCACGTGGCTCACTAGCAGATTCGATCGTTTTAAAAATTCAAGTTGAAAACTTAATCTCCTCTCTCTCACTCACACTGAATCACTGTGCGAAGGATTTTCTGTACAGTCTGGTAGTAAGGCGTGGCCACCAGTTATCACGCTGCAATTGGGAGAGAAGTATGGCAAATATTTTCAAAGCGTAACGTATGGCTGGGGGAGAGTTGGAGTGAAACACCAATTTCACCGTTACATGACTTGTGGATGGCGTCGTTGCTGAAAATATTATGAAAACCGTCACCATAAAACGTTAACTATTAAAGTGTGGAAGTTATCAAATAAATCGAACTACATCCTTTAGTCTAGCAATCTATCTCTTGGTAAACAGCGAACTTAAATTTGAAGTAACGCAATTGGAACCGATCCAAGTGTTGCTATCTATGAAACGTCACGTGACAATTGACACGGGCTCATGGCCAGATTGATTTTGTGTTCAAGCTTGACCTGAAATGACGGACTACTCAGAAAGTAGAGATGCTCTCCGAGCTGAAGAGAGACTTTGGGGTGAAGAGCTCAGACTTCAAGATGCTTCAAGAGTTATTCCTGAAAGAGATGGCATATGTCAGGGTTTTATGTCAGGAGACAGTGACCGAGTAAAGAGATCTGGAGAAAAAAAAGGAAAAAGAAAACAAAGGTAGAGAAGATGAAAAGTGCTCTGGTGCATCAATTCTGGGATGTGCCAATGACGATCTGATTGTAGAAGGTGTACGACGGCAACGACACTGAATAAACTACTGTAAACAGGAAACGTTGTTAGAAGGTCAGGGTGCAAGGGTTTCAGCCACCAGGCGAGGGATAGCAAAGAAGACTAGAAACCATGCCTCGTCAAGGATAAGAGTTCCACTATCATCGTTTATGATTTCTCCATACACAAAAAGAAATAAAAATAACTGGGTCTGTCCTAAAACGAGCTGAGCTAGAACATAATTAACAGACAGCGTGTCCGATAGTTAACGATTGGTTTTCTATAAAAAATGATACTACTGATACTACTAATTAAACTGGCACGAGCTCACCGAGGAGTTTGACTGCAGACTAGAACTTCAGGCCATAGTTTGTTCTGTTGCCTCCTTGAATATTGAATCTGAGCCGTTTGTTTGACACTCATTTTACACCTTTTTCGTCATTGTAGGGAAATTGCCTCTGCATCATCTCAGTTGAACTGGTTATTCAACAATCTAGGATATTACATCTCGTGGATCAGCTCTACTAAGAGCCTTCTCAACGCAACACGCAAACCTGTTCGGAAATTGTCATTCCGAAAACAAGTCTTCAGAAAGCCAAAGCGGTTATAAATAGCTCTTTGGATTAATTCTATGAATTATAATTTCCATAAGGACTTTGTTCCTAACTAACCATTTCTTTGGTCTCTTGAGGCCCTAAGAAAACTTGATCCGACATAACCATTCCTCAATGCAAGGTTTACTATCTGAACATGTTGTGGCAACTGAAGCTTTTTCCGGAATAGCCGTTTCAGATGAAAATCATCAGATGGCCATGAATTCGTGGCAAATAACCATGTGGATTGATTACATCAATTTTTATACCTTTTTTGCAAGGGTATTTATCTAAACACTCTTATTAATTTTTTTACCCCACAGAAACCTGTTCCGGAACGGCCTTTCCGAGGATAAAATATCAGATGGCCAAAAAGTTGTGAGCCTGCTAAAGTAATTTCATGAATTTTGATACCCATATTGCCAAGGTTTCCTTCTAAATATGTTCAAGGCCTTTTTAGGCCGCACGGGAACATGTAACAGAATGGCCGTTTCGGGGATAAGTCGGCATATGACCCACAATCGAATAGAAATAGTTTGTGGGAGTTATTCCAAAGATTATGACATCCATTCCCGAAAATTCAATTGATATTCCCAAATAGTGTCTCCATACCGGATCCACATCCCCGAAAACCTGGATTTCCGGGAGTCAAATGAATCCAAATGTACATTGATAATGTCGATAATATTCATGAAGTGGATAAGTTTTTGAATCTAACGGTGCCAAAAGATTTAAAATCTGTCAATAATTGCCAGAGTTACAATCATTTGAATTTGGTTAGTATCCGGGTACCCTGACAAACACTCTAAAAGGTTTTTTTTTGACGAACACATAAGGGTTAAATAAATAACGTAACAAAATAACTCTTCGTGATCTCTTTTCGAAGGTGAATAAAACGCTTTAGCTCGTTGATCGGATAACGCATCGTCAAGCATTTCATAAAACTTAAATGTTATCCGATTGTGAAAACAAACTAAAGCTCTACGCATACGCCCACAATATGCCATGTAATATTCAACTTTACGCTGAATGGTATTTTATCAAACGCAAAAGCTCCTGTTATCTCTCGCAAAATACATTTACCGTAACGAATAGTATCATGGTTAAGATGGTATGTTGATTGAAAGAGCATTTCCTGCAACCGACAGTGACAGAAACCGCTCGTAAAAGAAACGCTTCCTCGCTTGTTCACCATACCGAGAGCGTGTATCGGAAGCCTCGGAGCTCCCAGGAAAAGAAATGCGCGCGCCCGTTAAAAGATTTATGGTAATCTTATAGTCCTGGTACATGGCACGGTAGAAACCGTGCGCACTTCTCAACCCGGTTCGGAGCGAACACACGACACAATAAGCCCGCCAGGGATGACACCCTGAGAGTGGGAGGGTGGCTAATTGAATTCGAGCCGGGATTGTTTTCCCTTGGTATGATGAGATGACTGAAATATTTTAAGCCTAATTGTCGAATGTTGTCGAGATCCCCCACCCCATTCTTCGGAAACGACATCGCGTTTGGAAAATCCTCCAGGCTATAGGTGTAGCTAACGAGCTCAAGTTTGAAGACTCAAAGGTGCAGAGCTCATTTGTTCGCCAATATGAGGGATTGTTGAGGGATGGGATAATAGAATGAAGTGCTCTCTTCCTCACCACAGCGATGGCAGCGCGAACGTGCCCCGAAGAAGACACAAAAGCTATGAGCTCGAAAATTGGATTTGGACCGCACTGAGGTATACTAAAAATATCGATTTCGTATTTTCTCATTAATTAGGTTTCGCTGGTTTTGATTAATGCACTGTGTACATACATATACATGCTGGGAAAGAAGTCGGAGTTCTCTTATTTTATCGCACCAATCGCATCAACACCAGGCCACCAGGCAGCGGCGATAAATGGCAGGTGGTTCGCCGGTTGGCTGGCGCGGAGCAAATGACGGTTTATGACAGTCGAGTGGGCTGTTTCGGTGGAATGGAAATGAAAATGGCGCGAAAAAAAAACGCAGAAAAATCCGTTGATTATACGGCACATCGAGGGCAATAAATCGATGCTGAGTGGAAAATTGAGAGTCTTGTGAAAATGCCGGAATTAAAACAAACGAGGGATCATAAATAACCGAATTTGATGAATCTGATGTGCGATTCGTTGCCATTTATCAGGATTTTTTTGTTCAGGCGTGAGAATTTTCAGAGCTCAGGGATATTAGGGTTTAAAAATTGAGAACAGAGTTAAAGGGAAGCAGGATTAAGACGCTTCGTGAGTTTTTGAAAGCATTACTTAGATTTCAGATTAAGAAAAAGCTTCCAGCTCAACTTCCAAGGACTAAAATCATCTTCGCAAAGTTAAGCTGAGGTTTGAACTTTTATTTTACTATAGGATTTTTAAACCTCACGGACTCATACGCCAAAGTCACGAGTTCGAATCTCACCCCGGACAAGTTACGCCAATACTTAAAAGGTATTTGAGTGACTATGGCGGGAGATGAACCAGCCCAGGGCTGAAAATCTCTATAATCAAGGAGCTAAAATAAAACTACTCACGGACTCATTCAAATAAATAACAGTTTCGTTGGAACTGAATTAATTTAACTTCATCAGTAATGAAGTATGTTGTTTTTCTTGCAGTTGTTATCGGATTTTATATACAGCTAACTAAAGTATGTTCTATGGTCTATTCAATTTGAAAAGTATGGTATGTTGATGATATGTTACGATTAAATAAATTTTCCCTGGTAAACTTCGTGTGCCCAATTGGACACCGTATAAAGATTCGTTGTTCTTGTCGGTCTTGGCGATAGGTAGGGGAGAATGGTACAAAACGCACCGTTTAAGCAAAACGCCTGTGTCATTGCTCAAAATGCACCCTAAAATTGGGGTAAGACGCACCACAACAATGGGATAGGATGCACTACAATATTGGGATAGCATTCAGCGGGTGTAAAAGGTAAAATCACGCTTTTAAAAAGTTACTCATTAGAGTTGTAAAGTGAGTAGGTTTCAAAATATCGCCACATCCTTTTAGCTCTGTTTAGTAGTGAAGCAGCCAAGTATAGAACTTGAAGCAGTCAGGTATAGAATAAAGATAGCAAAACGTGGCGATATGTTGCCAACTCCTCATTATATACACGCTTAGAAAAAAGTACCGTAAGTAAGTTATGTTTACCTACCATTGGGTTCAAATTTCAAACTATTGGGTAGAATTAAAAAAAAAAAAATAAAACAAACCCAAGAAACCCCCCACCACACCACAACAACAAATCACTCAACAACCATATTTACCAACCCTTCTTAACATAACAATCATAAAACCAACCCCCTTAACTCCCCCCTTTTTTCTTACCTGTAGACGTTTACAACGCCACGGTGCGTTCTGCCCAACTCGGGAACAACTTGACACTTCTAGTACATTGTCACTGAAACTCAAAAATTTGGTCCGGTGGTACTGTCAAACGTGTCAAACCGAAAAAAAATCTAGCGTATCTTCTAGAAAAGGTTGAACTGCGGATATGACATGCGATATTGTTTGCGATAAAAAATGTTAATGCAAAGTTTGTTACATTTCACGCTGGCAATGAACACGGAACCAGTGGAAACATAAAAGTGTGTCGTACATAAATTACATCACGCACTGAAGGGAGGGAGAGGTATTAAGTGTGACAATCTGTACAAAATTTTGAATTGCTTCATATAAAACGTTTTTCAATGGGAAAGAGGGAGCCGATTAGCGTTTCCTAAGGGGAGGGGTCAATCATCAATTCCACAAGAGTTTCAAGGGATCGTTCAAACATAAAGTCCATTATTTTTGAATATGTGTCTGTTAGCCGTTTGTATATTTCTGAAAGCGAAATAACGTATGGGAGGCAAAAGCGATTATTGGATTGTTTGCCAAACCAGTAGTTTAAAATTCTTTGTGTAGGGAAGATTTTTTTTTTTTTTTTTTGTAAAATGTAAAGTCATTCCATGCAACAGATTAAATCATGTCAACAGTTTTTCATTGTGTTTTGCAGAGCTCATCATTCATTCTTTTTTGAACTAGGTATTTATAAACAAGATATATTCGTACCAGTCAAAATCTGGAAAATCTACTTCCGAAAATCGATTTGTCTCGAGAATTATATGAGATACCTTTAGTCGGAGGTATTGCGCTGGATTCACAAAGCGATTTCTTTAAACTGTGATTCATTTTATTTGATTTGTATTAAAACCTTACCTGTGACTCCTCACATTCAACGGATCATTATAATTTCACAAAAATTGTTTAATCAAACAACGAATTTTGTTATTTTTTACTTAACTCTATTCAACTAAACTATTTTTTTCTATCAGGTCTTACTCTGATTAAAAATCAAAAAATACATTTTACACTTGATCTAATATTTACACAACTTCTATACTAGGAACTAAACTTTAATAATGTGCAGAAAAAAAAATCAAAAATAAATTTACTTGTTCCAAATATCGACGAAAAACCGCTCAACCATTAATCTTTCGTTTCTCACTCGAAATTTGCACTTGAAAAATCTCCGCAAACTAATCTTGCACCCGGAAACAAGCAGCTACTCGATCAGGTTGATACGAGTACAGTGACAATTAATAAGAGGTCATTCGTCCTTGGTCCTTGAGATTCGTTCTAATATTACGTAACGTAATTTTCGGCAATTTTCAACTCCCTCTCTCCCAACGTAAACGAAATCTTTTTCATGAAGTACCTCAGTAAAATGAACAAAACAAAATCCTTGTTTATACGGTTTCTATGACCAATCAATTATCTACAATTATTATTAGATTCCTTGGATGCAATACACCGCGCGACTGTCGTAGTGTTCACAAAATGCAACGCGGTGTAACACTTTCGAAACGAACAACCGTGGTTGAGGCCGCGGTTTTACCTTTGCTCGGATAAAGGCCGTGTGAAATATTTATTTGAATATTTAAATTACTTATAACTGAAGTTATATCGTGAATATAAAAATAGACTCTTTTGATATGGTACGCTTGCTTGTTGTTTTGCAACCACTCATGACGCAACAAAAACATGCTGCTCCGAATAGAAAAATCGGTGCATCTGCCAGGGACGACCTCAATGTTTACGTTGCGGGGCGACATCTACGATTTTCAAGTGGTTACACGAAACTAAGTTAATCTGTCATGTTGTGGGGCGGTTGGTTCAAAATGCCCTCCAAGCAAGAAGAGCATCGTTTGGTCTAAATATTTCTCGCGCATCGCGAACATCCGAGCTACTCGCACGTGAAGTTTTGATAATTTTCTTGAAGTTGCCAAATCAACGTTACAAATGTGAATTAAAGTGTGAGGTGAACGTTTGTCGAAAACCAGGAAGTCTGGATCGGGGGAAATCGAAAACCGGAAGCCGCTGAGACGACAAAGAGAGTTGCCGGTAGTTTCAAGCGAAACCCTAACCTATCTCTCCGAGATGCCGCAAATAAGCTGGGTGTATCGTCTACAACCGTGCATCGAGCCAAAAACGAGCCGGACTATCGACTTACAAGAAGGTAGTGACTCCAAATCGCGATGATAAACAAAATACGACGGCCAAAGCGTGATCCCGGAGGCTGTACACGACGATGCTGACGAAGTTTGACTGCGTGGTAATGGACGACGAAACCTACGTCAAAGCCGACTACAAGCAGCTTCCGGGACAGGAGTATTTATACGGCAAAAGGAAGGGGAAAGGTAGCAGATATTTTCAAGCACACGAAACTGTCAAATTTCGCAAAGAAATATCTGGTTTGGCAAGCCATCTGTACATGTGGCTTCAAAAGCAGCATTTTCATAGCTTCAGGGACTGTCAACCACGAAATTTATGTAAAAGAGTGTTTGAATAAACGTCTGCTGCCTTTCCTGAAGCAACAGGTTGTTCCGTACTGTTTTGGACGGATTTGGCATCTTGCCATTACGGTAAAAAGGCCATGGAGTGGTACGCCGCCAACAACGTGCAGTGGCTCCCAAGGACAAGAACCCTCCCAACACGCCAGAGCTCCGCCCAATTGAGAAATACTGGGCTATTGTCAAGCGGAACCAAAGAAGACCAAAAAAACTCTAAGACGAGCAGCAGTTCAAGGCAAACTGGCTTTCTGCGGCGAAGAAGGTGGACAAGGTGGCTGTACAAAATCTGATGGCAGGGGTCAAGCGTAAGGCCCGGCAATTCATTAATTTTATTACTAGAATTATTTTTTTAATCATTTCCATTTCTTCCTCCATTTCCTCCCCTTTAATGGAGTTGGTCATAATACCCCATCAGTGCATTTTGTACTGTTCTCACCTACCTTTGTCAGTCGTTATCTTCTGTTCTGGACAGCAGCAACAAGGCAGATGATCACTCTATAATTTCTCCAAGCCCGTAATATTTTCTGTAGGACAACAGCGACAAACCGTTTGACAGAACACTTGTCGATCAAATTATTCTTTATTCCACGTCAATCATGTGTAGACCTTTAGTTATTTTTACATGTTTTGTTACTTAAATCTATATAAATATATTTGAAATAGTATTTGGCTTATATTCTAGTACATTTATGAGCAGGTTTTTTTTATCAAATGTCATTAAAGTATTGCTTCAATTTATATTTTGTCGTTGTTAAGTCAACGTTTTCGCAATGAATATTGTATGTTGCCATCATCCGATTTAAAGACCCAAATTAAGCATAATTTATACGATGGTGGCTTGAAGTAAAAACATTTCGATTTCGTCCATCAAGTTCTTCAGAATCATACGATGCGAAACGATAATGTTTACGAAATTCTTGGAATGAAGATAAGGTGTGGCACAGTTAGAATTGGAACATAAACGATTGCGCATATTTCGGATATAGATTAACACAATAGTATTCCGCTTTAACTAAAATGTTCGATTTTATGTGAACTTTAGAGGGAAAAAAATTAATCATCTCGATTTCGAAGAAATTTGCGGACTTTTCCCGGAATACGTTTCATCAACCGGCGCACATTATTCTCATCCATTGTTTTGGAAATCTTATTCCACTTGCTTCTAAATTCATTGATGTTTTTGACGACACTGCCATTCACCCTCAGCGTCCTCTTCATAATAGCCCAAAATCTCTCTAACGGTCTGAGCTGGGAACAGTTTGGTGGGTTGAGTTCTTTCGGTATAAACTGAATCCCGTTGGCTTCATACCACTGTAGCACTGTTTTACTGTAATGACAGCTTGCAAGATCTGGCCAAAACATTACAGGTTCATTGTGTGATCTGATGAATGGCAATAGTCGCTTTTGGAAACATTTCGTACAGCTCTGAATTAAATGTCTTATCAGTGATGAAAACCTTGGTCTTCCTACTGCAGCTACAGATGCCTTGCCTAATCATGTATTTACGTGCAAATTTATCTGCAAACACAAACTTGAATTTGGCAGGAACATCTCCCCGAGACGTAGCCAAGGGAATTTTTTTCTCGGTAGCTGTTTGAAATCGGCCTTTACATAGGTTTCATCATCCATGAGGAGACAGCCATTGAATTTTGTCAACACCTAATCGTACAGTTTTCTGGAATGGATTCTGCTTTTGATCCCTATTTGGTTGTCTACAGGCACGGTATGACTTGAAGCCTTCTCGGAGACGAACTCGTTGCACGGTACTGCGTGCGGCGCGAAACTTTTTGGCCAAATCGCGGTCTGAGATGTTGGGGTTTGCCTTAATGTTCTTGATGACTTTGTTCCGCAGTTGACGGTTGACAGTACCCGCCCGCTTGCTTTGAGGCTTGCGATCCGTCGACAAAGTTTCTCTGTACTTTTTCAAAACACGCCACACGGTATTTCGGGGAAAACCCAACACTTTAGCAAGTTTTGGCCCAGACCACAAAAGGTTTACCAAATTATGGCGCACAATTATTTTTCTTCTTTCTTCTTCCATTTTGTATTTCTCTGAAACACGTTTGAACTGCACCGCGAAAAAAAAACTTCTGATGTTGTTATTGTTATAGGAAACACATAAGATGTCATAGTTTACAAATCCGACCACTAGGGTCGCTTTAAGAATAAAAAATATTTGTTCCAATACTAAATGGGCCACACCTTAAGTGAAGAAAAGTCTTTGATACTCATTGATGGGTCAACCGATATCTTTAATCATGAAAAGGCATTTGACCATGCATTCGAAATGATAAACCATTTGCTGCGATGAAAGTCTGGTGCCTATTCTATCCCTTGTCCTCAATTCAACTTATCCACCACCACCACCGCCACCCTCAGACAAAGCAGTGCCAAGTGAAAAGTGACAAACACCCTCTCACCCGTGTGAAGCTGATAATAGCCATCACTGTACCTCCATAGGTAAATAGCGAGTGACAATGATGACAAAAGAAATGCACTTCCTGTGTGCAGCACTAATTTGCGCTAAAAGCTTTCATTCTTCAGGATTCATTTTTTGCTCCGAGCTGAAACACTCTACTTATACCATTCAGCACCATCATCGAGACGATCTCGGAGGATGGGAGTAAGCTGCCATTTTCTCACGAGATCGAGGAACGCTCCTTGTCACTCTGGACTAATGTTTAGACATTTTTTCTCCCTGCACTCCGGGAATGAAAATGCTTTTTGTCTTGCCGCTTTTTTTCTGCATCGTTTCAGAAGAATACCTTTGCTAATGTTAAGCAAAACTGATGAACGGCCCACATTCGCTGAGAACACGTGATGTGTACATAAGTCATAAAGCAAACGATTATCCAGCAAAGCCAACGAGAATCAACCGACAATGACAAGCTGGAGTCATGCGGAAATTGTTTGCGCCATTATTCTTTCTCCCTTCTTCAGGATTCCATGGGCCGATGCTGATGCTGATGTACGGATGGTTGGTGGATGCATCGTTGCACTCTCCTCCTTCGAACTGTACAGAAGAAAGGACAAACGATGTCCCATTTATCCTTCCCTCAACTACGCTCCTCACCGATAATGATTGTCACTTGGCTCTTTTGTGAAATAGCAGCGGAGAGATCTTTTTTTTTTTCAAAGAACTTGTAATGGAAACTACTTGAATCTTGTCGGTGAAGGTTACACGCTCCGCTTCCACTCTGGAGAAACTGATTGAATCTATTTTCTTCGTTCAATTTTTCCAGCACTGCATCAGCGTAATGGATTCGTAATGGGACATCATAGCAATGGCCGCTTCAGTGGAAAGTGGATTTTATGATGGTATTATTCTGGAAAGAATACAAATCGTAACTTCACAGCTGTCATCACGAAAAAAATCACGATCTGTTGGCTCAATACGAATCAGCACTCTCCAATGCCCCAGAGCACGTTAAATCCATTTCAATAGTAACAATAATTTACATCCGTTTCCGCATTCGTGGCAATTACAACAACTTCCTTTGACGCGCTCCCGAACGAGTTCATATTCATCACGGTGATTGGTGGTACAATTCACAAATCCCAACTCACCCGAGGAGGCTCAGTGCGGGAAAAAATCCCATCCAATATTTTGCTCGCATGTGAAATTTTTCATATTGTGCACTGTTCATTCACAAGGACACGGAGCCTTGCGCAACGATGGGGGTGGATAAATGAAAAATCAATGCTCCCCACGGGCGGAGCTGTTGTTGCATAATCAACTCGGATGAGCACTGAGCATCGGCGTTGCTATTTTTAATGTTCGGGTTGATTATGAATAGCAGATTGTCTTTAGAGACTTCTAAAGCATGAAGACAGCAGTTGATGGTGATTTATCGCGGGAAGAATATTAAAGTAAACACGCAGAATTCGCTGAAGCGGGGATTCCAGTTGTGGCACTGTTTCCCCAACGAAGTAGAACTCAAGGCGAATATTATGAGATTTGAAAGAATCTGTATTTTTCATTATATTTATATTTTTTAAATTTGAAAAAGCTAAATTACGCGAAGTTTCTCAATTTTGTGGCAATTTGTAGCGAAAAAGCGTAAAAAGTGGAAATCCATTAGCATTTTTTTAAATAGTCAAGACTAACAATTTTATTACAATCCTTTCCCTTTAACCAAGAACCCAGCTTATCTAACCTCAAGTATGTAAAAAAATATCTCTTAACCTGTAATGTTAACTATTAGATAGGCATTGATAACTTTTTTCCTCACTAGCTAAAAGTTGAAGCTATGAAGCTATGCTCAGTTAAATGTTCGGTTCTTGGCAATCAAAAAACTGAATATTCAAACCAATGCAATAGAAAGTGTATCAACGAAAAATATTTATTTGAACTATTTTTCTTATGGGCCAAACCGATCAATGTTACCCCGGTTTACGGTACTGTAAGTTCGTACTATTGAAAATATGTGTTAATCATATCTTACAGTTTGATTCAGCGTGTGAAAAAGCAAGACAGCAAGCTAATCAGAGCGTAAAGTTACAGCTGTCTTATCCCATTCAAAGATTTTATCCGTTTCTATGAGCATGAGCAGGATACTGAGCATGATTGACCGCCCGAGGTTGTAACTCCGTTACTGCCAGTTCAGCTGTTATTACACAGAAGATCAACAGATGATGCAAACATGCTCAATGTGTAAAACTGGTGATCCCAAACTAAGGCGCTGGCCTCGCTCGAATGCAGGTCAAATAAGGAAAGGGTAGGAATGTGTTGACTTTTATTTGGACGATTTATTGGAAGCAGAGAACACCGCCGCACTTACACGAGAAATCACTGGGAATTTTGATAACAAGATGGGGTGGCACAGGGTTCGTTTTGGTAAATGATAAGCTGAATTCACGCTTCTTTTAGTAAAATATTAAAATATTAGTACCAATTTCTGATTTAAACCGATTTAAACCAACAGTAAGGATGCTATTGGGGCCACTCACTAAGTGTAATGGTGGTTGTTCATTGGAAAAACAAGGTGATTATTCGTTATGCTGCAAATCCAACATAAACCGAGTTAAACCAAAAATAAGGATGCTATTGGAGCCACTCAGAATGGGTGATGGTGGTTTTCCGTTTGGAAAACAAAGTTAATTTTATTAGCGCGTGAGAGACGCTTCGTTGTTTTCTTAAAGATTAAAGATAACCGAAACAATACAAAACCCGTCGTGCCCGATAACAAAATAGTGCGTAATAAAGCATCGACACAACCTTTCTCAGCCGATGCTCGAACCAAATTTGGTTTTATTTTGTTTTTTTTTTTGTAGGTTTACTGACGGGACTCTGAATAGAGTAGAAACCTCTACGCCAGGCCTTTGATGATATCGTTGCGTAAATCCTTTCGAATCATTTTGCCAGCCGTACACGGAACATGTCGTCCAAGAAGACGCTGTTGCAAATGACTCGGAAGGAGCCACGTTTGAGTTTTTTGAGTCACTTCGGCTAGTTTCTTCAATTGTCTGTTTGTTATTTTGTTAGTCAGTGTTACGTACATGAGTTTAATAAGTCTTCCGAAGCAGTTTTCTCGAAACAAAAATAAAAAGTTATGGTATTGTACCTTGTGCGTTAGAATGATATAGCTTAACTCCTTTTGAAGCATTTTACCAGCCGTACAAGGATCATGTCGTCCATAGAAACGCTGTTGACACTGCCTCAAAAGGTGTTACATTTTCAAGATGGCTTTCCTTTTCTCTCAGCCATGTTCATGTCAACTGTTTTGTATGGTGTCGTGTCATCTTTTTGTCTGTTTGTTATTTAGTTCATCAGTTTGTATGTTTAATAAGGTGTTTTACTTATCTTCGTTATTACTTCATCATTTCTGAAGTCTTTTGTAGTTTGTGAATTTCTTCATCTTCTGTTTGTCTGGAGCCGCTTGTGATTTGAGTAGTTTGTTTGGTTATTAGTAGTTTTCTGGCGCCGTCGTGATTTGAGTAGTTTGTTTGGCTTTCATTTTCTGTTTGCCCTGTTGTGTTAATACATCACTCATTGCCGGTGCACACGGTGAAGCTGCATTTCTTTCAAAACTAGAATGTTTCTAGAATTAAATAAGCAAAATCGCCTCACGCTAAAAGACCCCGATAAAAGTATAGCATCTAGGGTTACCATTCCCATTTTCATCTCACTTCAGGTCTCGAACTTTTATTCATTGTTATTTTTAATTATTTTTATTTGTTGTTGAAAGCAAGCCACAAAAGGAATCGATTGATTGATACATCAATCCTACATTTCGGATTAATATGAATCATTGATCATGAGATGAATAATGGAACAGTTCCCCTATGTGGTAATGCTTTCCGAAAGTGTGCTGATTTTTGATAATAAACTATTTCAGCTTTTTCAACTGATTCTATATGATCAAGTGCAGCATTTCTACTATTTGCAAATACTGTACTTGACCATTGATCATCATCTCAGAACTATAATGTTCATCGATAAGAAGTCCTAGAGGATTTTCAGAAGCACTTTTGGGCTGCATTTCCACTGATCTGGCAACACTTGTGTGTTTCTTTCCAAAATGGTAAAGAACCAGACCAGCCCTTGAAGTTAAACTACCTCAAAGTTTTGTCAGTGCCCAGGGGCTCGAACCAAACCTGTTTTCGTAACTTTAAATTTTTGCTACTGTACAGGGTGCAGCAGAAAATAATGCGAAAATTTGTTCTATTTCTTTCAAATCCCATTTTCAACTAATTCAATTTTTATTAATAACATCCTCGAGCCGACGTCAGAGCATGCCTTTCGGGCGTAGTCCTCCGACATTGACTGCCATGTGCGTGTTATGGATGACTTCAGGGTTTTCACACTAAGATGTGATGTTTTGCAGGCTCGTGCTTCAACATATGCCCAAGTCGAATAATCCAACGGATTAAGATCTGGACTGCTAGGGGGGCACAAATCCTTCGGCCAAAACTTCATGTTATCGTTCAACCATTGTTGGGTTCGATTGGACGTGTGACACGGCGCTCCATCCTGCTGTAGGACAACGTTTTGGTCCTCGGAGAAGTTGGCCTTCACCCAGGGAAGCCCTTGGTCCTTTAAAATACCGATATACACTTCGGTATTGATTTTAACTCCAGCATCAACTTTTTCCGGAACGTTCTCCGTTTTCTGCGGTGAAATGAACCGGTCCGTGCGGCTGTTGGCCACAGCATCGATGCTGAAGAGCTTTTCGTCGGAGAACAGGATTATCATTTTTTCCTTCTTCAACAAGGAAAGCAATCTCTTGGAACGAGTCACTCGTAGTTCCTTGACCCAGTCCGTAATCAAGTGGCGTTTCACTCTGGCTCTGGAAGATGCGGATTTCTCCGAAATATTGGCATCTTTTGCAAGTTTTCTTATGGAACGCACCGGGTTGCGAGCAATTTTTGCACGGACCGATTTGATCACATTCGGCTTGCGTGCAAAGCGCGGACGTCCGCTTCCCGGCTTCCGCTGCTTATGATCATCCTGCAGGGACTTTTTTTATGCGGTAAACTTTTGCCAAATGGCACCCTATCACCTTGGCAATCTCTTTCGACTTCTTCTGGGCGAGCAACAAACTGGTGATCACTTCTTTCGCGAACATTTTGACGAATTTGCAATAAAACGAATAGAATGTTTGGATGCAGCACTCAAAAGTAATTCACTCTCGACAGAAACTAGTCACTAGCTACACGAATGAACCCAATACTCAAGTTTGAACATTTTCGCATCATTTTCTGCCGCACCCTGTATTTACTAATTATAATTACCATCAAATTGAATGTTTTTAAGAAACAACATTCTTTTTTCATTAAAAAAAAGAATTGGTGGGTGTTGTTAAAAAAAAGGGGCGGTGGTTGTTTTTTGTGCCTATTGGCAACTTTATGTTTCTATTGATGTCCATGCTCATCGGTTTAATACCAACCGGGAGAGATTTGGTCTTATACGAAATTATTTCTTTATCTCCAATCCATTCAACCAATCGCAATGTTTTGTGATATATTGGACGGATTATTATAATTTGGGATAACTCAATGCAGAAGTCTTCCAAATTTGGCAAATCGACAAGCAATCGTTTTAGAGCTTAGAGGCGGACCGGAAGATTCTATGAGCTACCTCCCCCTCAAAGATTTTATCCGTTTCTATGGAAGAATATAAATGCGATGGTTCACCAGATAGAATACATACATAAGCACTCGGTTAATGTTTGGATGATAATGGCATAAAACAAGTAATAGTTAAATAATTTCATTGTCAGGAAATTCACCATCAAATACAGAACACTAGCATGAAATAAGAAAAAAGCTAATATCAATTTCGATGTTCATTACTTATCATTCTAAATTGGATTTCGAAAAAGTTGCTCTGCCGGTGAATTTAGTGTACATTTTGTGAATTGCGCAACAGTTTTTGTAAATAATTAGCCGTTTAGAGCAGTTCTTTTTTTTTATTGAATCATTTATTTGTACAGGCTCAATCGAATTAACTTTACAGAGCCATGTTTTCATATTTATGTACATCAATTATCTTAAAACTAAAGTTAGAGGGATAGAACCGATTACTCGCGGCCGTCTCGAGGTTAATAGGAATAACAATTGAACGGATGGGAAGATGGGCGAGAATTTAAAGTATATGTTATAACGCACGTTTATTTTAAATTCTAAAATGTCAAAAAACATATAACTACACAACTTTTGGTTTTCGTTTGGCTTGAAAATTTTTGAGAAGAAAAAACGCACAAACACAGATAAAAAAAAAACTAACAGTAAACATACATGTTAAGCAAACTACAATCTAAGGCTAATGTTAGTCAAAAACACATAAATGAGTTTCATAAACTCCAGGTCACGCAGAGCCAAAATATCTCGAACTGGTACATTGGGTTGTCTACCTCGAGCCCGAAAGGAATCATAAAGCTCAGATCTGACTCCACGATGCTCAGCCCATGACCAAATAATGTGATCTGCGTCCTGTTAACCTTGTCCACAATCACAGAGATTGCTGTTGCTCAGCCCAACACGGTATAAATGAGCATTCAAAGAATAATGATTGGACATGAGGCGAGACATCACACGAATGAAGTCTCGACCCACATCCACCCCCCTAAACCAAGATTTCTTCGACACTTTTGGGATGATAGAATATTGCCATCGCTCCAAATCTCCTTTACTCCATTTATTCTGCCAGTTGACGAGTGACTGTTGACGAAAAATAGAAAAAAAATGCATTGAAGGCGATTTGTCGATCATAAATATCGCCTTCCATAGCGCCCACCTTTGCAAAAAAGTCCGCTCTCTCATTGCCCGAAATTAAACAATGAGATGGGACCCACACAAAGGTGATGATAAAATAACGCGAAGATAAAGCACTTAGAAGTTGCTGTATTTTCATGCGAAAATACGAGGAGTGTTTTACCGGCCTCAAGGAGCGAATAGCCTCTATAGAACTGAAACTATCCGTGAAAATGTAATACTGATCCGGTTTAAGTGAGGCAACAATTTCCAGCGTAAAGTGCATTGCCGCTAATTCAGCGACATATACGACATATGGTGCTTTGAATTTCATTAAATACACCAAAGCCGGCGGACTCCTCTATCAATGAGGCGTCAGGGAAAAACGATTTAATGGAATCCACTTGACTAAACTTTGCAACAAATATCACAGGAGCAATCATAGGACGATGATGCTCTGGAATTCCACGAAGCTCCTGCTTCATGGATAAATCAAAATGAACCGAACTGCCAAAGTCGGAGAAGCAAACACGATTGGGAATATTCGACAAAGGGCGGACATCCTGTGTTATGTACAAATGGTACAAAGTCATGAAGCGATTTTGAGGATTCAACTCGAGAAGCTCCACAAAGTTTTCGATTACCTGGGGGTTCAAAACTTCACACCTGGTGAGGAGCCGGAGAGATAACTCTGTAAACCGATCCGAGAGTGGCAACATGCCAGCCAGCACTTCAAGACTCATGATGTGTGTCGAGAGCATGCAGCCTAAGAATTCGATACCTAGCTCGAGAGCCCAAGTAGACAAATTGTTTAAGGTATCCTGTAAGGGTCCTTGCAGACCTACCCCATTGAGTCCAGTCACGGACACTACGCCATCATCTGCAAGTGGTCTCAACGTACAGTTGTCACTTAGACAACCGTCAATGTCTTTGGCATAAACATTATACAAAAGGGGGCTTAAACATGATCCCTGGGGGAGACCCATGTAGCTAAGTCGGGAAGCTGTAGAGGTTCCATGAGAAAAGCTCATATGTTTCTCTGACAGCACATTGTACAAAAAGTTATTCATTAATGGAGAAAAGCCACAAGCGTGGAGTTTATCTGAAAGAACTTCAACAGATACTGAATCAAAAGCCCCCTTGATATCCAAGAATACAGAAGCCATTTGCTCTTTTTTTAGCAAAAGCTAACTGAATATCTGTGGAAAGCAACGCGAGACAGTCGTTCGTTCCCTTACCCCTACGGAAACCATATTTAGTATCTGAAAGCAGGTTATTCGTCTCAATCCATTTGTCCAGACGGAAAAGGATCATTTTCTCCAACAACTTTCGAATACAAGATAACATCGCGATGGGTCGATAGGAGTTGTGGTCGGACGCGGGTTTACCAGGTTTTCGAATGACAATAACTCTCACCCGTCTCCAATCAGCCGGTACAATATTGTGTTCCAGAAACTGATTAAACAAGTTCAACATGCGCCTCTTAGCGACGTCTGGGAGGTTCTTAAGCAAGTTGAACTTGATCCGGTCAGCCCCTGCAGCCGTATTGCCACACGAAAGGAGTCCGAGAGAGAACTCTACCATTGAAAAGGGTTGGCTAATCTCATCTATCGAATTTGTGGTTTCGCGAGGAATGATCCGTGCCGGCACAGAATCTGGACAAAATTTTCGCGTGAACTTGAGGATCCATTGGTCCGAGTACTCCTCGCTCTCGTTATTCGTAGTTCGGTTACGCAATCTTTGAGCCGTGTTCCAAAGGGTACTCATCGACGTCTCGCGCGATAGCCCGTCCACGAATCTTCGCCAGTATCCGCGTTTCTTGTCCTTGATGAGGTTCTTAAGTTCGCGTGTATAACTCTCGCTCGTTCAAGCCGTTTCGTACTCGGAAACTCCATACATTTTTCGTTTTTTGAATGCCTGGAGACCAAGATCTTGTTTCAGAATGTTGTGGATGGACGATTTCAGACCATTCTGATCGGCAGCCATTTTCCGTACCGGCCACTGGAATTTCCGCCGGATCCATTTCCTGACGGTTTTTTTTTTTCGTTCGCGCATCTCTCAACGAACGAGGCCGGCCAGATCTCTTAAAAAGTTCATACAAGAAATGGACCAGCACAAGATTATTGGAAAGTGCCCAAACCAAAAAGGTGTTCATCCTGCAACTTGCTTTGGAGGTTGCTGGAAAAGAAACATCCAGTCGACCAAGAAAACTTGAAGTAATGTCAAGCATAACCGAACACCCACCGATGAAATGCTGCGAGGCAATTATCATACTGATGCAAAACTGGAACAGGCATCGAAGGTTTTCAGTTAATAGCTGTGGAGGTGCATTTAGAATACTAAGCAGAGAGCACGTAATAAACTTAGTGTTGCAAGTAAGGAGCAGAACACTAAATAATTGTGACATGAAAAAAACAAAAGGTAAACTGAACTACAATGTATCAAAAAGGTAGTTCTGTCCAACCCACTGAAGCCACGATTTGTGTGCATCAATTCTTCCAACAACAGATTTACAGTTCCCCCGACAACGCCGTTATTCTGTTGGGGGAAGCAACGTTACTATCCAGCTTGAAATACACTATTAATACCTTATCCCAAAATCCAACCAACCCAGCAACCAGGGGAGAGGAATCCCAGGAAGGTAACCCCGGAAACCACCGGACATCAAAGGCAATAACCGAAACACATTAAGAAGCCATGAAGCTGCTGGAGGTTATTTTATTGGAATTACACCACAATGATACACACACACACAAACACGCGTCACTAAGCACTCGGACCGGAGGGGATGTGCTTCAATTCGACTATCGATGCTAGATACCGTAATAAAATCGATATCCTGCAGCGGACGTGCGGGTATAATGAAATTAGCGATCCAAAGCAGCCAGCGGGGGAAAGATGATTTTCTGGGACCATCTCCCGGCCAACCCAATAAAGATTAATATTTGAACAAGCTCCTCCTTTAGAATTGTATTTTTTGATCACGCTTCTCATCTGTACACAACATGCTAACTTGCCGGGCAGAAGACAGAGCGAGCCCGGATCATGCTACGGGAACGTAAACTTTCAACCCACATTGGCAAACTGTGCCAGCTTCGGCACTATAGAGCAAGTTGTTTTCTTAGCTTTTGTGAGGAAATTTGTGTTGTTGTGTAGCCAAGAATAATAAACTCTCCTCACAGAGATGCTGGTAAATATTCATAAAAAATGAACAACTTCTCCCACCCCGGTAGAGCTTGTCTTGTAAAACATGCCCCCATGAATGGGAGCTGTGGCATGGATAGCAAGTGTAAGGCACAACAGACAGCTTTATGGCTATCGGTATGAAGTTTGTACTTCGAACAAAGGAAAGTTTGCGGAAAAGTAGCTAGCAGTTGATTTAGTGATTGACCTTCGATGGCGTGCCTCAGGAGTATGAACTTATCCGTTATTTATAGATTGAGTTGATGGTTACGCGAGGGTGTTTTTTATTTTCTTCTTTTGATGATGAATTGACTTTGATTTCATACCATCTTCTTGCTTTGATAGAAGTGAAATTATGCAAACAATATCATTTTTTTCTTCAACATTGAGCTCAGAATCGCACTTGATGGCAACCCAAATCTACTTCCAATGGGAGAAACATTTGAAAACAAAGTTCTTTACTTACACTAACAAAACGCGACGCGAGACAAGACACAACACTTATCTTTCTTACAATTTAAAAAAATACCTTTTGGTCGACCGGTTTCGGGCGCAATGCTGCCCATCTACGGGACTATGTCCGACTGATTACACAAATCTTATCCATAAGACAAAGTTATTTTCCTCCAGAATCGGTTTTCTGTCTTTCTTTTGTACACACTACCAAAATGCCATGTAAATTTCTGTCCCCTGAGACCGACACATGCAAGCGTCGTTTAGCACATAAAAATGAGTTGAAAGAGATGAGAAAATAAATTAAATCAAACACATCTTTCGTCGAATTGCGTATGTGTCAGTTTCAGGAGACATAATTTTACATGAAATCTATCTTTACAATTCCCGACTTTTTACAAATATGAATTACGTCTCGTGTAAAGTTCATAATTTCTAAGTGTGTAGTTAACTCAGAATAAAAGTTTGTATTCTAAATAGTTGCACTTATGCCATGAATAGATTCCGATGCCACAACCACCATAAATTATTACTCATTGATGAAATGAGTTGACAAGCACGATTGATTAATTACATAATTCTATTGACTCACATGATTCTCATCTTTTGCAATCGGTTCACGTCATTCGATCGATTTGTCAACTTCTTTTGCAATCAATACACCTCTCGAGATCGCTCAATAAAACCGCATCACTTCTCGCCCATTCCGCGATCAGTAAAATGAAACTCCTACTAAAATTATTCGTCTCCATCTACCTCCTAGGCTCGGTAGCCTCCCAAGAAGAATGCAGTAGCAAGAGGAAATTCTGCTTCCCAAATTTAGTGGTAAATATTCACATCTGATCCAAACTGAAAAGAAAATAAACAACTCGCACCACTCTCCGTCCCAAAAGACTAACTGGTACGGAGCGGCCGAATACTGCTTCCGAAACAACTGGAGATTGGCCATTCTGGACAGCGAGCAGAAGCAGCAGCAGGTAGAGTCCCTCGCCCAACAGGTGGATGCCTTCCAGAGGGCCAAGGTTGAATTGTGGATCGGTGCCAGCGACTTGGCTCGGGAGGGGAAATTCATTTGGCACGCCACCGGAATGGACGTCGCTTATGCCAACTGGATCGCTGGGAAGCCGGACAACAAATATGGTCACGAACATTGCGTCCATCTGTGGTACGAACCATCCCGGCTGTTCAAGTGGCACTGGAATGATGTCGTTTGTGGTTCTATGCGTCGTTTCGTTTGCGAAAAATTCTAAGTTGAAAATTAAATAAATCTGCATGAACGCTCGGTTCCACTTATTTACTTAATTTTCTATCATTTGATTCCTAGACAGCAGATAGGAACGAAGAATATGAGCGAACAATAATTCCCCTGTCCCATTATACTGTGCGGAATAATTGCGGTTGGAATTTAATATCCCAGTGACATCACCCGGTGTGGTGCAGAGCAGTGCTTCTTTTGTTACGAGTTTGGGAAGCTCGTAAAAATGACAGTCCTGGCCGTTCCGACGACAGACGGTGTGGTGTGGTAATTGAGGAAATGTTCGTATAACGTGATAAATGTGAAAATATCAAAGGACTCGTTTCCTGAGTCGGGCGAGATGGATGGGAGTTTATTAAATGTGATTTCACGTTTCCCCGGGTGAGCAAGGGGAGTTACTGGATATCTTTCGGAGTGGATTATTGCGTTGAGTTGCGATGAACAGGGGGAGATTATAACATTAGTTGTTTCGAAAGTGGTCGTTTGTATGAAAGTTAATGGAATTGGGAGGATGATTTCTTTTTGATGCAAGATGGGTTATCCTTATAGCACTTTTTTTCTGGGGAAACTAAAAGATGTTTGATTGGAAGTCATTTGCAATTCATTAGATGTCGTGATATCACCAATTGGAAGTTGAACTCATGCTAGGGGAGAAGCTTGGGTAGCTATTTATCTTCATTAGGAAAAGCAATGACTAGTTTGAATGTTGCAATAAAGTGAAAAAGTTGATAACATCAAACAATTTATCATATCTGCGCCTACAATTCAAAAGGAAATCCATGGGTTTGGCAGTCATTTTCTATCGACCTACAGGATCCACGTTCTATTCTACCCGCTAGAATCTTCAGTTTGAAGTAGTTATTTTTAACTTCCGAAACATTAGCAGATCAAGATACAATTCACAAAAGCATTTGTTTTCTTTATTAAATTCATTTATTTATACAGGCTCAATCGAATGAACTCGAGCCAAGTTTTCGTGTTTTATACATCAGTTATCTTATAACTAAAGTTAAGGGAGTAGAACGGATTACTCGCGGTCTTCTCGAAGATAAAAAGTGTGACAATTTCGAAGTTAAAAAGTGTGACAATTACGTGTCACTGTTACCTTAGCTGTGTTGTTTTATTAACCAATTGCCTTTGATGAGTGAATTTGATGAGTTGCGCTGTCAGTTTTTGTATCGTTCCATTCAGCCGTGACATATGATTCATGAGCGTGCTGTAAATTCTTGTTGCACATACTTTTGAATGTGTGCGTGCGTTGAGATAAATTCATATCTCCCAGCACACGCACACATGACACAGGTGATTGAAAACAAAACAAAACATATTAAGTAATTTTTAAGACAATTTTGATTTTGGAGATTTAAATCAACAAGATTGGCAAGATTATAATGGAGCAAATTGCGATAAATTTCGTAGAGACGGTGGCAAGCTCGATTGTATCACCCAAGACGAATCGTCAAGATCTCCGGGAAAGAACATTGAATGCAGTTCAACAACCGAAAATGAAATCAACTGAAATCAATTGGTGTCCTATCTGACGGAGGAAGTTTTCCGAAAATACCTTCTAGCCTTGGAAGCGATGTCAATTCAAACGACCAGGACCAGTAGGTAGGTTCCAGCATCCAGTAAGTAGTCTGCCATTGAGCCTAAATATTTCATTTTTCAGGAAGATGATTGCAGGAAAAGTTGAATGAAAAGCCAAGAGGGACAGGGTAGATCACTCAATCAAGTACGATAAGTTACGTGAAGCTTTAGATTGACTTTAGATGATGAAGTCTTACGGGATAATTAATGTTAACCACTACGATGATTACGGCTTTTGATATGATAAGGGTTTAGTGTATACGTTAAATTGAATAGAGGATAGGATGACGGAGAAAGTATAGATTGGAGGGAATTTATGTTTACCGAAACGACACCAAATAAATGTAGTTATTATAAGTTTTATGTTTCTCATCCATGTCCACATCCTCAAGGATAATTGGTTTCTTCCTTCAGATCTTTTTGCAGATTTGTTTGTTTGTTTGTTTCCAATATTGCCATCAAAAATGTGGAGAAGTATCCCATGAACTAATGCCAAATCTACCATTCCATGTGCAATGCATTACGCGTACAATGACATGGTTCTTTCAAACTGTATGTGTTGCTTTGACGGAGTGTTTTAGGTGTTATTCGTTAGGAGTTATGTTTTAAGGGGGTATTTATTCAGCTTGGAGCCGAGCTTGGGATCGATTTGCTGGTACATCCTGAGCGAAAAAAATTAAATTTTCTTTTTGGCCATCCAGCCCCTGGTTCCATTGTCTGGAAGACACCCATTTGCTGTAAATTACCTTCTTTGCACTGTGTGAATTCAACAAACTCCACACTCAAAATACTGACATGATGCAAGATTTGATCGCAATAATTTTTTTTTTTTTACATTTTTTGCGTGTTATTCTGGCAACAGAAAATAGCTCAGGTACATAGACTGTTCCGATAATTATGAGTACTCTAATGATGAACCGCTCTAATGATGGCACGTCAATTCAAAATGCGTGGAGTATTCAACAAACTTTTGGCTGCGTCCTGTTGTTTACATCCAAATTAAATTAATGTTGTCATTTTTTTTTTTCAATTTGGTGTGAGCGTCGGACCAGTTCAAACCGCATTACAGAAGTATCAACAACGGTGCTCTTTCGTAGATTCCCCGATAAGGGGTTGAAAACCTGCCATTACTCTAGATGCACAGAAAAAAAATCTGATTTTTCATTAAGATGTGAATATCGAAGCATGTAAAATTGTATTTCATTCCACACGAAGGAGCAACTTGCATGAAATAGTTCTAACAAAGACAAGCTTTTGCATACAAGATTATCGACAATGTATGGAATGTCCCAGAACTTTACACGATTTATATTGTTAATTTGTAAGTTTTGTGATGCTCCATTTATGTGCATGATATTGAACAGAAATTCACACTACTTTTTCTAGCTGTGTATGCACTAGAGTGGTACAAAACGAACAATGTCGTATTTGTACCAAAGGAGATGAATCCACCAAACTGCCCAGAAATTCGCTCTATCGAAACTTTCTGGACTTTGGCGAAGGCGAAGCTGAGAAAACACATGATACCAGCGGATAGTGTTGAAAAATTTATGAAAGATTGGCCAAAAGTGGTGAAAATGGTAGGAGAAAGCACCCTTTCAATTTGGCAATTACTTTGCTATAAAGCGATCAAAATCACCCACACCTGAGCATAATTTTTATAGTTTACTTCAAAAGCATGCATGTCAAAAGAATGTGTGCAGTTCACACAAGTTTCGAAAAATGATTATAAACAGTAACCGAAAAGTGATGAAGGCATTTTAATTTTGTTTAATTTAAGTTGCTTCAGTGTTCTCTTCTACAAACTGCTTGCTTATGCCGTATGTTTCCAGCTGCACGAATTCTCGGTAAACTATGATTTATCAGAGGACTTCAAAGGTGGTGTTGTGTTGAGCACATCCAAACTGGTAGTGAGCAAAACCTTTATTCGCAGTTGGGATGAACGTTGATACTTATTCTCTTTGGCCATATGTACATATATTGAAACATATTGAATTGGGTTGGAAAGCCACTGAAGAATGTATTCGTCTGATTGCGATGTTTAAATCGAGATTACAATAAGCAATTTCGAAGATGTGAAAATTATCCTCATAAATTGACTATTCTGGCTATATCAAAGAATTACATCAAATAACATGTTATGTTATCCGAGAGGAAATAACCGTCAATTTGATTTTCTGTTCGTTTCACATTTGTGGCATAAATTATTTGATTGATGCCATTTTTACAAATCATTATAGAAGATATTTTTTCTCCCTGTCAAAGTATCGCATTTTCTTTCAATTGTTTGTGCTCCGGGTATTTGCATTTTACTTTACACAGAAAAAAAAAATTCATTTTAACAAGCGCGTAAAATTTCCCCTCGTTTAATTTCAAGCCAAAGGAGGCGTAAACAACGAAATTGTTTGCAATCTTTCATGAGCCATAGAACAATGTTTGCAGTCTTTTATACAACAGGCTAGATTAATGCGTTATCTGGATTAAGTTTACATATCCCATTTTTTCTGCCAAATCTAGCATTCCCTTTATGTGCATTAGATAACGCAGAAAATTCAGTGTTCCTTTTTATCTGGGTAGATTGATGCAAAGATTTTTCGGTCCCCGAGTCCACGTAGTATTCAACGGCTGAATGGTCTCACCTCCGGGGGTACATAGTGCAGTGAAATGTGCCTCTCAATGATCCGGGTTGAAAGCGGATGTCAGGCCGGCTGAAGTTGGCGATCGATGCGTCAAACCACACAGAAAAAAAATCTTTTTTTTTTTTGTTAATTAAATTTTGGTGGTGTGATTTTGTTTTTCATTCCACACGAAGAAGCCACCTGCATGAAACAGTTCTAACAAAGATATGTTTTTGGCTGCAATATTACCGACATTTGTGGTGTGTCCCCCCATTTTACCGGTTTTTTATTTTAAATTTGTATGTTTTGTGACGCTCCATTTATGTGCATGATAGTGAACGGAAATTCACACTAAAGACTGTATTCGATGAAATTTGGACACACGCAATTGTTCGTAACTTTTTAGCGTGTAGGTAAAAATTATTGAAATTTTAACTGAATGTATTTCATTGTGTTGTGTCAATTGTGTAATGAGTTTCGTGAAAATCGGTCGAGTGATTTCAGTGATGGCTTCGAATGAAGAAATAGTGCGCCAACCAATTTTGGTCACTCACTTCGAAAACCAAAACGCTTCTCATCGATGGATCCGAAAACAGCTCGGAATTGCACATTAAACCGTATCTCATGTGATCAAAACGTTCAAGGACCTTAAGACAACCAAGCGGAAAAATGGTAGAGGCAAAAAACAAATCCGGAGAAGGCCAGGATGGTATTGAACCAATTTAAGCGTTATTCGAACATTTCGATCAGGGATGTTGCGAAAAAGGCGAAAGTTTCAGTTTGTTTTGTGCAGAAAACAATGAAACGTTCTGGATTACATGTGTACAAGGTCCAGAAGGCACCGAACCGGAGCGATTAACAGAACTCGGTGGCCAAAACTCGTGCAAGAAAACTGCACAAGGAGTGGCTCACAAAACCGTTCTGCATTGTGATGGACGATGTGACCTACAGTAAAGCCGACACCAAACAAATGCCAGGACAGGAACACTACGTCGCTACCTCTAAGTTGGCCGTTCCGGAGAGTATACGGAAGAAGAAACTGTCGAAATTCGCCAAAAATTCCTTGTCTGGCAAGCGATCTGCGGATGTGGCAAAATGAGTCAGCCCTTCATCACCTCTGGGACCGTCAACAGACAAATCTACAAGGACGAATGCCTCCAAAAATAACTTCTGCCCTTCTTGAGATCTCACGATGGCCCGACACTGTTTTGGCCGGATTTGGCATCTTGCCACTATGCCCGGCCCGTCTTAGACTGGTACACAGATAATAATGTAGTTTTTGTACCAAAGGACGTCAACCCTCCAAACACTCCGGAACATCGCTCAATTGAAAATTTTTGGGCAATCATGAAGGCAAAGCTCGTTAAAACTCCAAAACTGATAGAAAAGGAACTTGAACTAAAGAAAGTGTGGTTAAAAGTAAGTAGCAAGTCGGTCCTATCATTGACCAAAATTTGATGAAAGGGGTCAAGGCGTGCGGGAATTTGAGTTGGGAGAAGAGGTTCAATAAACCAATGATGTCAAAACTTAACCATTTAGCGGAAATTTTTTCCCACCCAAAAAAAAAAAATAAATATTAACAACCGCGTAAAATTTCCCCCCTTATAACCCAACCCAAAGGAGGGGTAAACCACCAAATTTTTTGCAATCTTTCATGCTCCATAAAAAAGATACAACAATGTTTGCAATCTTTCATGCAACAGGCTAGATTCAGGCGTTTGCTGGCTTAAATTTACATGAAATATCGCATTATTTTATGCCAAATCTAGCATTACCTCTATGTGCATTAGATAATGCAGAAAATTCAATGTTTCTTTTTATCTGTGTATTTTGTGTGTCCAAATTTCATCGAATACAGTCGTTACTTTTTTCGAGTTGTGCAGATGCTAATCAGAGGATTTTATAACGTAGCAAAAATTAGCAATTGAGCTTGGTACAAGAATGCTGGAAAATGGTAATGACAGTTCCGGCGACCATGGTATTGTAAAAGTACACACAGTTTGAAAGAAACATATAACTTTATGCGTTATCTAGTGCACACAAAGGAAATGCTAGATGTTGCATAATTTATTGGGATCTTACATGTAAATTTAAGCCATATATCGCTGGAATAAGGTCTGCGGCATAAAAGATTGCAAACAATTGCTTTGGCTTGCAATTAAACGAGGGAAAATTTTACACAACTGTTTAAATTCACAATATTTTTCTGTGCAGCTCTTCGATAAAAATTTGCTTATTTTTAGTTACAGAAATTAACATAGTTTAAATAATGCAATAATTTATGCCAAATCTACACAGCTCGAAAAAGTAGTGTGAATTTCTGTTCAATATCATGCACACAAAAGGAGCGTCACAAAACACAAGAATTTGCGTTATACATCGTGTAATGTTCTGGGACATTCCATACATTGCCGATAATATTGTACGCGAAAGCTCAACTTTGATAGAACTATTTTATGCAAGTGGCTCCTTCGTGTGAAATGAAATTCAAATTTACATGCTCTGATATTTACATCACAATGAAAATTCAGATTTTTTTTTCTGTGAAGCATTCCCTTTTGGGCATAGAAAACAAAAAAATTTTTTGTTTTTTTTCAAACTGTGCAGTTTGAAATTTACGAGGCAAAGATGATTATGTATTTAAAATGATATAGGTTAATTAGGTTTATTCAAATGATGGTTTCACTTTTATGATTCATCACTTTTTAAAAGTTTAATGATGTTTACAGTTTTTTCCGCTCACACACAAACCTTCGCTTTGAAGAACAAACAACGTCGTTCCAGCCCCAATTGAAGTTCTTTGCTTTTTCGTACCACAGATGGACACAGTGCTCCTGGCCATCCTTGTTATCCGGCTTCCCTGGCAGCCAGTTCGAATACTCCACCGGCTGCCCATTGGCATTCCACACGAAATGTCCTTCCTTCGTTTGATCGCTGGCACCGATCCACAGCTCCACCTTGCCCGTGTTGAACGCATCTAACTTTTTCGCCAAGCTTTCGATCTTCATTTGCTTTCCTTCGCTGTTGACCACCGCCAGCTTCCACCCGTTTCTGGCACAGTATTCGACGGCTCCGTTCCAAGTTTGCTGTTATGAAAATGATTTGAGATTTGGAAAACAATTGTTTCAAGTTGTTTGCTGGGTACAAACCACAACGGTGGGGAAGCAAAACTTGTTGATTTTGTCACATTTCTCTTGACTGATAACCGGGCCGACTAGGGCAAGTGTCACCACTGCAACCAACGCATGTAGCATCTTGAGTTAAGCAACTGTGAAGTATAGAAGCCCAGATAATACAAACGAGCTTTTATAGTCATTAATGGACATGCTGACAGGTGGGAGTCATTATTCAAAATGACACTGATGAATGTGGAAACACATTGAGATAAGTAGGAAAATCACCGTATTGAACAATTATTAGTTTCAATCAGATAAACAGACATACTATAACACTTTCATCAAGCAACCAAGTAGGCATCTCGAAATTCAGAGAATAGAAGTGCAACTACTAAGGAAAATCATGCTGAAAGTTTCTGGGATCTTATTTCTCCGGTATGATCTAGGTTTTTATAGGGTTGTAGTTTATTTCGAGATCTTTCTACTTCCCTGATGAGTAGAAACAAATTCAAAGAAACATCTTGCATACTAAGCTTGGAATGACACAAGAGAAAACGAATCTAAGTTAATTATTGGCACAAATGTAGTGTCTTTCTCGTGCCACTTCAGTCAAGAAATGCGATAGGAGAGCAGATAATGAATCATGCATAAGTGGAGAAACCACTGGCCACTAAAATGAAGACACCGTACCTAATTTACTCTGACTGAAATCATTAATGCATAAGAGCATTATTCCAGTACTGAGTTTCTAGCACCTTCGTTGTGCTCTACTCTTTGACAGTTCTTTCTAATCCAAGGTGGCGTGTGAGCAATCTTGAAGCTAAAGGTCAACCGGAGTACGTTTCTTCGGGTTCTTTATCAGCAAAACGGGTGGGTGTGCGGTTCAAATTGTCGTTGTTGAAGTAAGCAAAACACACCATATTCAGACGGAGATTTCGTTTTGCCGGGGATTGGTTTGGACGGATGTTTATTTGGATGGGGTCGTGCTTTTTTATTGCATGGCGGTCAAGACTGACTCATTCCAATTTTTCAAGATCGTTATGAATTTTTTGCCTTTCACATTTATTTTGAACCTAATGCTTATCACAACTAGCTTATTGCTTGGTCTCAATTTGATACTCTGAATGCTCTTTCACAGTTATTACTAACATTTAAAAAATATTCAAGATGGTGCCTAGTGTGTGGGTGCCATATTATGTATAGACCTTGGCAAAATCACCCAATCCTAAATCTGTCATCACCTTGCAACTTGCCCGCCTCGCCAACCGCCGAAAGCGCAGCAGGCCACGCGGGTGTACACGAAGCGGACTCTTCCTCTTTCGTATTCAGGCAGCGGTGAAGGTAAGTCGTGTGCTCCGCCAGTCCGGGCAAACCATCCACATAATGGCTGGTCGCAAATGGCCGAGTTGCAAATTTGGCGTTCCTGCCAGGCTGCTGAATATTCAGCAGTTGAAAGCCTTCTTAAATTGAACTATTTTTGCCTTTGCAAACCAGCAGGTTTGTGTTTGTGATTTGTCCTTGATAGATCTCATTTTGTGTGAAGTGAATTCTGGTCAATCAAAATGGAATACCCGGAAGCAGAAAACCAATTCTCTTGCTGGCTGGAAAAACGACATTCCCGGTTAATGGTGTCGATTAATGAATGTTTGTGAAACTAAGCGGATAGTCCATTCGAGGAGCTTTTTTTGCGTAAACATATTGTGAAAAATAAACAAAGCAAGAGTGAAGTTATTAAAACAGGAAAAGCTCGAAAGGGACAGTGTATTTTCTGTTTGAACCCAGACATAATTATTCATCGGTAGTGTTTGATGGAGAACTGGCAGCCGATCGAGACGATCGCGCGGAAATGTTTTGGCAGCGGATCGAGACGACCGCGCTGATTTGAAGGTTGATTATATGCGGTAGCGGATCGAGACGACCGCGCTTGAGAAATTTGGTAAAACGGTATCCCGGAAGCGGCTCGTGACGACTGCGTGAATAAGCATGGTAGCGGATCGAGACGACCGCGCGGAAACATTTTGATTGTATCAGTAAGTTTGCAAGTAATTGTTTTGCAATAAATCAAGGCATTTTTCATTCAACAGTGCACGGAGACAATATTAAAGAATGGTTTAAGTTGTAAAATACGGTCGATTTACACTTATTAGTAGAGTACATATCAAAATTCAATGCATATAAAGTGGTAACCTTAAACTGAAGATGGACTTCAGTCGTTTCAACAATTTCTTACAGATTTTGAAGTCCTTGAACTTTCGATTAGTATCTAGCCAAATGTCCGGAGGAAAGTATGTGCGTGCCCCTGGCTTCCAAAGTGACCCGGAAGAGTTAGATGATCAGTTTGACGTGGTGCTGACCGGTGACTCGGATAACGAAGCACAGGATGAAGGACAACACGATTACGATGGATGTAATAGCTATGACAGTTCCGTCCTCGGTGGAAAATCCGTCCCAGGTGGAGAATCGAACAACGGTGAGAAATCAACCGTCCGAGGTTGTCAACGACGAAAGACGAGATGCACCAAGCGTCGATGTCAATAAGGGCTACCATCAGCAGATGAAGCAAATGCAGGATACGTTGGACCATCTAGTGAAAGCTATGGGTTCCTATCAACCAATCAGTGAAACTAATACGGTACCACGCCAGACTGACGACTGCTGGAATACTGGAAACGTCAACGTGGGAGCATCGACTAGCGCAGCTAGCATCCGATGGGAAAACATCCAACCGCTTCCAGATGACGTTCCGGCCAACAGGATGTGGGAGCAGTGGAGCCGGTTCGAGATCGCTGTTTCCCTCTCCAACATCAACGATCCAGTTAAACGAGCTCAAATTCTGTATTTGTCAATGGGAGAAAAGTTCCATGGAATAGCCCGAGCAGCTAGACTACGCCCAAGCCTTCAGGAACCCGACTGTTACGGCATGTTCGTTGAAAATATTGAGGGTTAACTTCGTTCCATGGTCGATGTAACAGCCGAACATGGGGCGTTCACCAACCTTAAGCAGGAGCCGAATGAACCAACGATCGCATTCCATGCTCGGCTCATGGAAAAAGCCCGCCTGTGCGGTTATAGCAGCGTCGATCAGGACCGATTCATAAGAGCGCAGCTGCTGAAAGGAATGCAGAACAAAGAGTTGGTGAAGGCTGCGCGGACATTTGGCTACGAGACTCTTTTGATTGTGCAATCTGCTACCCGAGAGGAAGCATACACCGCTGAAACGGCTCAACCAGAACTCTCTCAAGCATTCGCGGTAACTCGGCATCATCAACGATCTTTGGGACAACCACAGCAATGGAAGCGAAAGACCGAAGCAACGACTGACAACTGGATGGGCTCAAAAAGACGTGCGGCGAATGAAAGCAAGAACCAAGGAATGGGACGCCGATCACGTTGCTCTAAGTGTAACCGTCTCTTCTATAAATTCGGATCATGCCCAGCAATCAATGTCAACTGTAACACTTGCGGCTTGCGGGGACATTTTGCTGCAGTATGTCGAAAGGAGATTGCTAACCAGCTTCGAGCGGAGCAGAACCACTCATCAGGATGGGAGAAGGATGAGGACGACGAAAAGGTAAAACCGCGAACTAATGAATATTGAGCAATGACTTTTTATCCTAACCAATTTCTTGACCAAAAAGGGCATGTTTCGGTTCACTCGCCTGATGTTCGGGGTGAACTGCGCCCCGGAGATATTCCAGCGGGAGATTGTATAGTATATATTGACGATATTCTCATGTTTGCCGATAATTTGAACCAACTTCGGGAAACGGTAGCGCATGCGTTGAGGATTCTAAGAGCAAACAATTTGACTTGATTCTTGAGAAATGCGAATTCGATAAGCAGCGGATTAGGTGGGTGACACGAACTCAATGAAAATGGGTTCAATATCGACGAGGAGAAAGTAAAGGATATACGTAGGTTCAGACAACCAAGCACCGTTTCGGAGTTGCGGAGCTTCCTGGGGCTAGCTTCCTTTGTGAGCCCATACATCCAAGGGTTTGCCAATATAGCAAGTCCACTGTGGGCACTCACGAACAACTCAAATGGTTGGAACTGGAATCAGGAGCATTCGGAAGCCTTTGAGAATTTGAAGAACCACATTATTCGTTGCACAACCTCCCTTGGTTTCTTTTCGGATCAAGACAGAACCATCGTATACACGGACGCATCTCCACATGCCCTCGGGGCCGTCCTCGTACAGGAAGACGACAGGAATCCTCCGCGCATCATAACTTTCGCATCCAAAGCCTTAACGACGACCGAAAGAAAGTATCCGCAAAACCAGCGCGAAGCTCTTGCCGCTGTATGGGCAGTAGAGCATTTCGCATATTTTCTTCTATGACGTCATTTCACGCTTCGTAGCGATGCACAAGGGTTCACGTTTATATTGAACAGGTCAAGAGGTGAGCGCTGAACCGGGAGACGAATTAGTACAATTGTATACTTACTCAGTTTACTCAGTTTTATGAGTAGATCCACTTTTTACGAAAATTGAGTAACATTTCCGTGAGAAGAGAAAATGAGATAGTATACAATTGTACTCAAAAATTGAGTAAAATGAAGCGGGAGTGTAGCCCATATAGTTTTGACGTACAGTATGCACGAGGACGAGAAAACATCGCCGATCCTTCTTCATGGCTTATGGGGTGGATGGCCCGTTCGAAGAATGGGTTAACCCCTGGGAACTTGCATCCCTCGAGGTGAGCAAGATTGAGATTTAGAGATTATTAGCGCTACAACTAAGGACGAGCAGTTTACTGAGGTAAATCATGCCCACTCAGTTACGGGAATACCACCGGAGGAGGTAATGACGGGCCGGAAAATAAGACGTGGGCTTCCCCTCGTATATCGCGGGAAGGCAAACTTCGACGATGACCTGCTTAATGCCAGAGACCTGAAATCGAAAACAGAGGGCAAGCAACGAGAAGATGCGAAACGGGGGGCTCGTAGATGCCGAATCAAGCCAGGGGATACCGTTGTCGTGGAACGTCAGCCTCGAGCAAAAGCAGAGTCTCGGTTTGATCCTCGCAGGTACACAGTTACAGAAGAGAAAAATGTCGCTGTGCGAGAGGGAGAGAGAAAAACAGTTACACAACACACCATTTTCCAATTAACAAACAAAAAAATACCCACCACACACACAAAATTACTATCGCATTTCACCACTACACGCCCCCGCCTCCCGCACAACCACCAAAAAAAAACCCAAAATCACAACCACACCCGCCACCCCCCCCGCCCGCCAAACCGAACCCCAATTTTCCATAACAAAAAACATGCTGCCCCCAGTTTTTTTTTTTGGGGGGGGGGGGTGTGCGATACTTTACAGCGCCCCGCGCCACCCCCCCCCCCCCCCCTCCCCCCTCCCCTCCCGCCTCGTCCACCCCAACCCCATCCCGGTGCCACGCAGCGGCTCTCCCTCTCTCTTATCCAGGCAGCGGTGAAGGTAAGTCGCAGGGATGCCATATTTAGAGACATGTCTGTAAATTTGCAGACTTTTCATTTTTGTTGCAGACTTTTTTAACGATGCAGACATTTAGCAGACATTTTATTTATGTTGCAGACTTTTACAGACATTTGAAATATTTTTTAAATTTCAAATAAAGGAATTCTCTGAAGTTCATATTTAAATCGTACGAAGATCTGAACAGTATAGTGGATACGGTAAGAAGCTTTGTTGAAATATTTTAAAATAGCATAGGTAAAATTTATTTTTATAGTAGTAATCCTTGAGGTCTTTAAGTAATAGTATGACGAGAGGAATAATATGTGTGAAATAGTCGGTGCATGCCAAAAATAAACCCAACAGCAAGAGATAAGTTCTCACCCACGTTAGGCATTGGGAGAGGGAAACAAACAAATCGCTAGAACCAGAACAAAGCAATAGGTAGTATAAGAGCACGATCGGTCGTATATTCTTTTACCCGTCAAGGGGGTATCCTCCCCCTTGCCTACCCTGCATCGGGTAGCTTAATAAAGGTTATGCGCCCGATCGTATACTACCTTCATATGCCCTCCGCTCGTTTTCAACTTGTACCTTTCAATTTTCAAAGCCTGCCGTTACGCTAAACGGAACTATCAATACTTTCTCTTCATTTCTCTTAGTTCTAGCAATTAATTACTGTCCAACCCTGGAGCCTCTCATGTTGATGGGAAATTATCTGCTTCTCATAAATTTTCTTCATAGGTCGTTACCCGGCGTATTGGGAGAATACAACAAACAACAATCAAAGTGTACTATATTCATGTTTAATGGTCTTATGATTAGATAAGCCATTTATTTCAGAAATCATCAAATCGTGCGCTTCGATCACTCCAACTGCTATTTTTGAAATGTAACTAGAGAAGAATGAAGAAATTTTTTGACAACATCCAACATTTGAAGAGAGACCTGAGTGTTTTGACAACATGTCTTATAAAATAATATCTTACTTTGAAATTTTATCTTTGATATTTGGAATGATCACTTCTGTTTTCAGATTTTCCAGGACTAGTAAGATATTAATACAATAATACAATTAATTTTTTTTTCAGTATCAATCCGGTGGATGTCAGATATATTTTGAATACGCATATTATATTCTCGTATTGTCTTACTGTAGCCGCTTTTTACATGGTCAAGTTATTTAATTTATGTCTTTAAATTCAATTCCTCGTTTGAAATTTGTATGAATAGCATTTTTGATACACTGAGAAAAAAGTTCGGTAAACACAAACATATTCTAGTTTCATTTAAACGAAATTTCAGGTTGAATGGGGCACAAACATCATATCAGTTTAATTTGGATACCTACGGTGGTTAAAACAAACTAAAATTTTGAGTATTTGTTTCGGAAATTAACCAGTTAACTTCAACTGACATCCGTTTGAATCAACCACAATGTTGGTTGTTTCATTATTGCAGCTACGAAAACAAACACATTTGTTGGTTGATTCTACCATCGCATATAATTTGTTTCAAAAAATTTGAGTAAGATTTAAACTGAATTGCTGGATGAAACTAACAAACATTTCCGTTTGCAGTCACCTACGTATTTATCTGTGATTTAAAGAATATGTATTTTAATATAATGCCAACAAACATTAGAAAAGTGTACATTTACATTTATAGACTTCTCTCAGTCTAAGCGAAATCTACAAATGTTAATGAGAGCCTTTCTACTATTTTCAGGTTTTTTTTAAGTAAAATTTTGTTGATTGAAACATTTTACAATTAACATAAAGGAGATCATTTAATCATTATGTAAAACAACAAAAATGAGGTCTCCATATCACGAGGTAAAAAGTACAAAACAATTCTTTCGCTAGGCTTTAGCAGCTCAGGGGCCTCAGATGAAGACTGTTTCTGTATGAGGACAACCTTACCAGCGGCATTGGTGGCTCGAATAATATTCGGCGGCCTTGGTACGAGTTTCATCATTTCGAGACCATAGGTTTGTTGTTGACTACACGTTAAACCGTTATGTTTGGACTAGTAATCATCGTTTTGAGGAATTTCATAATAGCATTCCTGAAAATGCTAAGAACATCGAAAGTTTATTTCACTGAGTGTTGTAGTGTTTGTTTTATTAATGAAATAAAAATAAAAATTTTAAATTCAATTATTTAATTTAAGTAACGAAAAATCGACTTAGTAATTGATTGTAATTCAATGGTTATTTTTGGACAAGGAAAAAAAGTCTGTTGAATTTATTAAATGAAAACTAAATTTTGATTTTAAAATACAAAACTCGAAAGAACATTATAGGACCAAAAAACAAAAACTATAGAAAATTGTGTCATCTATGCGAATGCTTCAAAAACATGAACCAAGATTGCATACAGTACAAGAAATAGTTACAGAAAGGTTTACATAATCATATACATAGCCAAAATGACATAACTCGCTCTCTTTTTACGTCTTTTCGTTGAAAAAGTCTAATTTTGCAATAAAAAATAATTTACAGACTTTTTTAGACATTCCCAGACATTTTAAATTTTTCTCGCAGACATTTGAAAAAAATATCTGGCATCCCTGCCCCCCCCCCCCCCCCCAACCCCCAGCCCCCCCCCCCCCCCCCCCACACCCAAAAAAAAAAAAAATAAAAAACAACAAACAAGCACACACACAAAACTACACCACACCAAACACATAAAAAATTTTTCACACAAGAAAAACAGCAAAAAAAAGATTGCAATTAAATTAACCGAACACCATGTTTTAATTATTTTTAATTGTGCCATAATTTTTAAAACCCCCCCCGATAACCCACAAATTCCCCCCCCCCAAAACATTCTCCCCCCAGTGACACCCCTCGATAGATTGACTCTATCTACTGTCCCGAACCTCATTTCCCATCATTAATCACTGACCTGCACAGATTTCCATAGCACAAAAAGCCAAATAGGACCACGCGAGAGCCAAAAGTCTTCTCCGAATTGATTATCCCACTAAGTGCCATTTATCCTCGAATAAACCCGGTTAATGGAACGTAAATAAACCGTTTTTTCCTTCCATTCAACAAGCACCGGGACAAATGACCAACCGGAAGATGGAAATCCGGAAATGAATCAAATCTACCGCCGTCACCGCCGAGTAATCCACCACACGAGACCGTATATTTTATCTCAATTGCGAGATTATTTCATCGTTAGGCAGTTTTTACCGCCACGCCGACCAGCTGTGGCCACTAGTCGAGGCAGTCGGCCCCCGTGACGCAGCGCCAAACTGTACAACAAAAATAAATATTATATTTTCTCGGAATTCTTCAAACGATCACATAAAACGAAGCCAAACCCAAGCTGGGAGAGAAAAGAAAATGTATCCTTACCGTAAGCCGTTTCCTGGGCGAAGAGAAAGAATAGTAAAATATGACACACACATCCGGCCATTATTTTCCACCTTTAGTGCGCCGGGCGTCTTCCTTTGCTGAATGTTGTCGTGCCCTGCGGACAAATTTTCTTTCCACTTCCTACGTTCACCGCCAACCAACCTACACTATCTGACTACGACCCGAAATCCCCGGGATCTCGGAAGGGGATTTCCGGTTTCAAACTCCGGCTGTTTTCTTCTTCTACTGCTTCTTTTCCAGAAGTGGTTTGTTGTACGGATACACCGACTGCCGTTGTGGTTATTGTTATAAAATTTACCCCCTTACTTCCGCTCCTTCAAACGAGCATGGCCTTCACTTCTACGACACTGACAAACTTTTCTCACTTCTGGCAGACGGCCAACTCACAAACACCCGTTGGATGGCAGACAGGTGGGACTACGTCGAACCCCCGCGGGCTGCTTTCACTATTTACTCGGCTGGGATCGTATCGCTCCTCAGATCACTTCAGGATGTATCCCGAACACCAAACACCCTCACACATCTACACTGGTTTCTGCTTTATGATGACTCGTATTACTTCTGTTATTATTTTTATTATTATTTCTTATCGTTCGTGGGTAGAGGATTTTTCACTCCTCTTGCTTTCTGATTGTTTGCACTGCTATCGGTTCATCAAGGCTGCGCTGCTGGTGGTGGGTCTGAAGGAATCTGAAAAAAAAAATGTAGGACACATGACATATTGTTGAATGCACAGGAGCACAGGTAGGTGTGCAATCCGACGAGTGCTGGTGTGTATTCAACAGAAATTGCATTCATAAACCACGATGATGGAGCGAAACCCGGGTCCGTTGGATGTTTGGTGGATATTGTACATTGGCAACATTTCCAACGAATTGAAGGTGTCGTGCTCAAGAGCTGTTTTCATATTGTTTTTCGGCATGGGGGAGGCGACTTCGAACCGTGAATGATGACACTGATGTCAGTTGATTTTTTTCAATGACTGAACAAATTGATGGAGTTTATTGATAAGTCGGAAATCCAGAAAAATGCACAGATAATACACCCGTTGTTATAACTTGACGTTATAAATATAATGACGCTCAGTGCTTTTCATTGATATATTAATTATATATTATGCCAGATTATCATATGAATGAGGACGAAATGATTTCTTCATGAATCTGTTTGTTTTAAAAAATAACTTGGAAGTATCTCACAATACTGCAAATAGAAAATCACAAAGATGACAAAGACCACCCCAACAGTTTCAACAGCTTTCGATATAAGTAACTAAGGGCAACTGTATCAGTGATTATTAACGTCCATTTGATCCAAACTTTGGGTAAGTAGAATGAAAATAATGCTTGTTCTTTATATCGTTTTTTTAATATTTTTTATGAATCGTTAGGAATTTTGGTCTATTTCTGCCCGTGTTTAAATTGTTCCAAATTGCGAGTGCGAGCAAAACGGCCAGTTCACTTTGGGCCAAAATCACGAAAAGTGTGACGTTTTTCCAATTGTCTTTTTTTGTATGAAGGTTTACTGGCAGGACTCTGAATAGAGTAGACACCTCTACGCCAGGCCTTTGATGATATCGTTGCGTAAATCCTTTCGAATCATTTTGCCAGCCGTACATGGAACATGTCGTCCAAGAATACGCTGTTGCAAATGACTTGGAAGGAGCCACGTTTGAGAACTTGGAGTCCTTTCGTCTGTTTTTTTGTTTCAATTGTCTTTTCATTATTTTGTTAGTCAGTGTTACGTTTGCAAGTTTAATACGGCGTTTCGTTATTTCTTCAGTCTTTTGTAGTTCAGTCCGTAGAATGTGTCATTTTTGTGCTATGGGAGTCTTCCGAAGCAGTTTTCTCGAACTAAAATTAAGAAGTTATTGTATTGTTACTTGTGCAATAGAATGATTTAACTTAAATCCTTTTTGAAGCATTTCATTAGCCGTGCAAGGTTCATGTCGTCCATAGAGACGCTGTTGACACTGCCTCAAATGGTGTTACATTTTCAAGTTTGCTTTCCCTTTCTCTCATTCATGTTCATGTCCACTGTTTTGTATGGTGTCGTTTCGTCTTTTTGTTACTTAGTTTGTCAATATGTTTTCTCTAGTCTTTTGTAGTTTAGTTCGTCAATTAGGTGCTGCGAAAGTCTTTTTGAGCACTTTTCTCGAACCAAAAATAAATTGTCATTATGTCGTCGAGATATTTGAATTTTACCAGTTCAAGTAATGTCTGATGTTACTAGTTTCAGTAGTCCTAACAGTATGATTTTTATGATTTACTCATCAGAGAAAAGTTCTCTTTAAAAGAGTTTTGGAGGTCATTGCGTATCTTTATGTTATTTAATTAGTCAGTCAGTGTTACGGTCAAGAGGGCATTTTGTAACTCCTTCAGTCGTTTATAATTTAGTTGATTTCTAGTTCTTTTGTGCTCTGAAATTCATCGCCGCATACCTCGACTTACCTCGTTTGATTGACATATCACTTTGTCCGCCTTAGTCAGTTCTTGTCTGTTACGTTATACAGTTAAATTCTTTAGTTCTTTTGTAGAAAAGTTTACGTTTACGTGTCCGTTCATTGCCTCCTTTTTATTTGTCTAATCCTAATCTCTAGGACATTTAATCGCTTCAAAGTCTCACATGCACGTGCAGCCTAACAATAATTATACGAGTTTTGGTTAACTATAATATTCACTTTTCGGTGGCAAAGTAAGGCTTCATAACGCCTATTCCCTATCTAATATTGAAAAATTATCGAAAATGAAGCCTTTATAAGATTGTTTGTATACCATTGTTATAATGTGTGGTATTTTTATTATGGCTCTTTAAAATGAGAAATAACAAAATAAGAATGGCGCCACGTTCCTAGTTTAAAAACAAATGTCTAATTAGCGAATCCAACTATCGATTCCCTACGAATGTCAATAATATTGAACACATTGTCTATCAACATATACCTATCTAGCTAGATTTATATTTAAGCGTGGCTACGGCTCATCATGTCAGGGAACGCACTCAGTGTTGATGGCGTAGGCCCACTCATCGCGACCAGATCACATATCCGAGTGGAGGGTGGGACTTTATTCCTATTGTCAAACATTTTTATGTCAGCCATATAGTGCTTTTGGATGAAACATCTGTACGGCCACCCCCATAATTTAGAAGTGTCGAAATATCATCTAATCTATGATAAAATTTCCTCCGCAAAGCAATGGAGGAACTGTACCGTGTAAACGACACACGCAAATTCTACAATAAGTTGAAAGGCTCGCGCAAAGGCTACGTACCACAACCCGATTCAAAAAGTCTGAAAAATGTTAAAAGTACAGTAGAGATATTTTATAAAATGTTCAGGAAGAAGTTCCTCTAACGAGAAGACGACGACACTATGCATCTAAGAATCCAATTTGGTTTAACAAGAAAATTACTTATTTGAAGAATCGAAAACAAAAGGCTCACAAAATTTACAGAAATTACAATAATCAAGCTAGTTTGGAAAAGCATTTGAATATCTCCGACCATCTCAATTTATCTATTTCCTCTGCACTATCTGAGTACAACACAAAAACTGAAAATGAGATTAAGTCATGTCCGAAAAATTTCTTCAATTACGTTAAAACTAAGATTAAATCGTGCAACTTCCCAAAAAATATGACTTTGGACAAAAAGGTAGGAGATAATTCAGAAGATATTTGGAATCTATTTGCAACATTTTTTCAAGAGACTTGCACAAAATTTTCGGACCGTGATTGTGATTTTTAATATTTTTCATACTTTCCTGACTGTCCAAGTAATATTGGTATCAGTAACATTGTTGTACAAGACATTCTCACAGGTCTAAAACAATCATTTTAATATTGTGAAAAGTGCTCGGAACAGTGTGTGCAAACAAATATTTTGTCACTAAGAGGACAAGCCGTGTAAACATGTTTTATGAAGATATTTTGGTGACCACGTTTGTCTAGTGTTGTGGTCAAAAGGTCACTCCCGCGTGCAGTAAAAAGTGCCTCGGAATGATTAAGACTGTAGGCACAGCTGTTGGGTTTTTCAATAGGAAGTGCTTCTTTCGCAGAACAATCAGTTCAATCAGGAACCCCAACCATCACGGCAACGGTGGAAGAGCAAACGCTGGACCTTGGTAGTGAAAAAGCTAGACTGCGGCAGTAAAGAAGTGAGTGAATGACCTCCGAGAGGAGTTTGTAGGATAAGGTGACGTGTATAAATGGTGATTCCGTTTTTAATTTGTGAACCAAGATTGTAAAAAAGGGGAAGAAAGTCGTGAAACATACTTCTTTTACTATAAAGTGTGTTTGAGCTGATAAGAAGGAAGCTAAGTTCATAAAGAAATTGTTTTGGCCAACAGCTAGAAATTGGTGGTACCATTTTTTTTGAAGCAGCCCAGCACGAAGATGCGGCTTTGAAATGCGTTTTAATGGTGCCATTTGGACGTTGAGATTTAGTGCTCTTGTAGTTGAACTGGTAAATTCAAGATTGTGCAGACACTCATTTAACAGACAATCTACGATTGAGATTGAGACACAAAACGGCATTGCTACAAAACGGTATTGAACTGATGACTGACTTGGTAAGCTCGTTCTATTTTTACTCATTATGTCAAAACGGTTTTAAACATAGAGCGAGTAATGGCGCTACAACCATAAGCCATAGAGAGCTGGGACTATAGTTAATGCTAAAGTCTCAACCTTTTGAAGATAAATGAAGCATCACTTAGCCTTATTAGACTCGATGCTCCCAACGACCATTTTTAAATAAATTTTTGTTCTGTACACCAAACAGGGCATTCTGTTCAACTATTCTCTCCGACTATTCATTTCACTTTTCCTTTGATATCTACTGAAGGCTACGTGAGTTCCCCGTGTCTTCTTAAGGTAGATACCAAATCCTCCCTATCACCAACGGTTGCATGGACGTGGCCAGTGAGCGATCGAGGAGTGTCTTCGGTATCAGTAACTGGTTTCGTTTCATGGTGGCATGCAATGTCTTCAACGAATTATTCCTCATCGTAGCTCCATCTAATGAAAAAAAAAAAACTTGCAACTGAACTTACAACTCCTCTATTCGGCTGTTCAATATGTCACTGGATAGTGGATAGTGGATAGTGGAAATAATGGAAAAAGTATTTCCTCATACCAGTTTATAAATCTGGCAAAATATCCGATAGTCGAAATTATCGCGGCATTTTTTTTATCCCCATAGGATTGCAATGATCGGGATGGTTTTTGAAAATTTTCAAGTGATTATGCCGGAAGGATTAGTCTATGGTGACCGAATAAACACCGGGCTTTCGAAATCAGCTCACATAATCTCCTTGAAAAATTTTGGGATTCAGTATCAGTCAGTGTACGTGTTTTGTTGTCCAGGTATTTGTTAAAGTCCGTTTTTTTTTGTACTTGTCCGTGTCATTATATTGTTAGTGATATTATTGTCAGTGCAATTTTGGGTATCTGCGCAATTTCATATAGTACAGGTGTGACAATGTAATAGCTATCTCCCTTATTCTACGCTCCCAAATGGAACAAAGTATTTGACGTTAGACTCATCGGGAAAATAAGCTTCAACAGAGCAGACATGGATGTTTGTGGATGGTCTTTTAATATATAGTTATGTTTGTATGTATGATGTGTATGTAGTTTTGGAAATGTTAAATAATTTACTTACGCACACTGTTGTTATTATTGTTATTTGTTATTAAGGGGACAAATAATTGCAATGAGTTTGGATTTTGGTAGTGCAGTGGATAAATTATCTGGATTTAAATTGATTTTCTTTTTAACAATAAATCATAATCTTAAACGCGAACAGTAGCGAAACAAGTTTTGAATGCAAATTGAAAGTCGGGAAGGGACGCTCTTGGCCTGAAAGCGGTCAGCGAGGAAGTCAGGGAGAATTCAAAAACTCACACCGTAGATTAAGGTATGGGAAGAACTCACAACAGGGAATTGAGGTATGGGCTTCGCCTTTACTCATGGGGATTGTTAGTTTTGCGGGTTAGTTTGTCATTGCCCAAAGGATATAGGTGGGCTAGGAAATGGGTTTGGTGTGTTATGCAATAGGAATAACATATCAGTTATTGTATTTTATAAAGTGTTATACCTTTTGATTTGTTGGGAACATACCACCTTAGATGATACTTGCATGCATGTGCTTTGTCCACGTAGGTCTTTCTAGAGCGGCTACTTGGTCTTGTTCCAACCAGAGGCCGAGATGCCTGACTATCCAGATTGCGTCGCCATGAGACTCGGATTTGCTTCCACTGTGACCCTCCAGGCTCCAAGCATAGCCTCACAGATTCTTGTATTTTTTCTTTTTTCGTTCTACAAGTATACAAAAATATTCGCTCCTCTGTCAAAAACAGCCAAACCAAACGTAGAATTTGTGTAGTGATGCTTTCCAGAAAATTGCAGACCCATAATAAAACTCAGTTGTAACAAAAGTATTAAAATTAATAGACGATTCTTTGAATAGCAGTAATATAATTGAAAAGGGTAATATAATTCCAATGCAATGGTTTTTCCAATGCCCAGGGGATATTCGAAATTATCGTGGCATTGCCATAATATCATACATTCAAAAACTTTTCGAATTGATCATAAATAAAGATGCTTTTAACCAAATTAAAAATAGAATAACTAATGCACAACACGGCTTTTTCACAGGCCGCTAAACTGCTACGAATTTGCTGGAATTCGTCAATTACTCATTAAATGTAATGGATAAAGCTAATCAGGTGATGGCTCTTTACACCGACTTCAGCAAAGCGTTTGACAGACTAGACATTCCAATGTTGATTTTCAAGCTAGAAAAAATGGGATTTGAGATAAGACTGCTCAACTGGATCGAATCGTTTATAGCATCATTGTAGTGGCTAATTCCAAGCAAGTGAACCAACTCGGAAAACAGTGATGATTCAAACTGGCGTCCTTGGTCTGTCGTAATGTTTGTTGGTACACCAAAGCGAGCAATCCATCCAGTGACAAGTGCCTGTGCGATCGTCGGTGCAGACTGCATCGTGCAGTAATGTCAGGAACAGGAATTGCTTCTGGCCACCGAGTGTACCTGTCGATGACGGTTAGGCAGTATCGATGACCGTTGCTTGGAGGAAATGGACCTACAATGTCGATGTTAATATGCGAGAACCAGCTGTCTGGCATCGAATAGCGGGTAATGGGTGAGTGTGTGTGGCGCGTCACCTTGGACCGTTCACACTGCAAGCAGCTCCTGGCGAAAGCGATGCTGTCCTTTCGTATGCCCGGCCAAACGAATCTTTTGGTCATCAGTCTAGCTGTTGCACGTGTACCAGGATGAGAGAGGTTGTGGGTTGTAACATACGGACGAATGCGATCGTCAGAGCAATCACAAAACAATTGCTTTGAATTGCCTGGAACGGTAAAAAGTGTTAAGCTTAAAGACGCATTCAATTTACCTAGCAAAATATTTTGCAGCTCCTCGTCGGTTTGCTGATCGCCAGCAAGGGCGTCGAAGTCGATCGACGGGAAAGCTTGATTTGCAGCGATGCGGAAAAATAAGTCGGCTACGATGTTTTCCTTGCCAACTATGTGCCGAATGTCCGTAGTAATTTGCCCGATGTAGTCCAACTGGCGAGCTTGGCGGTTTGTGGCTTTGTCGAGCTTTTGACGAAAAGCAAAAATAATCGGTTTGTGGTCGGTATAGATGTGGCAGCTTCGTCCTTCTAGCAAGAACTTGAAGTGCCGCACTGCAAGATAGATCGCGGTAAGTTCACGATCGTACGTGCTGTACCGGAGTTGCACCTTGTTGAACTTTTTAGAGAAGAATCCTAGAGGCTGAACCTTTCCATCCACGATCTGGTGAATGACTGCTCCTGCTGCTATGTCGGATGCATCTACCCAAAGATTCGGCCGTTTTGGCAGGGTTTGCCAGTAATGTTGGCAGAGCGAGTTGCTGTTTGCACCGTTCAAATGCTGCAGTGGTTTCGTACGTCCAGACCAACGGTGAACGATCGTTGCGTATATTGCTAGGGGTCATCGACAGCAATGGCATTTGCGCTTCGATTGCGTTTGGGACGAACCTTCGGTAGAACTTGATCATTGCCAGGAAACTTTTCAACTCCGTCACCATCGATGGTTTTGGACAGATCCCACACGTTCTGGCAAGGGACGAATTCCTTCGGCGGATACATTGTGTCCTAGAAAGGTGATTTCCGTACGTCCAAACTCGCATTTGGCAACATTAATTGCCAGGTCGTGCTGCTTTAGTCTTTCAAACAGCTGGCGAAAATGCTCACGATGCTCTGATCAGATGAGGCAATGAAAAAGTCATCAATATACGGAAATACGAAGTCCAATCCTCGAACGACCTCATGGATGAGCCGTTGGAATGTCTGGGCAGCATTTCTTAATCCAAACGTCATGTAAGAAAACTCGAACAGTCCAAACGGTGTCGTGATAGCCGTTTTCGGGATGTCCTCAGGATGGATTGGAGCTTGATGGAACGCCTTCTGCAAGTCGACTTTGGAAAAAATAGTTTTACTTTGCAAAATGGTCGTAAAATCCTGAAGGTACTGTCCTGAAGGTTTCTGTCCCCTGAGACCGACACATACAAGCTTCCTTTAGCACATAAGAATGAGTTGAAAGAGATGAGAAAATAAATTCAATCAAACACATCTTTCGTTGAATTGCGTATGTGTCAGTTTCAGGAGACATAATTTTACACGAAATCTTTCTTTACGTTCCCCGACTTTTTACAAACATGAATTACTTCTCGTGTAAAATTCATAATTTCTAAGTGTGCAAGATTTACTTTCAGCAGCGCTTCTCCGTAGACCTTGATTGATGTCCCGTTGGCGGCAGAAAGTTTCATGGTGGTGGGTTTCATCCTGCTTGAACTGGAACCTCTCGGAATAACGGACACGTCGGCTCCAGTGTCGATCAAAAACAGCATGCATGTTGTCGTGTCCGAGATTTTTAGGCGAAAAATTGCGGATGCATTGGCAATTTCACCTACTGCCAACGCAGTATTCATGTGGCGTCATTGTTTGTTGGCTTTGCCAGACGATGATGGCTGGCTGAATGAGCACGGCTTTCGGCATTGTCGTGCTTCATGACCAAATGTACGATGGTACCGGCAAAGTTCATTAGCCGTTGTGATCGTCCTCGAAAACTGCCAGTGCCACGTGACGAAAATACCTTCTCGAGTTTACTCGTCTGCTTAGCAATTTCATGATGAAGAGTTTCGATGCTGTTTTGCACTGGGATCTCCGCAACATACGATGATGCCGTAGGTGTCTGTTGTGTCTCAAATCGATGGAATTGATGTTTCGAAGGCTCATCGAGTCGACGATGGCATCTGCAATAGTCGTCCTATCAGCAGCATCACCTTTCGATGCTATTACCGCAGCTTGAGCGTAGGGCGGCAACCTTCATGACGACAAATCCAGCAACACAGTCTCTCCGAGGAAATTTTCAGCAACGCGCTTCATCTCGTTGAACAATTGGCTGGGTTTCCTATCTCCGAGTGGCATATCCGACACAACGAGATGCAAACGTTTCTGTTGGCTATCAGTGAAATGTTCTATGAGCTTCTTTTTGATGTACGCGTACTTGTCGTTGGCCGGAGCACCATCAATAATCGAACGCAGCTCAGTTAGCTTTTTCGGGGGTACCTGCGCCATCAAAATGCTGCAGAATGCTCAGAATGCAGAATGCAAAACTGTCTTGATTTTTACTAAGAACGTTCGGGGTCACCACTTTGGCATGCGAGGCCTGTAAAATGTATGTGTTCACTTCTAGTGTATAAAAAAATATATTTGTCAAAATTAATATCGGGGGTTTATATATAGAATCGGTCAATGCCCAGGTCAGTGGCATTCGACCCATCAAAATAATCAAAACGATAGTCCATACAATATGGTGTAGAACGCAGAAGGCAGAAATAATGGGTATTGTTTAAATTTATGTCTGCTCTCGATCGGGTACGAGATGTTGCACAGCAGCTGAGTGCTGCTGACTCGATGATGCAACGTTGTTGATGCTACACTCATTTAACTGATCGTCAGCAAATTGTAAAGTTCAATAATAAAATGTCTAATCCAATTCAAATCACGTCAGGGGTTTTTGTGGTGTATCTGCTTCTTCTCTAAGGGAACGTCCATTAATTACGTCACGCAAAAATTGACTTTTTGTAACCCCCCCCCCATGTCACGTTTTTTGTATGGACCTTCAAATTTTTTGTATGGATCGTCACGTTTTCTCGCCCCTACTGCGTGACATAATTATGGACTTTCCTAAGAATGGTTCCGGTCCAGCTTGGGAATCTTTGGAAGAGCAAAAAAACTTAAACAACACTTTTATAGCTAGGTAATAAGTGCGAATCATTACTCTGAAGGTTTCTATTACTCACACAATACTTAATCTGACAAAAGAAGATTTTAGCATGTATACTATATAACCTTATAAAAGGTCTTTGTTCAAGCCGGTATCACTTGAAGCTTATTGAAAAACTTCAAGATGATTGATGACGATTTTTTTGCTAAGACAAAGAAGATTCGGAAAATGCACTGCCATTTTCAACAAAAAACGTCAGTTCTTCAATAAAGGGCTTATAAAACTCTTTCAGCTTTGGAGATCAAATCTAAGAACGGTTGTGCAATTCACTTGAAGTGTACTTCCGTTTGGTCTAATGCTTGTTAAATTGTGGGGATCATTTCTAACAATCCTGACAAAACTAATAGAAAATTGAGGAATACATCACAACACGGAAACAAATTCATTTCTGTTTTCATGTATTAAAAATCATGAAACGAGCTTTTATCTTATTTTATGAATTCATGACTCTTTTTCACGGTTTCATAATTGAAATGACAGATGCGAGTCATGAACTTAGGAAGCGTTGTTTTTCCCTTTAATCTAAAGTTGTGTAATCAGTTTCATTAATCAAGGATCTATTCATGAATAACAATAGCGTAGTAAGTACATCCACCATGTACTATCACAGCTCTTCACACCAACACTAGGTTCAAATCCTGATGGTGGATTTATTTTTTGGTTATATTTTGAGTCGATAAAGTAGATTTGTTAGACTCATGAATAATGTTTACAGTATCAGGAATTCAGCTCATGGTTTTAACCCGAAGCTCATGATTTCATTCCAGCTATTCATGAAATCATAACCTGTTTTTCTTATTATGAAGAACAAATTGTTTCCCGTGAAAAGATTTAAAAATGGATACAGTGAGCAAATAACTAAAAGCTTGTCCATTCTCGGCTAAAGCTGCGATGTCTGAAGGCTGAATTGTTGGAGGCTTCCGTGAAATGCTCAAGAAAAGATATCGTCGACTTGAGAAGGTAGGTGGGTTGGTAAATAAACCACCACATGTCTATCAGTCAGATCCACTCCGATAGCCTAGGAAAAGCAATGCTTGTTCTACTGTTTTGTCAAAATAAAGTTTGTTCTATTTAAAATTGACTCTGTATACTGTGATGTGATGTGATAAGAACCCACCATCAGTGCGAGGATTACCTATGTCTCCAGGACTATCTTCAGCCGGTTGGCCCGAGAAAATAGCCTACATGATGGCTTGTTGTAGCAGGGCCAGTCGATTTTATAGCGAATTCGTTTTTGATCCAGTTCCAAACTGGATCGGGTATCAAAATTGGGTCGACTTGTTGTGTGTTGAACTCCAGTGTGTATGGTTTTATTTGTAACTCGCATCGGATTGGGGTTTGCACTGACAATAAGTTCGGGTATCGCAGGTTGGAACTGATTCCAACCTAGGTTCAAACACGAATTCGATATTAATGAGGACCTTCGGAAGACTACGGGCAGAAGGCCGCGTGCCTTCACATGACAAGGGACTGGTGACTCCACGAACCCTTTTCCAGTCAACAAATCTTTTGACTGCCTCAGGCTACCACCGGCCCTTTTCCCCCCAAAATTTTATTCTGTAGACTATTCTCAAACTGCCATATTCTAACGGAACGTTGAATTCTAAATCTGCACCTCTCATTCTATCATAACATCTCGAGTACAAAAATCTTCCAAACTTTGTTATCGTTAACGTACTTAAAGAGTAATTAAAATCTGATTGGTTATGTACACTTTATAATCCCAAATTCCTTAAAATTTTAAACATTCCAACACGCTATGATTGATTTGTTTCTAGGCTGATATCAGGAAAATGAACATACTCGGAACGCTTGTTTTTGAGAAAAAAAAATCGTAGACATTATTGTTAAACAGCCGCAAAATGCTTCGTTCAATAGTTCGAAGAAAAAAAGCATTATTAAAATGTTTACGGCACATAAATTGTTACTATTAGAATATCGTCCACAATAGTACCACCGCTGCACCCAAGTTTAAATAAACGGTTTCTAACCGCGATGATTGCGCAGTGGTGCTGCCACCTAGAAAACATGAGAGTTTGCGTGAAGGTTTGCATAAGAACAAACGAGAGAAAAGTAGTTTGTTTACATGGCTTCACGCACACGATTATAGATACAAATGGGGTTTCGCATTGGAGTGAGTACATTTTAGTTCCCATCATCGCCAATATCTCAGTTCACCTACAATTACAATCATCAACCTGGCATCACTGCTTCTCACCGGTCGGTTCTGTTCGTCGTCCTCCCCAGTGCCCAGCGCTAAAACTTGCTGCAATCGCGAAAATTTATTGTAATGCATTTTTTGTACAGTCGCATCCAATTGTATTTATTTTTATTTACTTTTCTGGTGCAACAGCACGAGCACGGCTATTTATTTTCGCAAACAGCGCCGCGTGCAACTGCTTTTCGTTCCATTTTCACCAAGCGATGGCTTTTATTTTTTCACAAACCGGAGGACGCACGGGAAACGGTCCCTTTTCCGGTTCGGCCCAGATTGCAGGACCACCATATGTTTGGAGGAAAAACAAAAACAAAACCAGCGCGGAATGAAAACAGCTCATAAAATGCAGCACTCGACCTAGTGTGTGCCGACGACGACCGATGGTTCCAGCCTTCTCCAATGATGGGTAATAAAAAGTTAAAAATTGGTCGCACAATTGTTTGGAATTACTTCGCTTGGACTCCCGGGAAAGGAGGAAAAACACTCACCGATAAATTATTTTCTTTATAGAGTTACGATTTTTGCCGCTGGTGTTTTCTTTTTCCGTCGATATTTTGGTAAAGCGACTTCATCAATTTCGGTCCACACGCGCGCACCGCCACCGGTCCTTACAGCACCAACACGATGAAACTTTTTCCTAGGAATTCTTCCACCGTAAAATTAATCGTATTTTCTGTGTAGGACTCTCGTTTTCCGAACCCAAGTCAAACTGTGTTATCGCAATTTTCTCGCTTGCTTGGTTTTTTTTCTGCTCGTATTTTCAGTTGAAGTCACTGCCGTTAGAGCTTAAATTTTTTCCTCCACGATGTGATTACAGCTTCATTGAATTTTCCCCCGACGCTTCTGGGCTGACGGTCCTGTCGTCTCCGAGTCTCGGGCATCAGACGGTGGAATTCAGTGCCACTGTCACTTGGCCGGATGGAAAATAATTTGGCACAATTTTCGCCATCTTTATCAGCAGTTTAAATGCATTAACCTGAAAAATAGGGGAGAGAAAAGGCAAATGAATGACTGGAGCTAGCAAACGGCATTAATGGCAGAAATGATCAAGTTTTTTTTTTTTTTGCTGTTGGAAGGTAGTCCATGGGGAGTCAAGGTTTCTGAACAAAGTGGTAGCGAGAGTGGGGCGGTCAACTGAATAGGGACGATACATTTGACATACTGTTTCTCTCAACGTCAGAAACGATGCGTGAATGATTATGTTCTATCCTCACTACGTCCCTGAATGAAACGAACAAATCGAACCGAAATCAACGACGTGGAAAAGAAAGATTGTCTCTAGACTGAACAGTCGGCAAGATTATAGTTTCTGTTTGATTTATTCTCCGGCACGATGCCGGAATCCTTGCTGCAATTTTGCTGAACGAAGCGCGATTGCACTATCCCTATTGAATGGGAAATTGATGGCGTCAAAAGCGAAAAATGAAATGAAATCACATTTCTCCAAAAGCGGGGATTGTTTAGCATTTCAGATCGAAAATTTCACGACTCAAGAAGAACATCTCTGATCACCCGGGATGATTCATTTCGCCCTTAGCTACACGCATAGAACCGGATCCAATTGTGCACTTGTCACGGGTCGGAAGTGCTTCTGAAATCTCGGAAAAGAAATTCGCTTGATTGATAGGTCTCATTCTTTTTCTGCACGCTTTCCGCTTTAAAGTCCCTAATTTATCATCACATCATGCATCAATCAACTTCTCCACTTCCCTACGGCATCCGGTTAGGTGCTTAGAAAAACACACATTATTCTTTAAAAACCAACATTTGCCACAATTACCCCTCGGAGAGACACGTGCCTTCTCTTGGAGTGGCACGTGCTGCTGCCGGAATAACACTTTGAAGAGCGTTTCCCATCCTCCCGAAGCCATGCAGAGGGGCACTGATGCGTGATGGTTGTAGTGCTGCTGCTGCTGCTGGTTCTGCTGCATTATAAAAGCTTTAAGTGTTTACAAAACACCGTTGTAGAGTGTGGCTTTTGTATTTATTTGTTGGTAGGTACCTGTTACTACCACGGCAGTACGCAATTGTGCCTGTTTGTGCCAATGCGATGGAATCCATGTATGGTGCCAGGATAACAGAGTTCGAAGCAAAAAAAAACAACAACATGAGTTCATTATTCATAACTTGCCAGTTTGGCTTCTGGCGCTTGTGAATGCAGAGAGGTTATACGGAATGCTGGGATTGCAGTAGTTTCTTTTTCCGCAATCAAATGGATGCAAATGGGGACTGTTGAAGATGCTGAAATTTGTAGTTATTTTTTGGATCGGGTTGCATCGAACAAAAGGTTGAGATTATAGAGTCAGATTTCCAACTGCATAGTGGGTGGTACAATCCATTCATCTCATTTTCTCGGCAGTTATGCATCCAAGGGAGCTGATTTTTGGTATGTGTTGGGAGTAGTGTTTTGCTGTTACCAACCAAAATCTATTGATGAAGTTTGTCAGAAGCAGATAATTTCTCATCTCCATGCGAAGCGCTAGCAGTGGACGGTAATTTATTGCTAGAACGAATAGACATGAAGAGAAAGTGTATTGATAGTTCCGTATAGGGCAACGGCTGGCTTTGAAAATTGAAAGATACAAGTTTGAAAACGAGCGGAGGGCATTATTGAACGGTAGTATCCGATCAGGCACATAACCCTTTACCATACTACCCCATGCAGGATAGGCAAGGAGAGGAAATGTTATTTCATCGAGAGATTCACCACTGGGCAGTCCTTTCAAGACAACCTTGAAAAGACGCTCAGCTTTGGTGTCATAAGTGAAAAAAATTGTGGTTCTTCTGAGTAAGATACTCAAGAAGACGTTTGAATCCGTCCAAGGTATCTGCATGCAAACGGCATTCACCTCGTCTGGAAATTTGAAGGGAATATTTCACACCTTCAACAAATGTTAAGATTTCCTTGCGAAAAGCATGGAAATCCGAAATTGTCACCACAATACGGGGAACTTTTTCCTTTCTCAATCGAGAAAGTTTTTTCAAATTTTGATTAGATGATGGATCACTTTCATCATCTCTGTGAGCATATCAAATTGATTACTCACATTAATTTGATTTGCAGGCGAATCAATAGCTTGCCCTTTTCGTTTGCGCTTATTTGCCATAGTGGCAGAGTAATTTGCTCCAAATCGACGTCCAAGCAGATAACTATAAGAATCCGAGGGACCGAAGAGGAATTTTCCAATGCGATATCCAAGCCGGGTTACCCGAAGGGCCTAACAAGGATCGAAAATGAATAAGAGGAAATCTAAAAATTGTAGGTATTATTTAGCACTGAAAAGTGCTGTTTAAGATTTGGTGTAGCGTTAGGTAGCAATAGCACTTCCTTCAGCAAATAGAAAATAGAACCGCACGGCATGAGAGCACAATGCAGACTGGTCCACCAGTATGATTTAATGGATTCCCCCATTATGGAGATTTCCTCTCCTTGCCTGCATGGGGTAGTATGGTAAAGGGTTATGTGCCTGATCGGATACTACCGTTCAATGCCCTCAACTCGTTTTCAAACTTGTATCTTTCAATTTTCAAAGCCAGCCGTTGCCCTATACGGAACTATCAATACACTTTCTCTTCATGTCTATTCGTTCTAGCAATAAATTACCGTCCACTGCTAGCGCTTCGCATGGAGATGAGAAATTATCTGCTTCTGACAAACTTCATCAAAGATCGTTACTTCCGCGCTTGGGAGAATACAAAAACAACAATCAATGTGCAAAATCTATTGCTTATGTATAAAAAACCACACCCCCCACACAAAAAAACCCCAAATTTTTTTAGAAAATTCCCCAATTTTTTTTCAAAAAAATTATATAAAATTAAAAAAAAAAATTCCCCTTTTTAAAAAAAAAGATAAAATATTTTTAAAACCTGACCTCGTCCAATTTCGGCCACTAAGATAATGTCAACAATTAAAAATAGATATTTTATTCAACAAATTCGATTGTTTATTTCAGCTTAAAAGAATAATATATGAAAATATATATATATATATATATATATATATATATATATATATATATATATATATATATATATGTATATATATATATATATATATATATATATATATATATATATATATATATATATATATATATATATATATATATATATATATATATATATATATATATATATATATATATATATATATATATATATATATATATATATATATATATATATATATATATATATATATATATATATATATATATATATATATATATATATATATATATATATATATATATATATATATATATATATATATATATATATATATATATATATATATCTATATATAGAGATACAGTACAGGACAAAATAAATCGTACACTTGGCCTGAAAATGCATTGAATGTTTTATTATTCAGTAACTTCAATATGCGTTTAATGCAGAGGACAAGACGTAAATCAATAAAATTTATTAGAATTTTTTTGCCCGATTAGTTTTCATCTAAAAATCGATATTTTTCTTGAACGAAATAAATCATACGCTTTCAAAATCAGATTTCTGAATGATATTATTTAAGCCAGTTTTAATCTTTTGGCAGCACTGCATTCTTTGAAAATTCTAGACAAAATCGTCAAAAGGTCGAAAGTAACAATTGTAAACAATGACTTAAAACGAAAATTTTCTTGAAATGCCCGGATCAGCTCCTGAAGCCATACCGAAACCGAGCAGCTCAAAGCGGCTGCGCCATGACGACGCCGATCCAGCGGACCCTAACGCTGGACTATTAACGAGCAACAAATTTTACGTGCCCCCGGTACAGGAGGTGCGAAAGAAGGTAAAAGCCCCCCCGCTCTTCACCACGTCAAAGGGCATTGCTGCACTCAGGACCGAGCTTGCAGCTATCCAAATTCATCCGCTGTACAAGCTGTGCAATAACGGCACAAAAATTATGTGCTCGACGGAGGCTGCCCAAGTAACAAATTCAATTTTAAGGTACACTTGAAGAAGTTCTCAAGACTCATTTGATAAAACCACGCATAAAACTAGAAATTCTACGTAACATCGATAAAACAGCCATAAAACCCTCATAAGTACAAAAAGGCCCATACTACAGGAGGTTCTCAAGACTATTTCCCAAGATTCGCTTAAAACTTGATATTTTTATCGGTACATAATTGTACTTACATTCAGGACATGCTTAAAACTATGATAAGACTACCACAAGTTTTGATAGTTTTATGATTTTGCTCTTTAAGAACACTTCCAGTCCGTCACAAATATGTTTCGAAGATTCCATTTTTGGATTCGTTCTGCTGAATGGAGACTTTTTTTAAGAGAAAAAAAAACAATGATATACATATGATGTTTCTTTTCCAATGTGGATACGTATGTAAATTAATTGTAAAATTGAGTTTTTTGCCTGCAATTGATACATTTTTCATGCAACGTACAGTTTATTGGTGTTTTATAACATAAAAGCTCGAAAATTTTAATGCGCCACGGAATCATTACTACAACATTCATTTATTAGAAAAACAAAAAATACTTGAAAATTCAACAATTAGGTGACAAGGCTGATAAATTGTTAGATCTTGAATAAATTGTGTCTACAATCCATTTTACGTTTCAAAATGTATTTTAAACAGCAGAAATTGTTCGTAGCATTGGAAAAACGAGAGTTTTTTTGCATAGGGAACGTCCATTAATTACGTCACGCAAAAAATGACTTTTTGTACACCCCCCCCCCCCCATGTCACGTTTTTTGTATGGACCTTCAAATTTTTTTGTATGGATCGTCACGTTTTCTCGAACCCCCCCCCCCCCCTACTGCGTGACATAATTAATGGACCTTCCCATACATGTGTAAATGGCTACCATTCCGAGGGAATTCAGAATAGCCACGCTCTCAATTTTTTCAATGGTTTTATCTAAAACTACCATAAAACGCATATAAAACTAATATTACTTGCACAAGACTAACAAGATTTTTTTAGGAGCGCGATAAGTTCATCTTTACTTGTTCTATTCTTGAAAAAGAGGAGTAAAGCTTGAATAAAACTTGTTTGAATTGCTCAAGGTAAACAAGTCTTTCGTAAGATAGCCATAAAATCAGTGTGGAGAAAGCACGTCATAAACAAAGAAAATGTAAACGTTCAAATCAAAAGTGCCTATGCATAATTGTTGTTCATAATTACAGCTTATAATTTATTGTTTTTAATCACCAGCGTAAGTCGATTTACACATAAAGAAAACTCTAACTTGATATGCTAACAATGGATTTGGGAAGAAGAACAGATAATAATATTGCGTCGATGGATGAAACATCAGTTGAGCGAAAGATGATTTTTCTCTTGATCTGTACGCTGAACCTAACGTTCGAAGAAGTGCACTATGTAGTGGATCACTGAGCGATTCCAGCGCACTACTTCCGACTTTGGATTAAACGTGCGGATCATGGGAAAAATCGATTTTCGCTCAGGTGATATACCAATTTTTACTTGTAACGAGTATTAATATTATGTAACCTATTGGGAAATGAAATGCACGACTCGGGAGAATTCAACATTAATATAACATTTTACAATCGTAGTGCACATTAAACCTTACGTCAAAAGTACTGCGCTGTGTTTCCACAAAAGGGCAGTGATTACCAGAAACTGAAAATTGAGACTCTTATAAGAATTTTGACTGCATATAAATTTTCCACAATTTGAATTTGAAATCCGGAGTCAGGAGTCAGTTGACAGTTTCAAATAAAAATTTCAAACTGGAAAATGTGAGTTAAAAAGTAGGGAAGTAATTTACAGAAAGTTCGGGAGAAAATCCACATGAACATCTTAAGGCAAAATGAGGTTTACATAGAGTAAATCATGAAGTAGTATTTTTCAGAGAGATCTAAAGCAAGTTGCAAGGATTTAAACATAAGAAATTACCAAAAAAATACATGCTTTAATAAGAACAACATAATTAGAATTTGTGTATAAAAAGATTCCACGAAAAAGTAAAGGAAATTGGAGCGACCATCGATCGAAGCGGATAGGATGGGAAGAGTGGGAATGCCAACTTCCAGTTGCAAACCGTTTGTGGATAAGGGCTGGCTCTTTTTCCACTCATTTGGGCATCCTCTTGTTCAATAGCTCACATTTTTGACCAATTGCTTAATCTTGTTGTTGGAAAGAGACTCCTTTTTCGATTCCGTGGATGCCTACAGGAGATGTTGCCGGTCAATCCATTCAACCCGTTTCAAACCCTTTGTATGTATTTTTGACATAATGTAACATAAACAGAGTGGAGAGCCTGTTGTTGTAGGACTTTGATTCTGTGCTGCGATGAGTGGTAGTACATACAATACAGTCGATGAGTGACTCCACTTTTTCCGAAACTGAGTTGGAGTGCCCACACAACTGATTTAATTGGCCTATCATACTGAGTTGAGCTTCGGACCGCGTAAGATAATTTATTTGGGCAGTTCCAAAGTTCGTATCAACAAACATAATGAGATAACTTTTGAACATCAAATTTAATTGACTCTTTAATAAACTGTTTACGAATTGATTGAAACCTTCCAGTACGAACGTGAAACAACGTGCGACTGAACCAACCGTATGCATCGATCTGACCCTATTTTCCGCGTCCCTCTATCCGTGTTTTTTTTTACTTTGTGGGAAAGCTGTCCTTACGCCTCAATGGCCTTTGCAATACGTGCATACACTCACACAGACTGGAAATTCACTCAGGACTCATCACGAAGATGACGATGACCACCTAACGGTATTGGTAAGGGAACATTTCTATTAAAAACAAAATCATGAACGACAAATGACCCATGAAATTCTATTTCATCTCGAAAAATAAAAATTTCATGTTCGATACAACGTGAATAAGATTTTTACCAAAAATAAAAAATTTCTATCAGGGACACCGTGACCAACCACGTAACACCGAATCGCACGTGTACGTGTTCGAACGTGGTACTTCCACCGACCGGCCTGCTGCGACCGACGGACGGATGCCGGTGTTAACGATGCTGATGGTCAAGTGTATTTCATTTGAAGAGTTCTACGAATTTTCGGTTTTCGGATGACACTCGCCGGAGTGGGGATTTGAGTGAGATGCAGGCAGAGCACATTTGCGTTTTCTGCAGAAAAGTTGCTGCGCTCAATTCAGTATGAGGTTCCAGGTTCGACCGATGCGAGTACTAACTTATGTTTAGCTAGTTTCGAACAAGCGGTGAGAGTATTAATTAAGGAAAATTTTACCATATTTTAAAAATGGTAAGGAAGCAACGGGACACTTTGAAAATCGATAGTGGTAGGCATTTTTTACGAATAACCCGCTGGTGTCAGGGTTTCCAATACCACACAAAACATGCTACTCCCAGCTGGTCGAGTGTGTGATCCGTAAGAACATTGGGAGTGAGCATTATCAACACAATTTAATTCACGTTCCTATGACTTTTCCGGCTGATACATTAAAAATGATGGCCAATTTCAGCTCTTAAATGGCAAATTAAATTATTCATAATTTCCATTCACATCGCTGTTTGGTTTGTGCTGACGTTGAATGTACACTCACATTCGACCGTGGATATCGAACTGACGCTGGAAGTACGAGCTTTTTTTTTGCCGCTTCTCACTGAACCGAGGCGAGAACTTTTTATCCGGTTTATAATTTCATTAGGTTAATGTTTGCGGAAGGTAAAACCCAATTTGGGAACTGTCGAAGCGGAAAATTGGCGAGTCTCCCGAGAGCCACTCGACTGACTGATGCTTGTCTCCGTCTGTGCGGAGGCATCAAAGGATTGGCTCATTTTAATGACCTTGGTGGTGGTGGGTGCTGCGAAAAAAGGTTCATCCAAAGTTTATTGCCACTCATTATGTCCTCTTGCAGCCAACGACCATGGTTTGGTTCAATCAAGGCTCATCATTGAGCAGAAGATAAATGCCCTTGATATCATCTTCCAGTAAATCTACTTTTATTCCGCTCACAATCTGCCCATGTTAAACACTACTTGATAAAGGCTGCCCCTCCGTAATTACTCAAGTGATATGAACGGAACGAAATAGGATTCTCCGGTGCCCAAGCGTTTTCGTCGTTTCGCTGGAGCGTTAAATGAGCCGAGGCTGCCATTTGTCAATAATGATGGCATTCATTTGCCCCCTTGGATAATCTGTTTTGAGCTAGGATAGGCTTGTGATCAAACGGAGCCGTTCCTTGAGGCGTGCCACGGCCAGTGACATTGGTGATATAATTTTTAAAGAGTTTGGAATGAGGATTGCCAAGGGGCTTTCGGTTACCTTGTCGGTAAAGGCGCGATGTTTTCCAGTAGAATGCTGCTGGTGATTTATTTGAGTTAAGGCAAGCATTGTGCGTGCCTGATGATATACAAACTCGTTCGTCGTTGGTGGCATCTTCAGCTCTCAATTTATGAGTGTGGACATTTGCATAGCTTTATAATCAGTTAAATAAAACCCAGATAGTAGTAAAACTCTCTGTTCAGCCATACTAAAGGGTGGCCCACATCAAATTGCACCACGGAAAAAACGCTGTTGAAAATTACCCATTGGGTATTTTCTCTTGAAAATTTGGGTAGAAGTAGATTAGAGTATTTTTTTTTTTGTGAATTTTTATCGCTGTCAGTTTTTCGAAAATTGGAAAACATGGCGTCACCCGAAAAGCAACGTCGCGAATTGATTTTGCGCAAGCACCTGGAAAATCCTCAACTCTCTCATCGGGAAATCGGAAAACCACTCAGAATCGTGCAGTCAACGGTGAGTCGTGCGATTAAACGTTACTACGAAACTCTGAGCATCGAACGGAAGGACAAATGCGGTCAGGATGGTGGTTATATTAGTGATCAGGATCACAAGTGAGTCGTGAAAGCGTTTAAGCGGAATCCCAATGCTTCGGTCAGGGATATGGCCAAAAAGTTGACTCTGTCCAAATCTTTTGTTTAGAGAGCCAAGGACCGGGAGGGACTGCATAAAGTCACGGAAAGTCACGGGCCCGGAAACTGTACACGCAGTAGCTGACGAAGGCTCATTTTCTCATCGTGGATAATGAGACTAACGTCAAGACGGACTTCCGGCAGCTTCCGGGGCTACTATTCTTCACCACCTAGCACAAATTTGATGTTCCGGAAGAAGTAAGGAAGCAGAAACTTTCAAAGTTTGCCAAGAAATACATGATTTGGCAAGCAATCTGCTCATGTGGCAAACGGAGTGCGCCGTTCGTGACTACCGGGACTGTAAACGGGGAGATCTACCTCAAAGTGTGTCTACAGAAGCGTCTACTTCCTCAGTTGAAGCAACACGAGGGCCCTACAATCTTCTGGCCGGATCTAGCTTCGTGCCACTATTCAAATGTTGTCCTGGAGTGGTACGAAGCCAACGGGGTACCCGTTTACTTTCGTACCCAAGGACATATATGATTTTCCATACGATACAGACATATTATACTATGCATATTTAATTTGATATTATTGTACATGTACATTAACAGAAACATTATGTAACAACCATCAACCTTCGTATCCTCAACTACGTGACATACCAACTGCGCTATCCTAGCATTGAATGTAGTATAAACGGATCGTCTATATAAGCTCAATGTTATATATTGAATAGTAGCAGAAGTGATGCTTTAATTGAGCTACATTGATATTCTATTTATAGCGTTGTCTGTAAAGAAGCAACAACAGTGCTTAATTAAACCTTCTAGATGTTGTTATTTAACGTCTGAATTAGCAAACTGTACACAAGCTTTGATATTGGATGTTCGGTTTTACTACGTGCATTACTGACAAGGACATGTTGATCAAGAGATGATTAAAAGATATGACAATATTTTCTGATGTTATTTGTTACCCTGCGCTGTTTCCTATTCTGATGGGCAATGTAAAGAGTAGCCTGTGAGCTATTTGCTCCAAGCAGTTGACTATAATTTCAATTCTTGAAAACAGGTCCATACATTTTCACCGGCACCAAAAATGAACAACTCATAAACAAAAACATAGGAATTCACAGAATTCAATGAATATCTATATCATGTATCCAGCATAACTTGAAGTTGAAGGAGAAATATTGATCAACCAAAATTACGAACACTTCGGAGGCATTTAAACGACTTTTATTTTAATTGTAGTTTACTTTGCTGACTATTGATTTAAACCACATCTATTATTCAACTAAATATAAGGTTTAATTGGCAAAGCTAGTTAAAAGGCGTTGCATTAGGGTCATAAACTATATTTCAACTGATTGTTCAGTGGTTGTATAAAAGTCAATTGAGACACCTGTGTAAAGCCTTTTTTTAATTTTTCTTCAGCTTATCATTGGAACAGTTGAATAGTGATGTACATTACAGCTATTATTCAATTCAATATCAGGTTTTATCAGCTAGGCTATATAAACGATGTTTAAATGGATTTGTAGACTGTTATTCATTTTTTTGTTTTTTTTTTTAATCTTAATTTTACATCGGCATATTTCCTGAAATGGTGACAATCACCGACGCCAGGAAGACGACTCCACCACCTGGACCCTACCTAACGACTCATGAATATGAACAGGGACCAACGGCTTTACTTCCCTTCCGAAGGAAGACGTGACCAGATTTTTTCGCCTCAGAAAAACCACCGACGTCGACTGGGATTGAACCCAGACCCACTGGGGTGCCAAGTAGTAGTCACGCTTACCACTACACCACCGACGCCGGCTACATTTTTTTTTTGTTGAACTGTGTAAATTTAGTTACATATAAATACTAAAATAGTTTTTACTAAGCATGTTATTCAAACAAATTGTAACACTTAAATGTTAATATTTCAATTGAGAACATGGTTATTCAGCATATATTTCAGCTAGATTTTTTATTCAGCTACGAAAGTCGTAATTCAGCTTAAATAAAGCATGTATGCTTATTTACTGCTATCGTTTGTTTGTTGGGGTATGGCTATGGTATTGAAGTTGAATGAAACAAATATTCCAAAAGAGCTTACTAATAACTATTTTTTATTGTCTGAAAGTTTGGAAAGGATCGGTCAACCAGGTAATTTTCTATAGCGTTTTTTTTTTCGTGACTCTCTAGGCCTCTAAGACCACTATGTTCATGGAACTAAAATACCTTACATTCGTAAAATTGGCTCGTCGGAACCAGTAATAATTGTGAAATTGAAAGGCACAAATTGAAAACGATCGCAGGGTATTTGAACGGTAGTATACGATCGGGCGCATAATCCTGGTAGCTTGGTAAAATATTATTCGCCCGATCGTATACTACCGTTCAAATGCTTTTCGTTCGTTTTCAACTTGTATCTTTCAATTTCACTGCCTGCCGTTACGCTAAACGGAACAATGTGCAGACAAAATACACGACAAAATCTGTCAAGATAATCAATAAAGTTACTTGAAATTAAATGGATTTTTTCCTTTCTCTCCTTTGCTCACTTGTTGTTGGCAATGAATCGAGTTTTGTTGAATGTTTCCGCTATTTAAACCCTTTGAGGAGTAAGAGCACTCTTCAAAGGCGCGCCCCATTATTAGTCAAAACCGGGTTCATTGCAAAGAAAAGAAACAATGACTTCGATACTGACCATGCATCAGAACCCTAGTCATGACCAATTCAAACTGTAGAACATCAAATAGAAAATGAGAATTCACATAAATGAAGACTAACCATGTTTTCCTTATTTCAAGCTCATCCTCGGTGGCTCAATCCGAGTATTGTCACTTTTCACAAGACATAAAATGAAATAAGGACTAATATATGTTCCTTTGACTACAAAAACAAATATGTTCCCTAGTTTGAATAAATTCAGACTAGGGTTCGGTGGTAGATCAGATACCCCGTAACACACCACGAAAAGGTGGTCTACCAGCGTTACGGGTCGAATGGAAATTACTAATCTTTCTTCTCATTTTCTAGTTACAGGTATTCCACTAAATATATCACACTTTCCAGGAATATATTTGTTTTTGTTGTTGTAAACTCGCATAATTTCCGAGGTGCATTAATTGTTGGCTATTATCGTGCCATTATTCACCATAAAATTAAATGCGCATATGTTTTGTAAAATGAAACGCTGTAGAAAACTCAATTTGCTTTAGATATTTTGCTATCAAACAAAATCTTTCGCAATACTAGAACTTTTTACTGCTTACTGAATCAGAAGAGCAGAGAATCGAACAAAGCAGAACAACAAAAACCAACCACAATATCACGGTGACGTTTGACAGTTGTTAAATTACGGCCATCTGGCCGTATGCTGGTTTTCATGACAGACAATAGGAGTTATGAAGGTTCTCAAGTGGTCATAACATCTTTCTCTAAAATATTTTCAAAATCGGTATGGTCTTATAACTTATAACTATATTAACTTGTTTCCACAGTCGTCTATAGAGTGGATCACTTTGTACAAATGTCGGCTTTAGAGAAGCATAGCGGAAGTGTTGGTAGACAAAACTGTTTTGAATGTAGTTTTATTAACAGAACCAGGAAGAGTGCAGGCTCGAATACAACTAAAATTGTTACTTGAGACTATTACCTTGCGGAGCTTTATTGTATGTATTTTTTTTTCGACGCATTCACCAACAGTCCGAAATTGGTTGCTTTGCACATCAGGTTGTTGTAATTTTTTTCCACAGTTCTAAATGTTTGGCCGACAATGTCCATAACATACACGAAGCAAACAAATTGGCTGAATCCCGTGAAAATCGTGCCCCGGCTTTTAAACCCGGCTCGTCGCATGACAACTTCTAGGGCGATATTGAACAGAAGGCCTGAAAGTCCTCGATGAGATTCAAACGAACTGGATTGTTCACCTGACATTTTCACGCAGCATTGCACACCGTCCATCGTTGCTCTTATCATGTCCATGAGGTAGTTTGGGTGGATTTATTGAAAATCCGTTTATTCAAGTCCTCACGTTTCATGCGGTATCAGAAGCGACATTTTCATCACGACTGTCACCATAAATGGAAAAATTTACGTGGAACAATGTCTTAATAAAGGACTATTGCCATATAAGGACTGTATCGTTAAATATGAGTACACCTAAAAATTGCTCTATTTAAATATGTTTTATTTATTTTGCAACTCATATTCATTTACATTGTTTATTGACCATCAAAAAAGCCCATTACATCAGTATTCATTTAATTTTTCGTAGATCTGGCAAGCTCTCGCACCTTCTTCTTGATGTTCCTCATGAGGTTTTGCATAACCGTTCCGTCGATGGTTTTGCTTACGTTTACCCAGTCTTTTTTAAATTTGATGATGTCATCTGCTCCTCTAGCCTTCTGCCGCAGCTTTCCTTTCATCAAAGCAAAACACCTACGGGTTCTATTACATCTTAGGGCAAATCTCGAAGGACTCGTGGGAGGAAAGTTTTCGAACCGACCGAACACTGAGGGTACCGAGTTTGTTTCCAAAATTTAAACAAGAACGACAACAAAATGCACCTGAAGGGAAAACGTCTAACCACCCTCGCTAGACAAATCAATCGAACAAGATGCACTCAATGTTGAGATGTAAATAGTAAGTTACCTATTTCCCTAACTCTTAGATTAATGTTAGTACTTAAAATTACTGTTAAAATTGCGTTGCCAGGTATACCGATTTATCGGTATTTATACCGATTTTTATTCTCAGTACCGATATACCGACAAGGGCTCTGAAAATACCGATTTCCAACTTTTTATACCGATAAATACCGATTTTCAATGAAAGTTATTTCAACATTATATTTGGTTTATGATTTATCAGCGTGTTTTTTTAGATTTCTTACCCCTCGCCCTCGCCATTCTTCAAATGGAAAACCCTGCGGCTGCAACTGCGCTCACTGTGCGTACAGTGACCATTCGCTTATTGCAATTTCGTTAGTTGAAACGTCTTTTCATTGCAAGTCCACTAATTGCAACGTTTTGCAATTAAAAAGCAATTAACTGTCATATGCATATGTCAAGCAGTCATTTACGATCTATTGTTCACGAGGTTTTGACAGTCGATTTGACGTTGTCAGATGTTGCAATGAGCGAATGCCATTCGCTCATTGCAATGTAAACATGTTGCAATGAACGAATGGTCACTGTATTTTGTTTTTAGCTTTAGCTTTAGCTTCTGTTTTTGTTTCCTCCGTTTTTTTTTTTTTTTTTTAACTCTTTATTTGTTCCAAATTTATTCATATTTACATTTCATGTTAATCTAGGTGCTCCAGCTACTACCGTAACGTATCAACCTTAATTGTTAAAATATGTATCTAATTTTGTTTACATTGTTCATGCCTTAGCAGTTCAGTATTTTAAACAGGTTTTTATTCCTGCGTGTCAGTATAACAATAATAATCTTAAAACTAAAAACAAACTAACATTAATCTTAACTAAGCATAAATATTAAGCTGTCGCCAAATGCTTTTGAACACTGCCAATTGCATAAGCTTAAGAAGCAGTTTGCAGCAATGGAGTTCAGCTGATAATTGAATAAACTTGCCGTTTTAATGCTTTACAGAACTTGAGGGTAATTCCGAGAGTCGAAGAGACCTTTGTTGAGCTAAGCGAGTGTTTTTTAAGAATAATATATATTTCTTCAACATCATTGAGCATATTAAAAAAGCTGTGGTGTCTTTTATTGAACTTTTGTTCAAATTTTTTAAAATTTTCATAAAACTTGTTGTTGGGGTTTTTGTATGATTTTCCATATGGTACAAATTTTTTTATTTGGTTTTCTTATTGTGCATATTAAATTTGATATTATTATGCATAGACATCAACAGAAACATTTTGTAACATTTAGTGCTTACCATAAAATAGCGAGATTCGAACTATCAACTTTCGTATCCTCAACTACGTGACTTACCAACTGCGCTATTCTAGAATTGAATGAAGTACAAACGAATCGGCTATAAAAGCTCAATGTTATATATTTTTTTTTTTTTTTTTTTTTTTTTTTTTTTTTTTTTTTTTTTTTTTTTTTTTTTTTTTTTTTTTTTTTTTTTTTTTTTTTTTTTTTTTTTTTTTTTTTTTTTTTTTTTTTTTTTTTTTTTAGCCGTGGAAAGGGACGTTTGGTTTGAATATTAGTATGATGAAAGGGCAACAATTGTGCTGCCTTTGATTGTGTTGATATGATCGACCAGCTGGAGACCATTATCCATGTCGCTAATCTCGAAAATCTATCGATAAATGATAAAGCTTTAGAGTTCACACTGTTTCAGTTATTTTTAAATGTTGATTTAACCTCTACCCTTGCCGTAAGGCTAGTCTCATCAAAATAGCGCTTATGTTTGTCCTCAGATCTTGAATAGCATTAGATAGTAAGTATGTTAGCAAAAATCTATTGTACATTCTTTAGAAAGCATTTGAAAAGTATTTGCACTTTGTCAAGTTGGTTGGCCACTTGATTTTATTTCCCATCTCAAATTTAAGGCCCTTCTCTAGCTTTCCGACCAGTAGTTAGTAACGCATTACCTCTGGTTGCTTCAGTTTCGCCCGATAACCCCGAGTTCGCTCGGCATCGGTACATGGTCAATTCGGAGGATTTTTCGAATGTTCGATCTTAACGCGCTTTCGAAATTTGCGCAAACGGTTGGCATCAAAACGAATAGGCATTGCACTTATTCACCCTTTTACTATTTCTCAAAATTTATTTCTTCCTAGAAGTAAAACGCTATCCAACTCGAATCGTTAACACAACAGAATAACTATTCATAACAGTACTCGATGAGAAATGTGCATGTTCGAGAATCAAAACATTGTCCGTGATAGGGAATTTCTTGAAACATGCCAATTTTTCGTGACGGTAGCAAATTGTAAATTGTACAAAATGCTCAAGGTATGCACAAAGAGAAAACTAATTTTGTTTTAGCCACCGCTGTCGGCCAATCGGTAAGAACCAAACATTCAAATCAAACAAACTCTCTCAAAATAAAATTGGTCGTCCTTAAAAGGACGGATTTGAAAATGGTCCGTATTTGAATCAAAACCCTCGCTGCGCCTTACCAAAAGATGTCTACCAAATATCACACACACATAAGCACCTTATTTCGCTCCCTCGTGGTTGCACCCACCAGCTGGCTACAAAGTCTTTATCTACCAAATATCACACACACACACAAGCACCTCATTTTTGCCCCCTAGTAGTAGCACCCACCGGCTGGCTGCAAAGACATTATTTGCCCTAGCAACCGACTGCCTAGCACACCACAGCATAATGTATGGCTGCCTAGCAACGGTTGCCTAGCCAACGGCTTGGTAACAACAGACGGCAGTGCAATCAGCTACCTGACCAATTGGTAGGTCGCCAGTGCACTTTTTATGGTGCTTGCCACAGCCAACTGCCATATTCAAATTGGCGTCTTGCCGCTCCGCTGAATGAAGCTAGCGCACCATCCAGGGTACATGCTATCGCCCGGCGCCAGCTGCCAATCCATACTGGCTCGATGCTCCGCACAGCTTCAGTACTGCAACACGAATGAGAAAATTTGCGAAGTTGTTCTACGTTTTATATCGTTCACTGCTGCATATGAGACCTCCCTTGCTTACATTTGAAATCTGTGATAGTAAAATTGAGTGCATTGAGTAAATTTACTCTGAAAAATCGGCATTATAAGACATCACCTCGTATTTTGGTTATTTTCAATAGCTTAAAATTGTTAACGGATAATGTTTGATAATTGAATTAATACGCGGGAAAATTTCCAATCGATTGATGTAAACATCTTGAAAATCTATTGAGCATTTATTAAGTTATTAGCGTTTAATTTGTAACGATATTTCGTGACAGTCGCGGATTTTTAGATTTTCAATTGACACCCTACCCTTCCCGTAAGACGTAGTCTACGTCAAAAAATAAGGGATGTGCTTAGCACAACGCGAGTTGGCTCAAAAACCTTATCGCTATACATGATTTTTGTTATCTTAATAACATCTTAAGAAGTGTGTATTCTAAAAAATATATATTGAAATGTATATTTATTCAAAGTATACATATTCAACCTCGAGATGGTAAATATAAAAAAATGGCTAATGTATTTTTTATTTTGCTTTTTATGTTTACGTCAAACTTTGTCCATATAAAATTTGAAAATAGAAGAAAAATGATCGCCAAAATATATTGTAATCTTATATCAAAATTAAACTATAGTTCACTTGAAAAAAATCTGAATTTTACTTTATACCGATAAATACCGATATTTTTTTAATAAGCAATACCGATATTGTATAAATCCACCTGGCAACGCTGGTGCACTCGCGACTTTTCCTTCCAGATTATCGTTTGTTTTGACGTTTCTCCCATCCTTCCGTTCGTTGATGATAATGGTAGCGTGGTAGACCGGTAAACGGGTAAAGCGCGCAGGTATGAGTGGGGTAAATCGAAGTTGTCGGAGTTCGAGGACAGTGTATGAGTTGTGAGGGAATGATTGTTCGTTTTAATGTTATTTCTTTCTTGAAGAGCTCTGTTGTCAGGTACATATAAGCGTTTAAAAGTTCTTCTAAGAAGGCTAATTTGTTTCAATATCGCAATAGGTACTAATCGCGGATGCTTTTCTGTAGCTGCAATTTCGGTTTTGAAACAGTATTTTGGTAAGAAAGATTTGAATCTCGCACTCTCGCTTCGGGCTGGGATTGAGATTGCAAATCTGACTTACTAGTCACCGTCCACTTTTGTGGAAATTTTCGTGAATATTATTTTCGCTAATCGGCATTGGTCCTGGTGTAGAAGATAATATTTCGTCCTGTAAAAGTTTACTGTGAGCTCGCTCAGTGTTTTAGTCGACTACAATGAGTAGATGCCGTTTTAATAGTGATGTTGAGAGAATGCGTGAATTTTGTGTGAATGAGGTCATCATCAACGATATCAAGAAACACTTTCAAATTATGGTTGTTGTTTTCGTTTGCCATATCGAGGTTTGCGTGTCGATAGTTGTAGTAGTAGTATATTTATTCGACTAGAAGTTGAATCAATTACGGTTGATGATGTTAAAAGCAGGGGATTAGAAGGCTTAAATTTGAATGTAGAATAGAGGACAAAGTCAACGTGGACAAAGACACATGTCAACGTGGTCCCGTGAGTAAATGCACGTATAATTATTAATTTCCCATGCGCATGGTGTAACTTTTTGCCCGCTCTGATTGTTGGTTCGAGACGCGTGGCCCTGAGAGGCTAATTTTTGTCCGACAATAGCCGACCCCCGAATGTGAATGCACACCGCCAAGATAGCAAGTGAGAATAGTGGATAGATAGGAAGTCAATGGTGATGAGAAGAAATGAATAGGAAAGAACAGAAGATGATAGGAGAGAGAAGCATGTCGGTAATGCAGGCCTACGGGTTTGAATAAAGGATATAAATAGAAGTACAACGGTGTGAAAGCGAATGGAATAAACTCTTTATGGTATCACAGACAAACCGACTGGTTTCCATTATAATGAACTAGAAGAAGTAATGTAGGGGAGTTTTCAGGTCATCCGGGTCTGGTTTCAAGTAGTTGCGTCTATTTTGCAGGGGAGGTTGGCTCCGAATCCAACCAAAGAAAACTCTTTATTCTTCCATGAAACAGATCAAATTTACCCGTTCAGTCCGCCAGTGATGATTTATAGCGAGAGCGGTCTATTCATCGGCTTATTTTTCCTTCGCGCCTATTAATCGGCCGAAGTCATTTGAAAGGGAAGTTTTCTGGTTGAAACCTAGTAGCCGGCCGACGTTCGCGATTTCCTTCCACTATTGGAATCCAAAACCCTTTCCCTTGAGAGGTCTCAGGCCGGGCAACCCAGCAAACAGGTGGATGGTCTCCCAACGGAGTGGCGCTTAAACCATCTGCTGACATTTCCGGAAAGCACGTTGGGTCGAACGGTTACATTTGGCTGTTATATGCGTTGCTGTGTATGCGTTGGACCATTCCAATTGTCGTTCTACACTTTTTTGCGCAATCTCCGATGGATACCTCCTTTTTTTCCTTCAAAAACTTTGCAAATTTGTTTGTCCAAATTTGGGTTTGACGCACCTGTTTTTCTACCACGGCCGGGTAAGTCCTTCAATGTGTTATTCGTAACAAACCGGTTGATCGCATTTTGGACCGCACAGACACTAACACCTTCTTCTTTTGCTAAATTTCTTAGCGACAATCCCTCTTCAGTGCAGTACTTGGTCACAATCGACTTTCGCTTTTCTTCCGTTAGACCTCGCATTGTTCCGCTTGAAGTAAAACTTTGACTTTTAATGAAAGCTTTCGTTTGTGTACAAGGCAAGCAACACATTGGCACTAAACAGCTGTCAAAATAAGTCATAGTCTTTTTCATACAGAACCTCAAATTAAAGATGCAGTCCTTATTCGGAAACATGACGGTTCGGTGCTGTTTTATCATGCCATTATGGATAGCTGGCTAAGAATTGGTGCATGGTCCCGAAGGAGTGCAATCCCCCAAATTCGCCAGAACTCCGTTCGATCAAGATGCATTGGGCTTTGGTTGAACAAAATTTTTGGAAAACGAAAAACATAGCGATTACTGAGAAAAAATTCACTCGCAAAAGGCTGCGAAATTAGTGCGATGATACTGTACAAAAACATTTGGAAGATGTCAAACGAAAGATACGAGCATTTGGATACAACACATCCAATTGGCTAAACAAAATATGTTGTATATATGTATTTTGATGAACTATTTAATGAACGTTTTAATGTTGCTTGTTCCACTTGTTTATTTTAATAACATTACGTTTACGGTGACTACTTTTTGCTGTGCAGATTCTTTACAGCGAATATTTGTTTACTTCGTTCTCATAAAGATAACAATGAAAATCCCCTAATTAAAAACATCTGGTAAAATTTGTTACACTTCTGCTTCAAACAAACTTCTTAATTCAAAAACTCAATGCTGTGTGGTAGCATGTATTTGCAAGCATTTTGAATAAATTGTATCCTTTTTAAGATACATTTCTCTTTATACCACTATAGAAAAATATGAGTTTGTTCCCTCGCGGAAATGGTTTTATGAAGCTTCATTATCAAAACATGCCAGTTTCACAGCTCTGCCTGCTTCGATCTCATTTTTCAATCTAAAATGAAGTGTCAAAACTGAGTATGAAAGTCTATCAAAAATGCATCAAAATGAATCGAACAAACAACTGTCGAATTTTTGTCTGTTTTAGTTACACTTGGCATTTGTATCATCCCAAACAATCTGTTAATAGTAGGGAAGATGTACGTATATTAATCTCATCACTTTGCAATTCATCCTACTTGAAATAAAACGATGTACACGTGACAGAATTTGTTAGAAATGTTTGTTGTTGTTATTTAACGTGAGCAAACATTATTAGAAAACAAAACCGATCCTTCAACTGCCCAATTGTTTGATTCATTGTAGGATGAATATAGGAACAATGAGATTAATATGGGGGCAGTAACCCTAAGTAACAAAGCAAAAAACCATCTTTGCCTTTTCTAAATAGTGTCACCTATTATCCACCACCAACTGAAACCTCTCACCACTTATCCTTCATAAACTATCGAATAAAGCTCAACTTTCTCGTTTTTTTAACAGCCCAAAAATAAAAGACAAACTTTTCTCAAGCAGATCGCACAATACAGCAAAGAACTTTGGGTAAACTTCCGTCCTTTTTGATCTCATCGTTAAACAACTACCCAACCAAGACAGAATGGAAATCTTTCCCACTCACGAAAAGCCCACTGTGATGGGAGTTGCCTTCAAAAAGTGCTTGTGTTTCAGTTTTCTTAGATGAACCTACTCACCCTTTTGTACAATTGTCGAAATAGCAAACTTATCCTGAAGAAGAAAACAGTGAGCATGGCCAAAGCTGTACTTCTTCTTCTAGGGAAATGTCAGCGACTGGCGGGGGAAAGTTTCACCACTTTCAAATGAGTTTGAAAGCAGTCTTGCAGTTACGAGGATGATGATGATGATTATGGCGGAGATGGTGGCTGAGTAAAAGATCGCCGAAAAGCTGGTTCATTTTTAAACTTTTCCATTCACAGGAATTGAAGGAAACTTTCCCGGATGCATGCTTCTGCACGTACACATGTGTTCGATGTTCATGATCGGATGAAGATTCCTCGCGCTTAAACAAAGCGAAAAAGTTGCATCTTCGTCGAGCGAAGGAAGTCTCGATTGCAATTTCCGAAATGCAATGCCAAAAAAATGTCGGGATGAAAAATAAGTTTCCGTTTGTGGTGCTGATGAATCCCAACGTGTCAATCACGACACACATGAACGGCAGGAGAGAGCGAAACAGAACTTGCACTCGAAAGCTGTCATTTCGTTATGAATTACCTCCATCCGAAAGGCATGATTTATCACCAAGTCCCCGGAATGACTTTGACGCCGTAAAAATCACTCTCGAGTTGGCTTTCCGTCGATTTCGAGTCCTCCGACTGCGGATGATTGATGGCGGAAGGTGGGTTCTGCCCATTCCACTCGCGAAGCACATTTCACACACTTTTTCAATAAACATTACGTTTCGTGTTTTTCTTTTTCCGTCGGTGCGTTCTCCGAATTTCACTGCACTGTGGGGTTTCGGTAGAGAATAAAATGGCAAATATTTGCGATAATCGTCATGAAAAACATGATCGCTCGAGATTTTAGTTGCAAAACTTGATTTTTTGTGGGTGGTGGTCTCGGAAGAGTTCTAGACAATAAATATATGCAACTTTGGACGTTATAATTATTATGAATAAACTTTTTAAAAGTAACATGCAAATTTTATTAAAATACAAACATGATCTAAATGGGTAGGTATGTCCAAAAAATTTATATATCATATAGTTTAAACAAAAATTTGCAATCGACATTTAGTATCTACATGCACGTATAGGTTTTTTTTAACCAAGTTATTCATAAATGACCTTTATAAATCCAATTCTCAAGTGTAGCTTGCGTTGTGGTTCTTTAACACATTTTATATGGAAGTAAGAAAGTTAGTTAAAATATCGCACAGCGAGAGTAAGAAAAAAGTTCCCCCACAGACTCGTTTCGGGTGACCTTTTCTGGCTCTGCCCTTCCTCACTACTTAGAACTGGACAAACTTCGGCTACCTGTGCGGTTGTTTGTACTCCGGGTAATGATCTGCCAAAACTGCCAGCAGATGGGGCATACGGCCTCCCATTGTGGCAATAAGGCACGCTGCTCAACTTGCGGGGAGAAACATGAGGCTGGTCCCTGTGCAGATAACACACCAGAATGCGCTTTCTGCAAGGGCTCTCCTCCTAATGCTCTCTCGTCGTGCCCGGCGTACAAACAACGCGGGGAAAAATTAGAACGCTCGCTTAAACAACGTTCTAGGCAATCTTTCGCCGAAATGGTGAAAAAAAAGCCTCCCCATCACCCGATGTCAATACAAATCCCTTTTCTCCTCTGTCAGATGACAAGTCTGACTTTGATTTGGCTGAAGAGGGAACATCAGTCAGTTTTCCGGAAGGTGCTTCACGAAAGCGAAGACACGTCTATCTACGGAAAATTGCTGAACAGGAGCCCCAAATCAGACTGCCCATTTCAAGCAAAGGTGGAAAGAAGGAAAATCCAATTCCACCTGGTTTTCGTAGCACTAACTACACCCAGGACTTTCCATCTCTTCCGGGGATATCCAAAACCCCTGATGCCTCGATTTCAAGAACAGAAGCCCCTTCCTCGACTGGGCTGTTCTCATTTGATAACATTGTCGAAGGTGTCTTCAAGTACCTTGAAATTTCTGACCCCCTCAAAAGCATTGTATTGGCAATGCTTCCCACAGTGAAGACTTTCTTGAAGCAATTGACAATTAAGTGGCCCCTCCTTGCAGCTATCATTTCCTTCGATGGATAATTTTCCAAATGAGGTCGGGGATTTGATCACTGTTCTACAGTGGAATTGTCGAAGTTTGATTCCTAAATTGGAATCATTCAAATTTTGAACTCACAATACCAGTTGTGATGCATTTGCTATTTGTGAAACATGGCTCTTCCGAAATCGATCTTCCGATTCACGATTTCAACATTATTCGGCTCGATCGTGAGGATTCACGTGGAGGAGGAGTACTTTAGGGGATCAAAAAGTGCTACTCCTTCTATAGATTGAATTTTCCTCAAATTCCAGTTATTGAAATTGTCGCATGTCCGGCTGTTATTAGAAATAAAATCCTTTGCATTGCTTCTGTGTATATTCCTCCTAGAGCCTCAATTAATCGAAAACAACTTTCAGATATTCGTTCGGTCCTTCCTGCTCCGCGGTTGGTCATGGGAGATTTTAACTCTCACGGTACAGGCTGGGGAGAACTGTACTATGACAACCGGTCTTCCCTGATATATGACCTCTGTGACAACTTCAATATGAACGTTCCCAACAATTGAGAAGTAACACGTTTGGCAGGTTCATCCTCAGTTGGCAGTAGATTAGACCTCACACTTTGTTCGAATTCATTATCGTTGGATTGCACATGGAATGTGATTCAAGATCCCCACGGTAGTGATCACTTGCCCATACAAATTTCGATTGCCACCGGGTTCAACCCGCCGGAATCCATCGACGTCGCGTATGATCTTACCCGTCACATCGATTGGTCAAGGTTCAAGACAGCAATAGATGAAGCCGTTACAACGATAGAAGCGCTTCCACCGATGGAGGAATATAACTTCCTTTCCAACCTGATTTTGGAAAGCGCGCTTCAAGCTCAAACTCTACCAGTTCCAGGAACGTCAATTCGCAGGAAACCTCCTGCTCCATGGTGGGATCAGCAATGCACCGAGGTTTACCGTAAAAAATCCGACGCGTTTAAAGTTTTCCGTAGACGTGGAACACCTGAGCACTTCGAAGTATACACGGCTCTCGAACGCGAACTTAAGAGCCTCATCAAGGCCAAGAAACGCGGATACTGACGACAATCCGTGGACGGGCTATCGCGTGAAACGTCTATGAATACCCTTTGGAATACGGCGCGAAGATTGCGTAACCGAACAACGAACAACGAGAACTAGGAGTATTCGGACTCAAGTTCGCGCGAAAAGTTTGTCCAGATTCTGTGCCAGCACAAATGTTTCCTCGGGAAACAACGAATTCGATAGATGATATCAGCCAACCTTTTTCAATGGTACAATTCTCTCTCGCACTCCTTTCGTGTGGCAACACGGCTCCAGGGGCTGATAGGATCAAGTTCAACTTGCTTAAGAACCTCCCCGACGTCGCTAAGAGGCGCATGTTGAACTTGCTTAATTAGTTCCTTGAACTAAACATTGTACCGGATGACTGGAGACGGGTGAGAGTTATTGCCATTCAAAAACCTGGTAAACCCGCGTCCGACCACAACTCCTATCGACCCATCGCGATGTTATCTTGTATTCGAAAGTTGTTGGAGAAAATGATCCTTTTCCGCTTGGACAAATGGGTTGAGACGAATAACCTGCTTTCAGATACTCAATATGGTTTCCGCAAGGGTAAAGGAACGAACGACTGTCTCGCGTTGCTTTCCACGAATATTCAGTTAGCTTTTGCTAAAAAAGAGCAAATGGCTTCTGTTTTCTTGGATATCAAGCGGGCTTTGGTTTCAATATCTGTTGAAGTTCTCTCAGATAAACTCCACGCTTGTGGCTTTTCGCCATTAATGAACATTTTTTTGTACAATTTGTTGTCAAAGAAACATATGAGCTTTTCTCATGGAACCTCTACAGCTTCACGATTTACATGGGTCTCCCCCAGGGATCATGTTTAAGTCCCCTTTTGTATAATTTTTATGTCAAAGACATTGACGGTTAGTGACAACTGTACGTTGAGACAACTTGCAGATGATGGCGTAGTGTCTGTCACGGGGCCCAATGGTGCCGATCTACTAGGACCCTTGCAGGAGTCCTTAGACAATTTGTCGACTTGGGCTTTAAAGCTAGGTATCGAATTCTTTACGGAGAAAACTGAGTTGGTGATTTTTTCTAGGAAGCAAAATCCAGCACATCTGAAGCTTCAAATTTGGGGTAAGCCGATAACTCATTCTATGTCATTTAAATATCTTGGGGTCTGGTTCGATTCAAATTGCACCTGGAGATACCATATTGAGTATCTGAAGCGAAAATGCCAGCAAAGGATCAACTTTCTCTGCACAATTACCGGGACCTGGTGGGGAGCTCATCCACAAGATCTTCTAACGTTGTACCAGACAACGATTTTGTCGGTTATAGAATACGTTTTTGTTTTCAGTCAGCGGCTCGGTCGCACTTCATTAAACTGGAACGTATTCAGTATCGGTGTCTTCGTATCGCGTTAGGTTGCATACACTCGACTCACACCATGAGTCTTGAAGTGCTGGCCGGCATGTTTCCAATCTCGGATCGGTTTTCAGAATTATCTCTCCGACTCCTCACCCGGTGTGAAGTTTTGAACCCCCAGGTAATCGAAAACTTTGAGAAGCTTCTTGAGTTGAACCCTCAAACTCGTTTCATGACTTTGTACCATTGGTACATAACACAGGATGTCAGCTCTTCGCCGAATATTTCCAATCGTGTTTGCTGCTTCGATTTCGGAAATTCGGTTCATTTTAATTTATCAATGAAATAGGATCTTCGTGGAGTCCCAGAGCATCATCGTCCTATGATTGCTCCGGTGATATTTGCTACAAAGTTTGGCCTAGTTGATTCCACTAAAATGTTTTTCACTGACGGGTCTTTGATAGAGGACTCCGCTGGCTTTGGTGTATACAATGAAAATCATAGCGTCGCTCGTAAACTCCAAGCACTTTGTTCTGTTTTTGTCGCGGAATTGGCGGCAATTCATTTTTCCTTAGAAACTGTTGCCTCACTAACACCGGATCAATACTTCATTTTCACGGATAGTCTCAGTTCTATAGAGGCTATTCGCTCCTTGAAGCCGGTAAGGCACACCTCTTATTTTCTTATGAAAATACAAGGTCTTCTAAGTGCTTTATCTTCACGTTCTTTAATTATTATCTTTGTTTGGGTCCCTTCTCATTGTTCGATTCCTGAAAATGAGAAAGCGGACTCGCTTGAAAGGGTGGGCGCTATGGAAGGCGATATTTATGACCGACAAATCGCGTTCAACGAATTTTTCTATATTGACGTAGGACTACGTCTTTGTTTTTAATACAGGGGTACACGTTACGAGTACAAATATTTGAGGCGTCACGAAATATGCTTAGGTTTTGAACGTTAATAAATAATTCATTTCATGACTGATTTTCAAAATCTTTGCACTAATCTATCTGGAATATTTCTACGCATCAATTTTAAAATTGGAATTGATTGATTTTCAAAATTAGGCTATTGAAAATAACATAAATACAAGGTGATGTCTTATAATGTCGATTTTTCAAAGTAAATTTACCAAATGCACAGTATAATCCTAGCACAGACTTCATATTCAAGTAACCCCCCCCCCCCCCCCCCAACCACAAAAACCCCACCCCCCCCCCCCCCACCCCCCCCACCAACCCCAAAATTTTTTTTTTTAACCCCCCCCCCCCAAACCCCCCAACAACAAAAACCAACAAATTCTAACAGGATAACCGCCCCACCCCACCCCCCCCCCCCCCTTTAAATAGTTTTTTTTTTTTCTTTGCCTCCTTTTCTTGTTACAATAATTAAGGCAATTTTCTGTTAAGAAAATCATTCGTCTAGCGCATAGGCGTAGCCAGGATTTCAAATAGGGGGGGGCGAGTTTTTTTTAGAGAGAGAGAGAGAGAGAGAGAGAGAGAGAGAGAGAATTACATCGTCTCCAACCAGTGGTTGCACATACTGAACAATTAACATTAACGGACACTTAACGGACAATACAACGCCCGGTGGACCAGTAGAGTAGGGTCATTTTCATGTTCCGACAGATGGAGCGGGAATGGAGCCCCATTTATGTGACATTACGCCTGAATGCGGGTGGATTATCTTCTCTACTCTCACCCAAAGTATTTGACAATACCCGTCCGTTTCTTGCAACAAGATTAAACAATTCTAGGCTTGTTCTGGAATAAAAAAAAAACGATTTTAAAAACTTTCGATTTTTCCCATGTTTTTAAATCAAACCGCATTGAATGCCAAACATTTAACGGGTCATGTTGGATTTTTGTATAGAATAACCACCGAATTTGTTTGCAGTTTGTACTGAAAATGTACTTTTCATCCGCGACCCTCTCACCCAAAGCAACACAGAAGAAACACCGTTTTTTACTCACCATGCTCACACCGTTTGAATAGATTATATTTTTTTAATGGTTGTTCAAATAATAAGTGATTAGTTTTTAACAAACATACATTTTGAGTTTTGGTGGTTTATAGCTTATGGTTTGTGTCCCCTTTGCTCACCTTTAGTATAATTATTTTATCTGATATTTTCTAAACAGGAACATCAAACATAACCTTTTAAAACGACGTAAGTAACAAATGTAAGCAAGCTGTGTTTTTTGTGCTGATTTGTTGCTACTTGCATTCTCAACACACGAGTAGTTAGTAAATAATTTAAGAAATTTTATTCATCAATGACGAAAAGAAATTCATATGCGTTCCAACAGCTATTCCTCAATATTTTAAAAATAATTTATATACACATCTGCATCTGCGTTTTGAAATTTGAACCGATTTATCTGATATGATCCAACTGAAACACGTTCTGTCGAAACACGGTATATGTAGCAATCATGTGTATCTGAGTAGTATGAAACCAAAACGGTGTATCATTGAATTACATTAAAGTTGTTTTTTCAATTTAGAAAAATAACACCTTTTTGCATTTTTTTCTTTTCGGGGTTTTTTAACCTGCGGAAAAAAACATTCGTTTTGTTTTTTTTGTTTTTTTTTTTAATTAAATGCTGGAAAATATTAACTTACTTTTGAAAAACTTTCGAATGTCCATTTATGGTACTTCTGGATAAAATGAATCAAATAACTGCTTTAGACCGAACCGTATGTATTTTACCCGATGATTCGTTTTGTTATGAAGGTTCTTCTGTTTATAAACACGCGCAGAACCATCGCTTATTCTTCCGGTCTTCCTCTAAACTCTCCACCGATTGCTTGTCGATCGGCCAAACTTGGAAGACATCTGCATGGAGTTGTCTCAAATTATAATAATCCGTCCAATCTATCACAAAACGTTGCGATTGGTTGAGCGGACTGAAGATAATGAAATCCATTTGTATAAGGCCAAGTCTCTCCCGGTTGGTATTAAACCGATGAGCATGGATATCAATAGAAACATAAAGTTTCCAGAAGGCACAAAATGCATCTACGGACTCTTATTTTTACGAAATCCCTCAATTTCAATTTTTAATGGATTAGCATAGATTGTTCATTAGACACTTCAACTTGATTGATACAGTTATTAGTTACAGCAGTGCAATAGATTGTAGAATACAGTAGTAAAAATTGTAAGTTACGAAAAAAGAGTTTGGTTCGAGCATCGGCTGTGAAAGGTTGTGTCGATGCTTTATTACACAGATAAAAAGAAACAATGAATTTTCTGCGTTATCTAATGCACATAAAGGGAATGCTAGATTTGACAGAAAAAAGTGGGATATTTGATGTAAATTTAAGCCAGATAACGCCTGAATCAATCCTGTTGTATGAAAGATTGCAAACATTGTTGTATGGCTCATCAAAGACTACAACCAATTGCTTTGTTTACGCCTCCTTTGGCGTGGAATTAAACGAGGGAAAATTTTACGCGCTTCTTAAAATTAATTTTTTTTTTCTGTGTACGCACTATTTTCCTATCGAGCATGGCGCGTTTCGTGTTGTTTCGGTTATCTATAATTCGGTGTAACGAGTGATCGAGTGAGCACAGTAAGAGAACAACAAAGCGTCTCTCAAGCGTTCATAAAATTATCCTTGTTTTCCTAACGGAAAACCACCATCACACTTTGTGAGTGGCTCCAATAGCATCCTTATTATTGGTTTAACTCAGATCAAATCGGATTTCCAACATTATAAAAAATCACCTTGTTTTTCCGATGAAAAAACACCATTACACTTTGTGTGTGGCCCCAATAGCATCCTTACTGTTGTAATCGGTTCGAATCAGAAATCGGTACTAGTATTTAAATATTTTACCAAACGAAGCGTGAATTCAGCTTATTGTTTACCAAAACGAACCCTGCTGCCACCCAATCTTGTCATCCAAAATCCCAGTGATTTCTCGTGGAAGTGCGGCGGTGGTCTCGGCTTCCAATAAAACGTCCAAATAAACGTTAACGCATTCCTACCCTTTCCTTATTTGACCTGCATTCGGGCGAGGCCAGCGCCGGTATTGCCTTAGTTTGGGATCACCAGTTTTACACATTGAGCATGTTTGCATCATCTGTTGATCTTCTGAGTAATAACAGCTGAACTGGCAATAACGGAATAACAACTTCGGGCGGTCAATCATTCTCATTATCCTGCTCATGCTCATAAAAACGGATAAATTATTTGAATAGGATAAGACAACTGCAACTTCTCGCCCTGACTAGCTTGCTGTTCTGCTTCTCACACGCTGACTCAAACTGTAAGATATGATCAACATATATTCTCAAAAATATGAAACTACAGTACCCTAAAACGGGGAAAGCGGGGTAACGGGGCGGTTTGACCCATGCCATGAATAGTTCAAATAAATATTTTTCGTTGATACTTTTTCTAACTATCAACTGTGTTTCTTAATCTAGTATTATTTGGCTTCTGAAAGCTATAGCATAGGTTTGAATATTCAGTTTTTTGATTAACCAAGAACTGAACATTGAGCATAGCTTCTTCAACTTTCAGCTAGCGGAGAAAAAAATCAATCAATGCTTATCTAATAGCTAACATTACAGATTAAGAGATATTTCCCTAGTAGCACATTTGTTTCAACCCAGTAAAGGTGACTGCTCTGTGACTCAATTAAGTCACAATAGAGCTGCTGAAACCAGTTTTGACTGTTGTGTGCTGCTTGGGGTTTTTAGATACTTTAGGCTACATAGGTTGGGTTCTAGGTTAAAGGAAAAATATTGTAATAAAATTGTTACTCGTTACTATTTAAAAACTATTATATAATTACAACTTTTTTCTCATGGATGTCCATTTTTTACGCTTTTTTGCTACAACTTGTTACAAAATCGAGGCAACTTCGCGTAATTTGGCTTTTTTATTTAGGCAAAGGAGCAATCTGACAAACATCCCAAGCAACACAAAATCGTCATATTTGGTTACAGTGACTTGATTGTGACTTAATTGAGTAGTATTGGAGTAACATCAACTGTATTGCAACAAGTTACCTTGCAACCTTCTAGAGATAAAAAATAAATAATAATATATCGAAACAAATAATAAAATTCTAAAAATAAAATCAAAACTTAGGGGGGGGGGGCAACGCCCCCCCCCCTTTCCCCCCTGGCTACGCCTATGGTCTAGCGTGCAGTAATTAAAACTAATTATTGTGGCGCAATAACTGAATTTCGTCCCCTTTGGTGCAATTTGTATCACATTGCCTTCGTTGGTACCGCCTTATTTCGTGCACTAGCATCCGACGCCATTACCTAATAGCTCTTAGCAGAACATTTTGATTCCGTCTTACGATAGTCGTGGAGCTGTGCAGTGGCTGTACGATCGCAGTTGGCGGTAGCAAGCACTCAGAAGGGTGCACTGGCAAGCAGACTGAACCAAAAAAAAAAACCGACCGAAAGCAAGCATCTACCACCAACCAACCTGGACGCGACAACCAGTATTTGATTCGGAGGATTTTCCAGATCTCTGCCCCGGAAACCGCGGTGCTCCGGAATTAGCAGCACCCCAAAACCGATGGCTGCCAGCTTCAACTAGCCGACAAGAACGACGACCACAAGCTAGAAGAGTTAACATGCCCGAATGCCCTCCCGGCCTTCGAAATTCACCGCAATCTCGCGAACCAACCTTTTACGAGAATCGATCAGCTGATGCATCCCCCCGCTTGTATACGGCAGCTGACCTTCAGCATATCCTCAATCTCATTGACACAAACTTCAACAGTGCAGTACTCGCCTGGAGCTAGTCCGGCTTATAGGCAATCTAGTTCTGACCTATGGCTACTAACAATTTAAAGATTCTACTCTGGAACGCCTGCGCTATATCGCGGAAAAGCATCGAACTTCTAGACCTACTAAGACGTCGAAACATCGATATTCTCGTAGTGACCGAAACACACCTAAAGCCTGACATGAGTTTTAATTTGTTAGGCTATTCCATCACTAGACTGGATCGCACACATTCAAGCGGGGGCGGAGTGCTTATAGCGACAAGGAACAACATCAAATCTATCATCCAACCACACTACAAAACGTCAATAATCGAAGCACTTGGAGTGGAAGTGTCAACGGATTCCGATGGTATACTGGTTATCGCTGCTTACTGTCCTAAACAATGTACTAACAGCAATGGTTTAAGCAGAAAGTTCAAAGACGATCTAGCGAAGATAACAAGAACCAGGAAGAAATTCATCGTCGCCTGCGATCTAAATGCCCGCCATGAAGCTTGGGGAAACCATCGGCGGAACAAAAACGGCAATCTACTATTCGAGGACTCTCAACTGGGATACTACACCATCAACGCTCCTCTCGATCCAACATACGTATCATCTGCTGGCGCTTCATCAACGTTAGATATATTCCTGACAAATGCGGACAACAATATCAACATTCCGGAAACGATAGGTGAGTTAAGTTCCGATCACTATCCGGTCGAGATGGAGATTCGATCTACACCGTCGAGCCGGCAAATAGGACAACGTAAGGACTACCATCATGTCAACTGGATCGAGCTTCAAAGAAGAGTTGACCATCGCATCGACACAAACACTCCCTTAGCAACTGTTGAAGACATCGATCGAGAACTATTGAAATTTCAAGAAGCCATCGTGGCTGCCGAGAATGAATTCGTCCGACGAGTTCCATCATCATCTGTAAGTAACATCATACAAATTGACCCAGTGACTAAAGCATTGATCACCAAGAGAAACACCATCCGACGAAGATTTCAAAGATCAGGTTATCTTAGGCATAGACATCTAGCGGTTAAACTGACACAACTAATCCGTAATAGAATTAATGATCTGAAAAACAAAAAGTTCCAAACAAATTTATACAAGTTAGACTCCCGATCATCTCCATTCTGGAAACTTACAAAAATTTTAAAATCAAAACCACAACAAGTTCCACCGTTGAAAATGAATAGTTCTCTGCTGATTTCCCCAGAAGAAAAGTCAAATGCAATTGCGCAACATTTCGTTGCTTCACACAACATAGGTAGTACTATAGATAGCCCTATGGAACCGGTGATTCAGGAAACGATCAGAACTCTCAATAACACTCCTTGCTATGTGCCAAACAACAAGAAGATAGTCCTCAACGAAGTTAACTTAGCTCTCAAACACTGTAAGAACATGAAAGCCCCTGGTTTTGATTCCATTTTCAATATTGTGATAAAACACTTAAGTACCCGAACCCTCACGCACTTAACTAATATTCTAAATAAGTGCATGGACTTACAATACTTTCCATCACATCGGAAATGTGCAAAAGTAACACCCATACGGAAACCAGGCAAAGACCCAACATTACCAGCTAGCTATAGGCCAATCAGTCTTTTGTCATCGCTAAGCAAGATCTTCGAGCGACTCATACTTGATCGGCCATTAGAACATGTCAATAACAATAGAATTATACCAGAAGAACAGTTTGGCTTCAGAAAAAAATCATTCAACTGCTCACCAACTTCAACGAGTCGCTTAGTTTATCAAAGCAAACAAATCCGTAGCTAAATTAACGGTGATGGTTCTGTTAGACATAGAGAAGACCTTTGACAATGTATGGCATGAAGGCCTTCTCTATAAACTATATAGGTATAATTTTCCAATCTACCTGATAAAACTAATCCAAAACTATCTGACTGATAGGAGCTTCAAAGTAGTTTTGAATAGAGCTACATCCCAAACATACACAATCCCAGCAGGCGTTCCCCAAGGAAGTTTGTTAGGTCCAATATTATATAACATTTTCACATCAGACATTCCTCAAGCACCCGATGACTGCCATCTATCACTCTATGCTGACGATACATCAATAATGGTCAAAGGAAGACACACTAGAGCAACTGTTAGGAAACTACAAAACTACTTAGTTATAATTACAAATTACATGAAAATCTGGAAAATCAAAATCAACAACAGTAAAACACAGTCCATTTTGTTCCCATATAACAATTCGGACAGATTAAAGCCACCTAGAAACTGCAAAATAGCAATAGACAATAACCCAGTTGATTGGTCAGAAGAAGTAGTTTATCTGGGGCTCACGTTCGATAGGAGACTTATTTTCAGAACGCAAGTAGAAAAAACCAAAACCAAATGTCAAATACTATTGAAAAAGCTATACTAAAGAATGTGCACACCAAAAAGTAGTCAACGGGAAATTAGTGGTATTAAATGGAAAATATGAGAAAATCAAAAGTAAATCATTTATTTAAGACTTCATAAAAATACAAATATAAAACATATACAGTTAAGTCAATTTGACCTGTTATATCCAAATGCCCGCACCTTTCGTTTGACACCTTCCATCAGTTTTTGCACAGTGTCATCCGTCACCAATTTTGCAGCTTTCTGCCAGTTACGCCTGAAGCTTTTCTCATCAATTGCTACGCTATTCGTTTTTCGAAGATTCCTCTTGACCAGAGCCCAATACTTTTCGATCGGACGGAGTTCTGGCGAATTTGGCGGATTGCAATAATTTGGGACAATATTTACACCATTAGCAATGTACCAATCCTTAGCCAGTTTTCCATAGTGGCAAGATGCCAGGTCAGGCCAGAACAGCACCGAACCGTTGTGTTCCCGAATGAACGGCAACAGTCGTTTATTCAGACACTCTTTTACGTAAATTTGTCCATTTAGAGTGCCAGTCGTGATGAAGATGTCGCTTCTGAGACCGCATCCACATATTGCCTGCCATACGAGGTATTTTTTTGGGAACTTCGACAATTTTTTTTGCTTAAAACGATCAGCAACATTTCCTCTTTGCAACGAGGTATAAAACTGTAGTCCCGGTATCTGCTTAAAGTCAGCTTTGCAATATGTTTCGTCGTCCAATATTATGCAGTCGTATTCCTTCAGCATAGTGTCATATAATTTTCTCGATCGAGATTTTGCGCTCTTGTTCTGGCTGTCGTTACGATTTGGAGCAACACCTACTTTGAATGATTTCAAGCCTGCACTTTTCTTCACTTTCTGGACGAACGATGGAGACATTTTCACTTTTTTCGCCACATCACGAACGGAGATATTCGGTTTCTTCTTAAATTCTTTAATCACTTTCTTCCTCTCCGCGACGAAACGAGAATCATGGTTACCTCCGGAACCGACCTTTCTCTTTAAAGTTAAGCGCTGCTGAAAGTTTTTTAGCACTTTAGTAACCGTCGATTTTGCGATTTTTAATGACTTGGCAATATCGCCGTGCGACATATCTGGATTTTCCACTCTTTTGTGCAAAATTGCTTCGCGCACGCGTTCTTGATTCGACGCCATTTTACTGAATAAAGGTTACTGTAGCCAAACGACGTCTTCATCATAGCACACATACATTAATATTCATGTAGTAGTGATCGGATTAGCAAAGCGTACACGGAGAAGACTGCATTGGGGCATTTCCGACGACTACTTTTTGGTGTGCACATTCTTTACATGGCGGGCACGATAGGTGGAGGGAACAGGTTTTCACCATTGGTTGTGATGCGTCCAAATAGTACTGTGAGTGCTGGTTTCGGGTTAGGGTGACTGATTGTCAGAGCTCGGGAACTTTAGGATAAAGCACTGTTTATACTACTCAAATTTTTGATATGTGTTTTGACCTAAACCTCACCTTACGGGAAGGCTAAGGGGTGTAAAATGAAAATCTAAATCTAGAGGGTGTAGCGAAACATGATAGGCTTTGAACATTGATAGTTTAGTCATTTCTTAATAGATTTATAAACAACATGCAACAATCGATAGTATTTTTTTTCCTTAATTGTTTTTAATTAAAAAAAAATCTTTTTGAAGAGAAAAAAAAGTTAGAGCATATCAAAGCAGTTATTTCAAACGCAATTTTTTAACTGTTCTGTCGGTAAAACTACGGTAACATTTTTCTGTTTTCTATCCATCACATTCGCTTTATATGTAGCCAAAACGATTTCTAGTGTCCGGGCCTGGACAATTCGCGCAGCCGTCCGTTTTGCGAAAACTGTGCATTTACCATCATTGGCTGAGATAAATATTCGGTAAAGCTATGTCCATTTAGAATCCGGAATAATAAAATCATCTGTATCTCGGTAACAAATTGACATACAAATAACCCGAGTAACTTCATGATTTTATGTTGAGTAAGCTTCGGTATAACCAAATCTAGTCAAATAAAAGTATTTTCAACCGTAATAAAACTTGTGTGTTGCTTGGGAAGTTTAATACATCGAAACAAAGTTTATTTACTGTACTTTAAGGAAAACTATCAAAACAAATCATTTCTCTTCGTTTCTAATGAAAATTCGCACTTTCTTCTTTGTTCCTCCCATCAAACGCTGCACAACTCCAGAGTCAACTTCCTTGGCTCATTTGTTCCACATTTTGGTCATCTGAGTCGCGCCCCGAGCCGTTTTTCCACTTTTCTTAAGCTTCCGCTTAATAATTGCCCAAAATCTCTCGATGGGCCGGAACTGCGGGCAGTTGGGTGGATTTATGTTTTTATCGATGAAATCTACGTTATTATCGCGGTACCACTGGATGACTTCCTGGCTGTAGTGGCAACTCGCCAAATGTGGCCAAAACTTCACGGGACCTTTATGGGCTTTAATGAAAGGTAGTGCGCGGTTTTTGAGGCATTTTTTCCTTGTACAGCTTTGGTCTTTGCTCCGCAGCTGCATCCCTTGCCAAATCATCAGGTTTTTTTTGGCAAATTTGTCCATAAAAGCAAACAGAAACTTCGCAGGAACATCTCGTCGTGCCGTCGCCATGTAGAATTTTCGGCCAGGAAGCTGTCCGAAATCCATTTTGACGTAGGTTTCATCGTCGATGAGCAGGCATCCTTGATATTTCGTCAAAACCTGCTGGTACAATTTCTGAGCTCGAATTTTGGTGACGAAACTTTGCTTCCACGTTCTGTTTGGTTGCTTGCTGGCTCGATAAGAACAATATCCTGCTCGCAAACGAATTCTTCGAATGGTACTGCGAGCAGCAGCGTATTTTTGTGCGATTTCATGATCTGATAGTCCAGGGTTTGCTCTGACGGTTCTCAACACCTTCTGGTTCAGCTTGCGATCATATGTTCCACTACGACGCTTACCTTGGGGCACTCGATCCACGCTCTTTCGATCCATAAAACGTTTGAGCACATCATACACGGTTGATTTGGCGATTTTCAATGTTTTTGCGATTTTTATTGCGGACCACGTTGGATTATCAACGTGGGTGAGCAGAATTTTTTCTCTAATCTCGGCTTCCATCTGGAATAATTTGACTCACTGCACGAAACACCGTGAAATTTATACCACAGAAATTGGGCGCCTAGATGAACAAAACGCTGTAAAAGAATTCTTGCAGCGGTCAATTTCCGTGCCGCTGCAACAAGTGATTCCGGATTCTAACTGGACAGAACTTTAGTAATTGGTATCAACTAAGTGAGCAGTTAAGTGTAAAGCGAAGTATTGGCTGTAATGGGGTAATATCATATTCGCGATCTTCCCATGTATTGGCAGTTTTTAAGATACGAAATTTATAAAAGAAGAGCCTAGGAAAAAAAATTTATATGAAAATCGTGTTGGTCGTAAAAATGAAACTGTGTTGGATGAGCACTAAGTGCATGAAAAGAAGGATAAAACTAGCTACCATCGTGCCAGCTTCTTTTGACACTTTTTACCCCCCAAGAAAAAACAAACACAAAACAAAAAACATCATTCTATACACTGAAAGACATTCTATGTGCCCTTAAAGATAAGGTTCCGACAAGACGAAATGTCGGGTATTTATGAAATCCCGTGTAAAAATTGCCCGGCGGTGTACATTGGTCAAACCCGCCGAAAATTTAAAGTCCGCTTGAGGGAACATAGAAATGCCGTTGATAATGAAAGGCCCAATGAGTCAAGCGTAGCAGCACACTCTACCGGATCAGATCATACAATAGATTGGGATCATGCGAAACTCAAAAAGTGCGTGAGAAAGGTTTCCCACCTGAATGCCGTGGAATCCATGTACATCGCCACCGCTGAGCAGCCGCTGATGAACGAGGACGAAGCTCCTATAGCTTCGTCACTTTTCCACTTGACGAAACGGCAAATCAAATAGTTCAACCCCCCCCCCCCCCCCCCCCTTTCCCTACCTCTTCGACGTGTACTGTGCCAAGTACGAAGCAATTTCCATTTTCCCCAAACCCCCCCCCCCCCCCCTTCTCTGTGTCATCAGGACCCCCCCGGCACCAACCCTAAGCAAAATCCTCGTGTAAACTAAAAGCGGCCCCCCGCTGTCCTAGGTCATCTATCCCTATGACGAATCTTCAAACAATCCTTCTTTACAATGCCCATCTCAGCTTTTTCTCTGTTTCGCGGAGACCGAAATTTTCGCCTACTTGAGAAGAGAAACGTCCCTTTTCACCCGCTTGGAGAACCAGATGAGAATGTGAGAAGCGAGAGACTATTATATGCTCACAGCAGTTTTCGTGAGAAAAGCAATGGCGATTTATAATTTTCGGAGAGCATGAATAGCTGATAAATCGTTTCTTTTTCAGTGAATCCTAGATGCCGATAATTATTTTTTACTTACTTTTTGACACCTGAAAATGCACCAGTCTTCATTTCTCGTTTATGGTCCATGCACCAGTTTTTCATTTATGGTCCATGGCGGTACCAGTGTGCACCGAATTGGCCTTATTTTCGGTTTTGCTCCTCATATACGATCTAGGTAGCATGTTTTCAGTGAAAAATGTGACATGAGAAAATATTTTCGTTGGATTTTGGAGTGAGATATTTTCGCATATGCAAGAGAGAGGATAATGAATTATCGGCGAAAAAGGAGAGATGAAAATGTGAACAGTTCGTTTCTCATCGACAACCTGCTTGAGAGAGAGCATGGTTTTCACCCAGCTGAGTGAGAATTTCGATCTCTCGAAAGACCGGGGTTGGCTTTAACGCACCTCACGCTGACGATCCCTGGTTCCAGTTTTTTCGTAGGTCCACTGATTCCTTTCCACACTCAGGGTTACCTTGTAGGTTTTTGAGCACTCGACAAACTGTTGTTTTCGGCATTTTCAGCACTTTAGCCAGCTTGGAACCGGACCACTCCGGATTTTCCAAGTGTTTGTGCACAGCATTTTTTCTTCTTTCGAGTTCCATTTGACGTTATTTTTTGAACGCGATTGACTACTTTGATCAAACATCCACCAGTTGTTCTCTATAGAAGTGTAAACAAGCCACTGTCGAAGATTTTCGATTCCCAACTAGCGACTAGCGGCGCGCAAGGGGCGTTCCAACTTACCTTAAGTCATCCTTTAATTCGTTGACCAATAATTACAATTTCTTAAACTCAGCCAAAATTTCACTTTTGGAGTTAACATGTTTTTAAATCTTATTTTATTGAACTGTTTATCGAAATTTTTAAGCAATTTTCACGTAGCGTTTTACGGGTTATAATACTGACTGTGCTCTGTTTGATTATTCTCACTCTTGAAAGTAAAGTAGAGTAAAGTAGAGAGAGAGAGATTGTAAAAAGATAAACCAACATTAAATCCTGCAAGGTTAAAATTGGTTTCTAATATGAGTAATGTTAAAGAAGAATGATGGTATTAATGATACCAACAGGATTCATGAAAAAAAATTCTACATAAATCCAAAATATGTTAAGTCAATTCGAGGAGCACTCCTCATTGGTCTCTCTCGAAATCTGAGCAACAATAGTTTACAACAAGAATGTACCACCCATATTTTGACCTTTATAAACAGAAAACCAACATCGAATCCTGAATGAGAACTTTTCATGTGAAATTTGGCGCATTCTGAAGCAAAAAAGCTCCATCAGCTTTTATTCAGCATTATTTGTTTGTTTGGCATTTCATTAAACTAAATAGCTTTTTTGAAATTATTTATCTGAGATTCCAAAAAATAGCGCAAATTGTACGAAATTTTCGTAACTGCTCAAATACCACAAACTATGACCGAATTTCGTACGACCCAGTTACTCAGTTACTGATTGCGATGAACCCTTCTGAAGACCTGTCGTCGCCTTAGCTCTTGGCTCATATGCGCGATTTCTATGGATAATGAAATAGAATACTAGAATCGAACGTTTTGCAACCGCATATGATATTTTCGTACAATCAACTCTATTTTTACATTTTGAATCGTCCTTCGATGTGCGGGAGCATCAATTATTAATAGGAATTGTTTGAATCCTTGTGAGTGGGAGCTTTTAAGTGGAATACCTGTAACTAGAAAATGAGAAGAATGATTAGTTATTTGCATTTCATTCCAAGTACCTTTATTGCTTATCCTGACAGATACGCGTAATAAATCTAAAATGTGGCGACTTCTTCAGTTTCGTGGTAAGCAATAAAGGTAGTTGGAATTCAACGGAAATTTCTAATCTTTCTTCTCATTTTCCAAGATTTTTTTTTTTTGTTAGTACGAAAGTACGAAAGGTCTACGTACGAAATTGTTTGCATAGCCAAATACTGGCCCTTTAATCCTTCAGTTTCGAAATAGTCAAATTCATTTCGCATCGTTTTTAGGAATCCGGGCGTAAGCGAGGAGCTGCCTTAAGCTGCTTTATTTTATTTCGAATTTCTCCCTCATGATTGTTGTTATCTTCTTGTGTGTAATAACCGTTTGACAGTGTCTCATCAACAGTTTCATCGATCTCGTTACAAGCGTTCAGTCGTCTTAGCAAGTCATTCCGCCTGCTTTATCGAAAAACCCCGCGAATTTTTGGAAAATATTCTAAAATGTTTACTCGTCGTTGTTCTTGCGGCCGGATTGAACAAAAATGCCAAAAGATCACCGTATTCAAACACTTTTTCTTAAATCCGCTCATTCAATGCTTCGGAAAGTTCGTTTGTAATATCGGTATTTTGTGAAGAAAGCTGTACGAGTATGAAATGAATAGCAATGTCTTCTTCATATAATATGCTGTGTTGTCTGCACCACTGCTCCACAGCTGTTTTTACAGCCCAACCCTAAAAAAAATTTTTAAAAAATAAAACCCCCCCCCCCTTCAAGAAACTCTCCCTTACCTTTCCTTTAAGGTTGATCATTTTTTTTCCCACCGGCGTTCTTTATTGGAACTTATTAGGATGGGAAGGAAACCTATTCCATCTAGTCTTCCGGTCAGAGAGGGACTCAGTTCTTTGTCTTTATCTTCTTTAACATACTTCTGAAGAACATTTCACTGTTGATAGCCTGAAAATCTTGACAATGTCCCGAACCTTCATAAGGGTAGAGAAATATTGAGGCTTCATTACCACATCGCTCACCAGATCCAAGAAGATGCATCGGAATCTGAATTTACAAATAAAACTACGTAAGTAATGTCAATTCAATCTAGAAGATTGAAAAGTTGCATAAATATACCTTCATCATAATCGATAGGATTGTCTGTATTTGAAAACGGTTTCTGGTACAGAAAACTTGACAAGGTGAATGCCATGTGAATCAGGCACACCTGATGGTCTGCAGATGTCAGTCTTCCTACTTTTCATCATGATAAATAAGTGCTCCATCGGTCGTTTGGCCCATGATGTCTTTGGAAAGCACCAAACCGAATTCTGACAACTTCTGCTCCAATAATTTTATGCACTGTTCAGCATTCATCGATCCTCGGATTCGCACAAGCCCCAAATTCCACATGCGATTTGAATCATGGACGTTACGTTCAAATAACGACGGTTCCATACCGAAGTCCACTCGTCAAATGTGAGACTTAGCTTTCGGTTTTGCGCTTGTAGCTCACGGAATGCTTCCGATATTCCTCGATCACAAAATTGCAGTGTGATTCCACCTTGACCTTTACTCCTCGCGACGTGTTTGGAATATCGTTGAATCCTCGTGCCTTGACGATGACATCGGACTTGCATATTGTGTTAAATGAAATATTATCCTTTGCAGCTAGATGAGCAAGCGCTGCGTCAAGGGGGAAGGCCCCCAAAAAAAATTACAGTGGAGGATTTTTTCCCACGTGAGGGTGAAGGGTGCTTGTTCTCCGCCGCGGGAGGTGCAGTTACATTTGTTCAGATTAATGTCGTGCATGCTCTTCAGGTGTTTCCCACCCGGAAGGTTTGGCCCCCCTGCATTTACTACCTAAACCCCAGGACCAAATGGTCAACAAAAAAACGCGTAAACGGAAAAATCGTTTTTATAAAAAAAAATAAAATATTTTTTTAAAATAAATTAAAAAAAAAAAAAACAAAAAAAATATACACAGTTAGTTCTCTTCCAAACACAAACACGCCCTCACGCCCACCCCTCCCATCAATGTGCCCCCCGCCCCCCCCCTCCGCCCCAGAACCGTTGCCTTACCCCCCCCCCCAGCCATTTTTTCGTCTTCTTTAGGTTCCCCTTGACAACCGCCCAGTATTTCTCAATTGGGCGGAGCTCTGGCGTGTGGGGGGGGTTCTCGTCCTTGGGAACCACCTGCACGTTGTTGGCGGCGTACCACTCCATGGCCTTTTTACCGTAATGGCAAGATGCCAAATCCGGCCAAAACCGTACGGAACAACCGTGTTTCTTCAGGAAAGGCAGCAGACGTTTATTCAAACACTCTTTCACGTAAATTTCTTGGTTGACAGTCCCGGAAGCTATGAAAATACTGCTTTTCAAGCCACAGGTACAGATGGCTTGCCAAACCAGATATTTCTTTGCGAACTTTGACAGTTTCGTGTGCTTGAAAATATCTGCTACGTTTCCCCTTCCTTTTGCCGTATAAAACTCCTGTCCCGGAAGCTGCTTGTAGTCGGCTTTGACGTAGGTTTCGTCGTCCATTACCACGCAGTCAAACTTCGTCAGCATCGTCGTGTACAGCCTCCGGGATCGCGCTTTGGCCGTCGTATTTTGTTTATCATCGCGATTTGGAGTCACTACCTTCTTGTAAGTCGATAGTCCGGCTCGTTTTTTGGCTCGATGCACGGTTGTAGACGATACACCCAGCTTATTTGCGGCATCTCGGAGAGATAGGTTAGGGTTTCGCTTGAAACTACCGGCAACTCTCTTTGTCGTCTCAGCGGCTTCCGGTTTTCGATTTCCCCCCAATCCAGACTTCCTGGCTGTCGACAAACGTTCCCCAAACACTTTAATTACATTTGTAACGGTTGATTTGGCAACTTTTAGCGATTTTGCCAACTTTGCGTGCGAGTAGCTCGGATTTTCGCGATGCGCGAGCAAAATTTTGATACGCTGCTCTTCTTGCTTGGACGGCATTTTGACAACTGAAGAGTGAATTCCAAAATCAAAATAGGAGCAACATTCTACACACACACACCTTCAAAATGAGGGGTGTTCAGGTTTTTTAAATGCAAAATTGAAAGAAATACGTCAAGTTGATATTGACCAAATTTTGACCGTATCGCCCTTTAATACACTTAGCTGTTTCTCGATTTTGAATTCTTCGAAGAAAGTAACGGCACACTGATCACTCTGGAACATCTTTTCTTATGTTTTGAAATTGGAAATATCTTCTCAACATCATGGGATCCCATAATGAACAGCAGTTTCTGCTAGAACCAAAGATGTGAAGAGCTTTCTCTCGATAGGTCCGATAGAGCTCGGCAGGTTATGAAAATTGAATAGAAGTAGTTTGAAATTGAGCGTGGGGCTTTGTTTTGGCAGTATTTCGAATCAAACAAAGACATCTTTGCCAAACATCCCACTGCGGGGTAGGTCAAGGCAGGGACGGATCCGCCACCTTGTTTGGCAAAGATGTCTATGTTTGCTTCGAAATACTGCCAAAACAAAGCCCTACGCTCAATTTCAAACTACTTCTATTCAATTTTCACTATTTTCAAACTCCATTATAAAACTAGTAGAAAAACTTATTCAAACAAAATTTCATCGGCAATGAAGCAAAACGAACTGTAAACAATGCAAGCGAAAATAAAGTGACGGTTCATTCAGGCTACGTTGCCATGGTTATGAGAGAAATTCAGTTTATTTCTTCACACTCTCTACGTTGTGGTGACTCTCTTCACATTCAATTTCGTCCTCTCTCCATCTTTCTATTTGCCAATGAGAGGTGGCAGTGAGCAAAGTATCACCGCCAAGGTCAATCAATGACTGGTTCCATGTGTGTGTGTACAATAGGCATAAAATACCAACATAGGGTAGGTAAGCGACAGTACCGGTATTTCCGTACTGGAAATTCGGTCGTTATTGCCGGTATTTCCGGTTCAGGTACTCCTGGCATACAAACCCTAACTGGGATATTGGATAACTGGCTTGGGTGGCAGCAGGGTTCGTTTTGGTAACCGATAAGCTGTCTATTGAAATATTCAAATATTAGCATCGATTTCCGGTTTGAACCGATTTAGACCAACAGTAAGGATGCAATTGGGGCCACACACAAAGTGTGATGGTGGTGTTTCATTTGAGAAACAAGGTGATTTTTAATAAAGCTGGAATGCCGATCTGGAACGATTCAAACCACAAAATGGGATAGTGGTTTACTAGTTCCAAGGCATGGTGGCCGGCGAATATGGCGAGTGAACAACATGTATCACAATTAATTATGATCCCCACCAGCGGCCCACCACATCCGGCATACCACCACATCACATCGGGAAGTAGCTTCATTGTTTTTTTTTCTATGCTCACTCGATCAGTCACGCCACCGACCAATAGGTTGCCGAAACAATAGATAACAAAATAGTGCGTAACAAAGCATCGACACAACTGTTCACAGCCGATGCACGACGCAGACACTTCGTTTCTCGTAAACTTGCTATTTGTATAACTTCATTCTACTAACTATTATACTACTGGAACTAATATCTGTTACTAGCAAGTGGAGCTTCTTAAAGGTCAATCTATACCTTAAATTACGATTTTCGTGCATTTCATGCCTTCTGGCAACTTTATGTTTCTATTGATTTCCAAGCTCATTTATTCAGCACCAACCGTGGAAGACTTGGTCCTATACCCAATGATTTCATTATCTCCAATCCGCTCAACCAATCGCAATGTTTTTTTGACGTAGGACTTACGTCTCTCTTTTCTATTCCTGCATAGGGGCGCCGTTCTAATTTTTTTGAAATCGAAAGCGTTACGCGGGTTTGGAGATTTTGAACGATAATATCTCCTCTCTGGCCCACAGAAATTTTATGATACGTATTTCATTCGAAAGGTAGAACATCAAAGCTGAATCCCTGATGCTAACTTAATTCATTACATTTGTTTAAACTAATTAAAAAGTACTTAAAAGAAAAATGTCTAAACGCACATAGCTATTGGTCGAAAATGACATCATATTTGCGCCACGCTCTGATTGGTTCATACTGCCACAGTTACCGTGCCAGCGATTATCAAACATGTGGGGACGACCGACCAATCATCAGTTCTCGCTGTGCATCCGTATGCGACAGACGTGTTTGCGGAGCACGTTGGTAGAAAACGCCGCCCGTGAAAACAAGAAGACCAGAATCATCCCACGTCACCTGCAGCTGGCCATCCGCAACGACGAGGAGCTGAAAAAAACTTTTCTCCGGTGTGACCATTTCACAGAGTGGTGTCCTGCCAAACGTCCTGCAGCCCAAGAAGACTGATAATTTCAATCGCGAACCATGTTCCCTCCGTAAACAACTAAAATCCGTCCTTTTCAGGACGATCAAATCAATTTACCGACTAAAGAGTATGTTTGATTGAAATTTCTCTTGAGCTCATCGAAATTTTCATTACCACGCACCGGTTCAACATGGCGTTGCTTAAAAAGCCGCGTCCCGGAGAAAATGGCCAAATCAATCGCCCACGTCATCTTCGTGGTCAAGTGGTTAGCGGCGTCATCCGTCGTTCAAGTGATTGACATGAAGTGAGGGTTCGATTCCCGCTCCAGCCAGTGGAACTTTTTGCAAAACGAAAATGTCCATACTGGTCCACTGGGTGTTAGGTTAGTTGTTCGTTGTAATTCGCTCTATGTTTAGTGTAAATTTAAACACAGGATCCATTTAACACTTACAAGCACGTTGAACATTCAACAAACAAAATATTATTAACAGTTAATTCGACCCGAACTGCAGTTTCTATAAATTTTCGTGGAGAACCAATAGTGAAGCCTCACACTAATAGCATAGGGTTTCATGGTTCTTTAGACTGAATAAAATATAGTAGAAATTTATTAATTCGATGACATCAATTTGTTCACATCAACAAGCAGTCCTACGTCAACTTTGCAGTTATGTCACTGACATAACTCACCCTTTCGTTTGTACGGGGGCGAACGAGTTTTTTTTTTTTGCGTGCTGAACGGTCGACTCGGTGGCCCACTCCTGGACCCACCCGAGTGTCTTGTCTGTCAAACCCCGTTCCGCTGGCCAGACATCCCAAAATTAATGACACTTATGCTCAAATCGTGGTGGACTGACTTGTCAAGATAAATTTACTGCGCGTCGTTTCGCGTGCATATTGATTCGCCCTCTCGAATTATGCTTTTGCGGGGTTGAATTGGAAAACCATGTATCGACGTCGCGTCGCGGTCATGTGTCATCGGAATTGGTTCCATTTGTCGATGTTTGCGGTTGGTGGTTTTAAAAGCCAAAATTACAGAATTACATTCGACAAAAGCACGGAAACAATACACAGATGGGCAGAAGGAAGTCCAAGAAGAAGAAATGGCACATTGGAATGGCATGTCGTAACCGAGTGCATTTTCCTTCCCGTTTTCGGAATAAACATGTTATTTGTCTCTCGAGTCGCGCGGGCAGAGCATTTCGATCCAGTTTTAGTTTGGTTTTTTTTTTTGCTTCTACAGTCTAAAGGTGGGCGAAACGAATAAACACAAGGCAGGACTGTAGAAGACATAAAGCTGCATTCCTGCGAGCGGGTTCTACGCGGGCGCGCGATCGAGAGTTGCAGACTATTTTCCTGAGTGGAGTGATTTTATGATATTCAAAAGTTCAGCCGTCAGCGCATGTCCGACCAGACAAGAGCCAGCAGCCGTCTGTCTGCAGTTTGTTGTCGCGGATCGAAAGGATTATATGGCAAATTTTGGTGAATCGTAAAATGTCTGGAGCCTTTAGAAAACTTTTCATGTTTAAGAATGTGAAAATAACATGCTACGAAGAGTAATGCAATAAACGATTTCGGCGCGAAATACGGCCTTATTCCAATTCTCTCAGAGGTCAGACGGAAGATTTTCATGCAAAAAGAACTCGTCCCAAGCCACCCAAGAAACCTCATTAGTTCAAGGTTTCCAAATTATTACATTACAAACCTAATTTGGCGGAACGGAACAATCTCCTCAGCAAAAGACTTAATCTATTTGGCCTGCTGTTTTGATGCCAATCATCTCCACGCCTCGGGAATTAATCTCGTTAGAGAAAGTTTAAATAGCGACGAAAATCGGTAACTCAGAATACCATAAAGAGATCATCCAAGTAACCTTCATCCGCCGAGCAACGAAAGACAATTTGCACCTGTCTCTGCCAGTGCAGCGTCCTCAAGCAGCAGCAGAACGTCAAAGCTCGGCGTTTGTCAACAACTGCCCAATTTTCGACAAATCAATGCGCCTTGGTCGGTAATTGCCCAATTGGTTCAATTTCAAACGCCCGTGCAAGTGTGAAGCTTCACGCATCTTCCTGCCAAACGTTGGGCGACCGGTTCTGTGCGCGCTCGCTCGTACGGAAGAACCTTCGCGGTGGTACAAATATGGCATCTCCGGATCCGGCGAACCGCGCGCGGCCAACCACCCACCACCCGAATTGAAACGATTCGGTCAGAGCGCAGTTTTTTATTTCTTTGCGCTGCACTGACATGTGCACAATCCCGCGAATGCGCGCACACACAGACAGTTATATAAATATGGGATGAAGAGTTTAAGTCGAAAGTCGAATCAATTAAATCGGAACCGGTGTGCACGATAGTGAGCAGTGATTCACTTGCGAATGAGTGCTTTAGACTGGTTCGAAATGGCGATAATAGTAACTTGAATCGTTTGTTAATTTATTGAATCGCATGGAATTCTATCAAATTCATATGTAAATTGAACAACGAACACAGTTTGAACAGCTTTTGAATTTGAATTTTTTTTTTTTTTTTGATTTATAATGGTTGTTTCTACTTTGGAAATGCGAAAACATCATCTTCAACATGACATAACCAAAAGATTTCCACCTTGGCAACAGAGTCATCAAACCAAAACGCTAATGTGCCACATGCTTAAAGTTCCAATACTACAATTCGTCTAAAGATAGACTGCAGGCATGACGTATGGTCATCTATTGTCGTACTATTCTGCGGTCAGTTTCATGATTAAGAAGAGGAGGAAAAGAAAGGAGATTTTTTGTGCTTTTTGAATATACGAATATATTTTTCACAATGAGAATGGTCTCACCAATTTCTACTAAAGGGTGTTTCGAACAAAATTTGGTCGACTTAAACTTGACGCATTTCCTTTCATCATGCATTCAAAATGTTTGCACACCCCTCATTTTGAAGATGTGTGCGTGTAGCATCATGCCTCTATTTTGATTTTGAGATTGGCACTTCAGTTATCAAAAGGTCGTCGAAGGAAGAGAAGTAACGCATCAAAATTTTTCGTGGCTAAATCAACTGTTACTAACGTATTAAAAGTGTTCGGTGAACGTTTGTCGACAGCCAGGAAAGCTGGTTCGGGGGTAAATCGAAAGCCGGAGGCCACAGCGACGACAAAAAGAGTTGCCCGCTGTTTCGAGCGGAACCCCGACCTCTCCGTCCGAAATGTCGCAAAGAAGCTGGGAGTGGCGCCTTCAACCGTGGATAGAGCTAAAAAGCGAGCTGGACTGTCGACTTACAAGAAAGTGGTGACTCCAAATCGCGACGATAAACAAAACACGTCGGCCAAACCACGATCGCGAAAGTTGTAAACGACGATGCAGATGAAGTTTGATTGCGTGGTACAGGACGATGAAACTTACGTCAAGGCAGACTTTAAACAGCTTCCTGGACAGGAATTTTATACGGCAACCGGACGGGGAAAAGTGGCAGACATTTTCAAGCACATTAAACTGTCAAAGTTCGCGAAGAAATATCAAGTGTGGCAGGCCATCTGTACCTGTGGCTTGAAGAGCAACGTTTACATTGCGACCGGAACCGTCAACCAGGAAATTTATCTGAGCGAGTGCCTACAAAAACGTCTACTGTCTTTCCTGAAGCGACACAATTGTTCCGTTCTATTTTGGCCGGATTTGGCATCTTGCCATTACGGAAAAAAGGCCATGGAGTGGTATGCTGCCAACATCGTTCAAGTGGTGCCCAAGGACACGAACCCTGCCAACACGCCAGAGCTCCACCCAATCGAACAATATTGGGCCATCGTCAAGCGGAACCTTAAGAATACTCAAAAAGCTGTTGTGAGCGAGAAACAGTTCAAGGCAAACTGGCGTTCTGCGGCGAAGAAAGTGGACAAGGAGAATGTACAAAATCTTATGGCAGATGTTAAACAAAAGACCCGGCAATTCGCATTCGGTAAAAAGGAAGCTTAGCTGAATATTTCTCCTGTATTCTGTATTAACTGAACTTGAAAAATAAAAAGAATTAGACTTATTAACAAAAACTTTGATCGACTCGCACACATTACTGTTTGACCAAATTTTGATCGGAACACCCTTTATTCGATAAAACTTATCGTTTTCAAGATATAGTCAATGAACATGGAAAATAGAATTCTTCGGAGCTGTCGTCGCATCGATTCTAATATTTCGTTACTGTTGCTTTTCGGAATTTTCAGTTAAACTTTTTGCCCCTCCCCCTCTTCTTTTAGATGAAGTTGTTTTTTTTTTGTTCGACTAAAAAGCAAAAAAAAAAAATATTTTTTTTTTTTTTTTTTCCGCTCGCCCCACACGAAAGAAATAAGTCACACACACACAAAGGAGGGATAAATAACAAAAAAAAATTTTATATTTAAAAAAAATAAAAAAAATTTCTCTCACTCCCGATAGAAAGGATAAGAAATAAATTTTTTTTTTTTTTTTTTTTTTTTTTTATTTTTAATTTTTTTATTTTTCCCCCTTTTAATTTTTTTATAAAAAAAAGAAAAAAAAAAAATAAAATTTTTTTTTTTTTTTAAAAAACAAAAAATAATCTTAAACCGCCCAACCACTAGTACCAAAATTAAACAAGCTCAGGATGGTGAAAATCATCTAAAACACTCAACTAACTTGAAAGCAGTAACGTTTGCATTTAAAAAATATGGACAAAAATTGCCGGTTTTTCATGGGTTTACCTTCACCCGCACTGACGAAACTACCCATGCAGCATCAATCATAGTAACCCACGAGTCAGCAGACAAAATTTGACAGCTCTATCAGTCGAACTCTAACCGTGACGGTAAAAACAGTGAAGCAACTCCGTTCAAAAGTGTGCGCGTTCAAAGAACGGCACCCCGCCGCGTCGAAAATGGACATCGTGCGGCACTTTATGGACGCCGGATACGCCCGTTCCAGCATCTACAACATCTTGGCACTATTAGACACCAATCAGAGCATCGAAAGAAAGCCCGGTTCCGGACAACCGACGACCCTTCTTGACTGACCGACAAGAAGCTCCAAAGGATGCTGAAGAGGAAGACCGAGGGAAAAGTGGCTACATCGCTGGGTGCGCTTGGCCGGGAGGTCGGTTCAACCGGCCAAACAGTGAAAAAGTATCTGGCGAACATGAACATACATGTCAGGAAGCGAAAGTCGCGTCCACTGGTTTCGGAGCTGCAGGCAATGACGCAGCGGAAGCGGCTGAATAAGATGGTCAACTCGATTTTCTCGGCGAATCGCGACGTGGCGGTGGTGATGGACGACGAGACCTATCTCACCCTGGATGGCAACGCCTGGCAACGACTTCCTACGAAGGCAGTGAGCTCCGAGGTGAAGTTCATTTCACACACCAAGTTCCCCAAGAAGGTGCTGCTGTGGCTGACAATCAGCGAGAAGAGGATGTCAAAGCCGCTCTTCTTTTGCTCAAGACTGGCCGTGAACGGGGAAATTTATAGTACGAAATCCCTGCCGGAAGTTGCGTCGTTCATCAAGAAATACCATAAGGGCAAAGACGCGGTGTTCTGGCCGGATCTGGCGTCGGCCCACTACTCGAAGCGATCGTTGGAGGAGATGGAGCGGCTGAATATCGATGTGGTACCCAAGTCGGCGATCCCACCCAACGCCCCCCAGCTGCGTCCCATCGAGAATTTCTGGGCCAACATGAAGCGTAAGATCTACTCCAACAATTTTGTCGCGAAAACTGAGGAGGAATTGATAAATAAAATGAAGAAAGAACTCAAAAACATCTCTACACGCATTTTTTCGTCCGCCATGGCGAATGTTCCGGTTAACTGCCGGAAGGCCGCTCGCAAGGGCGTAGAATTCTTTTGCAAGTTAGCTTAAATAATTACTTTTCATGGGAAATTTATCAAAAGCAATTATCTGTCTTAGCTTTTTTTATCACCATCCGAAAAAAGTACATTTTTTTTAATCAAAAGTTATAGGGTATAGACCAGCAAAAAAAACCCTTACAAACAAAAAAAAAACCGACCAAACCATCCCCACCAAAAAACATTCCCACCCCCCTCCCTATTTTTTTTTGTTGGGCATACCACCCACCACCCACCCCACCCCCGCAAAATATGCATTATCGCAAAAAAAACCACCCAAGTGTGAAAAAACCATTAACATCCGCCTAAAAATTAAAGCTGTATAGAACCAAAAAAAAAACCAAACATCCCCAAAAAAAAATTTATCCCTTCCCCTTTTTTTTTTGTTGTGAAATCTCACCCACCACCACCCCCCAAAAATCCAAAAAAACCACCCAAGTGTGAAAAAACCATTAACATCCGCCTAAAAATTAAAGCTGTATAGGGGAAATCGAGAAAAGAAACCCAACGCAATCAGAAATATATTTGTGAAAGTTAAAAAGGCATTGTATTAAAAACTTTTAGTTTTTAATTTACGTTTTAGTTATTTTATTACACATATGGAGCTGTACAGAAGCTGACCTTTTTCTTTTTCAAATAATAACCGTTTTTCAAATAAACATATGAGTTTATTTTTAAGAAAAAAGACCGGGCACGTCATAGTTGTTCACCCAAGTAGCACACTACGGTCATAATTCGTCGTAGTTACTTGATTATGACTAAGCAAATCATATTTATGTTATCTCAACCCAATGGCAACAAGGGTGCTACTAGGGCATCCCTTACTGATAAGAACTCGTGTAATTGCACAGAGAACCACAAAGATTGAGCTTGGAAGTAGAGTTTCCATCTTGATCGAACAAGCTCACTAATTCATTCTATTTACAAATCAGTACCGGTACCGGCTACGTTAACGCGGTCTTTCGGGAGGAGACGGATCAATAGTTTGACAATTGTTGTTAGAGACCGTGCTTACATTTACGGCTCAATAATTGCCGAGGGAAGGAAAGTTGTATTAGTGAGATAGGGTTATTTCTAGATCAATAGATTCGCTGTGGTAAGTAATGTAATCAATGAAAGAGCAGGTGACTACTTGTTATTTTAAAAATGTATTTGGGATAGAAAGAGGCAAAGTGAAACATGGTAAGGATCGAGACGGACTTGGGATTAAACTCCCGAACTTCTGCTCGCTAAGCACGGGTAACCACTGAGTTACCTAGGCGCGTCTGCAACAAAAACTGCTACCTGTAAACACTTGAAAAAGGGAAAAGACTAAAATAGAAAAAGGATGTAAGGTCTGGAATTAGCAAAAAACGATAATAACAGAGCAGCCAAAAACTAACTTAACTTATTATAGTAACTTATTAAAAAGCTGGGAATCCATACAAACTTTGAAAGTAAAATAAGAGCATTTTCAGACAAGCTGACGAAACTGAAAGTAATTTTAGTAAAGATTATTCTGACTAGTTAATTACATTTTTCTCTAGCATTGAAAAGTACTTATTCAGCCCTCAAGTGGCTATAACTGTTTGTTGCGATGCTTCATAACGAGGATCACCCTACATAAAAACCGGCCTGTCTTCGAATGTATCAGATATTTTATAAATTCAAATAACTTTTTAATTTTAAACTTTTTAGATTTAAAAGAAATTAAATCAGCTCTTTCTTTGATTTTCACTCACCTTACTCACTTGAAATCATCATATCATAGAAGGTTAAAGAAAATCTCAAGAATGGTTTATGAAACATGATTTGCACATATATTGGAAGATGTTTCCATAATATACAATCACTTATGTAAGCAACCAAATCGGTATAACATGCCAAAATAAATCTTGTACATGCAAAAATTGAGGCCATATACGTGCAAATTAAGTTGCATAACGTAGTTTAATCTAGATTTGAGAGTAGTTCTATGTTTAGCAACACTGTATTCGGTTTTGGCAGTACTCAGTTTTTTCTGACAATAAGTTTATCAAATGAGTATTATTTTTAAGCCATTTTAGGCCTTTATAAATGGTCTCCATTTTGGTTACAGAGATAAAGTCGTTTGTCTGAACAAATCGAGATTTACCTGAATACGAAAATGCTGCGAAAACTTGAGGGCTATCAATTGGGAAGTGAAGAAATAGGCAGCCGGAGTTTTTCATTATTTATAAGAAAGGTAAGTGTAATTTATGCTTGCACATATCAAATAAGAGCATCAAAGCTGAACAAAAGCTGAAACAAAATTTGAATTTGATTTTATTGCATTTCTTCTTTGAATAAATACTTAAAAGTTTTAAAAAGTATACCGAATAATAAACACTAAGGAAACTGTTAAACAAAGTGCTTGAGTTGAAGCTTATTTTGTCCCTTTCTGCGACTACGTTGTTCGAGCTCTTTTCAGAGCTCGTTGATAAGAATTTTCCGTAGAAAGGGCCTGTTGTGAAGGAAATTCCCGTCGTTGTGTTACCAGTGGTGGTGACGGTGTTGCCGTTTAATTGTAGTGGACCATTGCCGCTCATAATACTCGAGAATACAGCGCCGCCAGTACGTAGATGTGTGTGGCAGTGGGTCATCGCAGCCATACCGTGTCGACAATGTGTCGGTTTCCAGTTAGCAGTGGGCTAATTTTGTTAGCGTGAATATGGTTACAATTGTGAAACAACGTAGTTAGCAGTGAGCTAACGGGAAAGTGAATTCGTCCTCATCTATGTTGGCATAGGGCCAACAGTAAGAGTATCATAGTGATTGCCATACACTATTCGATTGGATGCCTTGGCATGGAAAAGAAAGCCTTCAATTTAACGAACACTAGTGTGAGCCCTGGTAGGCAGCGCCCTGTAGAGCATTTTCAGCCAAGTTGAAGAAGATAAGTCGTTGCCAACAGGTTTGTAAATTAAAGGTATTTCAAAGTACACTTGGCAGCTGAACAAGAGCTGAAAAACAAACATACGTATTTTGTTCTGTTTTTATTTTCTTGAAATAAAATCTAAAATATTTTGAAAAATATAATTGTTTTGTTATGATTACAAACTAAGTTAATACAACACAATAAAAATATTTCTGAAATAGTTGTCAATCCAGTCTAAAAGGAAAATTCATTTTGCTGTTAATAGAAAAGTGAAGCGTTACCTTAAATATGCCAGTGAAACTAAAACTGTTCATTAAGGTTTAACATTTTTTTAGTCAAAATTTAAAAGCTGACAAGAGCTGCTATATTTTAAAATAAAACCCGAATTAATGGTCTGTAACTAACTTGAAAAGGAACCTTATTTAAAAATATAACAGTCCTTTAGATTCTGACTTTCGTGGTTTATTTTCGTCTTCTCTTAGAACGAAGATGAAAGCCTGGGAATGCTTGAAAGTGGAGGCAAACTGGAACAACAATTTCATAGCTAGGCAATCAAAGCGGTTCATTACTCCAAACATTTCAATGACTCGCAAATTACTTGATCTTACCCAAGTAACAATTTTAGTTTTATTCCAGCCGTATAGCACTCCTCCGGCTTTGTTGATAAAACTACATTCAAAACTGTTTTGTCTACCAACACCTCCTCTATGCTTCTTTAAAGCCGAAATTTGTACAAAATGGCCCACTCTATAGACGGTTGTGAAAACAAGTTAATAAAACCTTTATAAGAACATAAAGATTTTGAAAATGTTCTAGTGAAAGATGTTATGACCACTTGAGAACCTTCATAAAACCTATTGGCTGCCATTAAAACCAGAATGTGGCTAAATGGCCACAGCTGTCAAACTTCACTGTGAAATCGAGGATGGTTTTTGTTGTTCTGCTTTGTTCGATTCTCTGATCTTCTGATTCATTTAGCAGTCAAAAAAAAAGGTCTAGTGTTGTGGGAAATTTTGTTTGATAGCAAAATATCCAAAACAAATTGTGTTTTCTACAGCGTATTATGCTCCAAATTATATGCGCAATTATTTTTATGGTGAATATTGGCACGATAAGAGCCAAAAATTAATGCGCCTCGGAAATTATGCGAATTTACAACAACATAAATCAAATTAAAACAAATATATTCGATAAATTAATCATGAATTTCCTGAAAAGTGCTTGGAATTGGATGAGATGATTAAAAGAATGCCGAAATTAGTCTCTGATCTACAGTTTATTTGCAAACCATTGAAAATTTGATGCATTTATTTTTCCACATTTCAATTATTTCTTATATTTCAATATGGCGATTGGAATAAAATCACAGTTTTGCCATAAAGCCAATTTTTCTTCCCCATGACTATTATAAAACTATTTGGTCTTATGGCGACTTCCTTCAATGCCAATTTGCCGTTTAATGCATTTACTGGAGGCAAAATGGTTTTAAAATGCTTTTTCAACTGACCATCATAAGATAAAATCAATGAGTCCTAAAACGGCATTTCAATACAGCATTTTACGAGTTCATAAAGTCGAAATAAAACCTTTGATAGGAGTAAAAGGAATTTGAGAAACAAGGTTTTAAGATCGTTGTAAACAAGCTGTGTAGGTTCTCATAAACCTGACTAAAATATGAAACCTATTGGCACCTCTTGGTGTCATAATAAAACCAAATTGATTTCTAGTGGCTTTGATAAAACCTTAATAAAACTTAATAAAGCAGGATGGTTTTGGCAATGTTACTTGGGCCCCCCCCCCCCCCCCCCCCTATATCCCCCGGTTGCCCGTGGGTCCCGGGTGGGGCCTTGCGCCCTTTTACAACTCGCGGGCCCCCCTCTGCTTCCTCGCCCCTTTATTTTTTTGATGTGTATTGTGTCAATGCCCCTCCCCTTGGTATCCCTTTCGCCGTCATCTGAGCGAACAGCATTCTCGTACTTCTTTGGCGTACATTTTCACAAATTTGCAGTACAGCAATTCAAATGTTCCAGTGCAGCACTTGAAAGTCAACAAATACACAGTCTACAGAAATAAGTTATTGGATACACGGACATATTAACCCTTTATTAAAATTTAAACATTTTCGCATTTTTTTTTTTTGGCTGCCACACCCTGTAAGTGCACACGACTCTTTACTCATCGTTATTAAACCCTTCTTCTGAAGACTTGTAAACTTCTTGCAAAAGCCTTGAGCTTTTGCCGCTCCTTCCCGTTGATTCTTTTTCGAAAATTCTCGTAACTTTTGTCCAGAAATTCCTACAGATGTCCTTCAGTTCTTCGTACCGTTTTACTGGACATCCTTTGAACGATTCCACATCATTTGAGCTTTTCAAATCCTCCATTACAATTCGTCATGCTGTTGGTAGGTACTGCTGGAGAACTGACTTCCAAGCGAGAACATCTTCCAGGTTTTACTATGAACTTTAACAAAGCTTCTTGACTAATTTGCTTGAGAGCTCTTTCTAGATTTTCAATTTTCTTATGGACTTAATTTGAAACTTTTTGTGACTTCCTCTGGATCTCGTTTGAAACTTCATCTTTATCTGTATGTGGATTTCCTCGCCATCTTTCTATTAAATACTTCATATTTTCTAGTTCATTTCTTCGGCATGGAATTGGGTGAGATCTTCAGTTCATACTGCGTGCTGACTCAACATTTATTTCCAAAAATTCTTCAAAACTGCCTCTAAATCAGGATCAGGAGTTAAGCAATGTGACAACTAGAATGCAATGCATAATGATCTACTTAAATCCGGTGATCAATCTGCGCCTAGAGAACAGTTGCGGTAGAACAAATTTATTTTCTATTTAAAAAATAATCCGTGCCTTTCTTTCAAAGATCGGAAAAACGATAGAGGAATTATAAGGAAATTACGAAAGCGTTTCTTCTTGCAAATATTAATCTAGAAACGCTCATGGCAATTGATTCATTCCCTAACCGATAAGCAGTTCTTCCAATTACTTCAACAACAACCATTTCGGCCAAACGGCAATTCCCCCAAATAACTCCTAACCATATGGCATCTGCCGAATTGCCGAATCCAAATCCGAAACTTCCGCGCATTCGAATCAGTCTACGGAGCAACCGTCATCTGCAGTCAGAGAAAGGAAAAAAAGCAGCAACCTCGCAGCATCAGAACTACAAACCCACCTATAACGAGCTTCCCAGAAGCTCGAGCTCGCACCCATGGGAAGCGAGTTCTCGTTCTTGCTTGCCGAGAGTAAGCAGCAGCAAAGAGAACAATTTTTTAATCGCTTAAAACAAACAGACGCTCCACCGACGACTACCTACCCGGTGCGGGAGGAATCGGAGTCAGGGCGCGGTGAGGGTGGTGGAGTCCGGTATACTGCCACTGCACAGCAGCGTACGTGTTTATTCGGAAAGATTTCTTACCGGTCCTTGAACTCTTCCATCTCTCACCGGGTCGGCTCCGGGTCGCGGCGATTCACGTTTAATTATATAAGCCCAACCGACAGCCAACAGTGGCGGCGGTGCGCAATGCCGATTGAGCGCTTTTCCATAAAGGAGGAGGAGGCTGAGGGGGATATTTTTGTTTTTAGCCAATTTTGAATCACATTCAACGAAGAAAAAGACGAAGCTAAAAACCACACGATCATGATGCAATGCCCGGATCAACCTCTTTGGGTGCCAATTTTCTTCTAACCAATGGCTGCTAAAGCCGCGATGAAAGTTCGGAAACCCACCATGTGAGTAGGATCTGCACGTGCGGTCATATTTTTATTGCCCGAACAAGTCGTAAAAACTGTCAAAATATCGAATTTTATTGACCACGGTGCAGATGGTCCTAAGACAATATTTATTAAGTTTCTTCTTATTAATTTATGGTAATATCGATGGCAAAGCCATCAACATTCTTCGATTCACATTATAGCATCTTTCTTCCGAAAGAACTTCAGAAAAGAACGAACGATTTTTTTTCTACCTGTCCCGAGAACTATTGACACTGGTGCGGCCTCACTCGTATTGTGTACATACAAGGATAATTCTCTTAAAGGTCCTATTCTTTTGTGAATGCGATCGGACCGGCCGGGGAGGAAACCTTCTCGAACGAGGTGATAAGAGGTTCGTTCCGTTGTTTGTTGCAGTCTACCCGACCACCAGCAAGCCATGACATGCGCGTCCGTCGCTTGTAAAGTGAAGGTCTAGGTACCTAAAACTGGAAAACAGGGCATAACCGCGGCGGGGGTTCCCGGAAAGAGGCAAGCAAAGGATATCATCGTTCGGTCGAGTTTCAGAGCAATTGAGATATGCGTAAAATTTGTCAGTTTCCTCATTTTTCGAATGCTACTTTATTGCAGTTTAGGCGGAATTGGACGGTGAAATGGGTTTATTGCTCAGGTTGTATTTTTGTAACGCTCTGCAGGTAGTTGTGAGGAGGAAAATTTATAGGCAAGTTGTTTTTTGGCATTTTTTTAATGCGAATCACAATGTTGGCGCCTAGAATTTTTTTTTGAGTGTGTTGGATGGTGATGGTAAAATAAGTAACTTTGATTTACGAGGATGATTTTACAACAGATTTGTTATATATCTCATTCAGGCACCTGAACCGATTTTCGTGAATTTTAAAAACATGTTTTCGGTGTATAATAATCATCAACATTTCTGTTGAATCTTTTTAAGGCAACGTTATAAAAGTACAAGAAATGCTTTGAAAATCAGTCAAGGGAGAACGTTCTTTCTATATTTCTATAATAGGCGAGTAGATACTCCAAAACCAGCATGTGGAAACTTGACGGCATTTTAAAAAGTACATGTTTTAAAAACTTTCTTTATCGTGAGGGCTTCAAATGGTGAGTTGACAACTTCGAAGGAGAGTGCGACCGACCTCTCGTCCTCACAAGTTCCTACCTCACGCCTCCACGAGTCATATGATCACAAAAGACTGCCTGCTGAAACATGGAGACGCTGGTTGGCGTAGTCTGGGCAATGTTGTCAATCTGACAATAGCGAAGTGAGGGGGTGCGACTGAAGATCGTGTACCTTTAAATCATATTGTATAGTTTCCATTCTCAATTTATTAATAATTTCAGCACGCTTTAGAATCATCGGCATCGAAAGCTCTCAATTAATAACTGTAGAAGTGCATTTAGAACACTATGTTGAGAGCAAGCAATAAGCAAGTTGTGAAAGTAATCCGCTTGAAATGCTACATATAACAACGCTTTAGAATCATCTTTGCATTCCAAAACCATGTAAGAGTCTGGGGCAACATAACAGGTGTTTAGTGGTATTATGGTAAGATACGCCATTTATTTCAGAAATCATCAAACCGGACTCTTCAATCACTCCAATTGCTATCTTTCAAATGTTACTAGAAAGTATAAAGAAAAAATATTACAACATGTCTTATAAAATAATATTTTTTATTGAAATTTTATCTCTGATACTTGGAATGATCTATTCTGTTTTCAGCTTTTCCAGGACTAGTCGGATATTAATACATATCTAATTTTAATTTATTTTTCAGTAACAATCCATTGGATGTATCATTCAAGTTTGAGTTATAATGATATCTTAATTTATTGTGTACAAAATATACTAAATATTAAATAACATATAACAGGGAAAGGGAGGGACCATCAGGGCACCCAAGTAAAACGATTTGGATAGGGAGCATGGGACTGCCTCCTCCCTATTGTTAACAATTCGCGGAACGAGGGCGGGCTCTTCGGTTTATACTGTCAATCGAGGGCTCGATTCTAGTGCTGTGCGTGTGAACTTGCTTTTGGAAGGAGATTCTTTTCCCTACATTCGCGGGTTTCGCGTAAGTGTCTCAGCTTACGGGCCCGCCCAAACGTGTTTGGCCCTTCATACAGGAGCATGATGATCACAAACAATAATAGAATCCTGATCAAATCGTTTTTCAGATTATTCCACTGCTATGGAAAGTTACCTTGCTACAATAGATGGTAGTATTATATCATCATCATCATCATCATCATCATCATCATCATCATCATCATCATCATCATCATCATCATCATCATCATCATAATCATCATCATCAAAATACTTTCTTTATCATGAATTGGTGCAGGGCTCACGGGAAAATCTATCGGCAAACAAGCACACCAATTTCGGTCTTAAGTTTTGCTGCTTTCGACAGATCATCCTGGGGGCTTGCACTGAACTACATGTGGGCCTCCTCCAGATCTTCGTATAAATATTTTCCAGATCTTTCAATACTCTTTTCTTTTGCACATTTTGCTCTAACTAGTTGAGGACTTTTTGCAGAATTTCCAGAATATAGTTTTTCTCGATCTTCTAAAGATTTTTCTCCAGATCGTCTCAGGGCTGATCATATTTTTTTCAGATCTTTCTAGGAACTTTTCATAAAGGGTGTATTCGATCAAAATGGCACACACATATTTAATCACCAAAATTAAACCGATTATCGGATTTTTTTCGAAATTTTCAGCGAATGAAAAACTACTAATGAGTTATGATTTACAAAATTTGGTTTATTCAATTCCACCTTCCATACCGAATACCCACTCCTTCCTTTTCACTTCACCCATTAAATTTCGTACAACCGATTTGCCCAGTGTTTTTGTTGTTTTCACCCAAATTTTCTTCAACTCCAGCTCTGTTTTAAAAGTTTTGGGATGTTTGCGAAGCTCCGTCTTCATAAGTGCCCCGAATTTTTAAATTAGGCGTAGGTCCGGTGAATTTGGTGGGTTCATATCTTTTGGCTTGGGGGATGGATTCGTGTGATGTCTCGCCTCATGTCCAATCTTTATTCTTTGAACGCTCATTTCTACCGTGTTGGGCTGAGCGACAGCAATCTTTGTGAATGTGGGCTAGGCTACCAGGACGCAGATAACATTATTTGGTCATGTGCTGAGTATCGTGGAGTCAGATCTGAGCCTGTGTTGTGTGTGTGTGTGTTTTTTTTTCTTTCCCAAAAATGTTCAAGTCAAAAGAAAACCAAAAATTGTATAGTTCTAAGTTTATAGACAATTGAGAATTTAAAATAAATGTGTTATGTAAACCATACTTCAAATTCCCGCCCATCTTCTCATCCGTTAAATTATTCCTATTAACCTCGAGACGGCCGCGAGTAATCGGTTCTATCCCCCTAACTTTAGTTTTAAGATAATTGATGTATATATATATATGAAAACTTGGCTCTGTCAAGTTGATTCGATTGAGCCTGTACAAATAAATGATTGATGAAAAAAAAAATTCATCTTTTGGCAAAAAAGTGACTCTATTGGGTTCGGTACCATTCCAACACGTTTCGAGCGTAGTGGCAGGATGCTAGATCAGGTCAAAACAGAGTTGATCCTTTGTGCTTCCTTATGAATGGCAAGCGACGCTTCTTAAGGCACTCTTCCGTGTAAATCGCACTGTTGATTGTTCCGGAAGTCATGGAGGGAGCGCTAAATTCACCACATCCGCAAATTTCCTCAGATCAGGAACTTTTTTGAAAAATGTTGCTAATCAACCACCCCCCCCCCAACTCAAGAATTAGAAACGAAAAAATGATTTCCATGAATTAAAAAAGAAAAAAAGAACGGGATGCAAATTACTTTTTATTTTATTGGGGCGGGGGTTTCTCGCCTCTTTTTTTTTCCGTTTGGGGGTTTTTTTTTTTTTTTTTATTAAAAACCCAACCCCCCACCCGGTTTTGTTCACCACACATCCCACCACCCCCACTCAAATTGATTGGACGGGTCTGTACTTGTTCTCCCCCACCCCATGCCCCAAAACTTACCTTTCCACCGGACCAATGCCCGCACCACCCCTTCGGCCCCCCCGGCCCCCCTTGTAGGTTCGCATCACCCGAGACACAGTTTTTTGCCATCCATCGGTGGGACGCTCCTGGATTTTGACTGTGCACAATTTCTTGTTTCGACGACATGACTGGAACTACTGTATGAATAACTATAATAACTACACATAATTCAACAAAACCGATGGTTTATTTGACAATAATAGAGTTATATCTACATTAGAAACAGTTGATTAAGATGTTAATCCTTCTTTCTGTAAAATTCTCTAATCTTCTGTGATACACCCGCCATCAGGTACGATATCCTCAGATATGCGTGCCGTGACGATTCTCCATCTTCTCTTGAAATCATCGGTACCATTTGCTTTCTTCTTAGTTTCGAAAAGTTTCCGCTTAACTAGAGCCCAGTACTTCTCTATTGGGCGAAGTTCTGGACAGTTTGGTGGATTGGCTGTTTTTGGCACGTATTTGACCTCTTGTACCTTATACCATTCCAGGACGGATTTCGCATAGTGACAAGAGGCCAAATCAGGCCAAAACAGAGCTGGAGAGTCGTGGCTTCTGATAAACGGTAGCAACCGCTTTTGCAGACATTCTTTCTCGTACACATCCTTATTGATAGTGCCGGTAGAGACGAAACTTTTAGATTTTCGACCACAACTACATATGGCCTGCCAAATCAAATACTTCTTCGGGAATTTGGACACCTTCTTTGTCCGGAAATGCTCGGCAACGGCGTTCCTTTGCATTGCGGTGTAAAAAACCAGACCCGGAAGCTGTTTAAAGTCTTCGAGTACGTATGTTTCGTCGTCCATTATGATACAAGAAAATGTTTGCAAAAAATTGGTGTAAAGCTCCTTAGCACGACTTTTTGCAGTGAAATTTTGCTTGTCATCACGGTTGGGCACCTTTTTCACTTTGTACGCCTTCAGTCCTTGCCTCTGCTTCACTTTTTGTACGTATGATTTTGACTTCCCAACTTTGCGAGCCACATTTTGCACAGAAAGATTGGGATTTTTCTCAATAATGGCTACCACCTTCTTGTCCATTTGTCGGGAGCATACTTTTCGATTTGTTCCACTTCCAACCTTCCGATCCACAGTCAAGCGCTGGTCAAATGATTTGCAAACACAAAACACGGTACTTTTTGGTAGTTTTAGTTTCTTGGCAAGATCGCGTACCGATAAATTCGGATTTTGCTGCCGTTCGTACAAAATGCGTTTGCGCACTTCCACTTGATTCGACGCCATTTTACTGAATGTAACAAGAATGTAAACATGTTGTACCACGAAATAAAGTGGAGAGTTTCAGCTGTCATATAAGTGAAACGTTTCAGCGATCCGTGAAATAATTCAAAATCTACACTGAAAGAAAAGTGTCCGAAATTAAACGTGGATGAAGAACATTGGCCAGGTTTAGAATGATATGTGCCATTTCTGTAATCTAGAAAGCGAAACATCGGAACATCTGCTTTGCAGCTATAGAGGATTGAATAGGCGCAGATCAAAATTTCTTGGTAGTGGTTGTTTAGAGCACAATGAGCTTTGATCTCTCAATCCTGATAAGGTGATTGGGTTCATAAACCAGTAACTCGTTCCAGAAGCTGATAAAATAAAATATTACTACACAATATAGAACAAAATAGATCCTATTGCGATCCTTAAACCTCTCGTCCAGTATCTCCAATCCCTACCTCCCAGTGGTACCGACTGGGATATGAGTAACCATAGGAAAGATCGGGTAACAAACCCCTGTAGGACCTTGTTTATATGCTGACAGGGAAGGCAGGCTGCTGTTCTCCATTTTAGGAGCGGCTAATCATCGTCCTCGTGAAAGCGTGGACTCTAAATAGTGCTGTGCTCCTCCGGCAAGATAGGAGAGACCAAATGATATAAAGATGAAATTGTCTAACTTTAAAATCTAAGACGTGAGAGTACAATATCAAAATATTTAAATGATATTCAGCAACTAAATGCCACAAAATACAAGATTCTTTCACTTTTGGAGAAGGGAGAGTCCGTCAAGTGGAAGCCTGGTTCCGACCGTCCGACCATTTCAAGCGATCGGAGGATTCAACAGAAGCTCAAACGAAAGACGGAAGACAAGGTGACCACTTCTTTCCGTGCGTTGGGCCGGGAGGTTCGAAGATCTGGGACAATTTGAAGAGGAGAGTATATTCAAATTTCGTGGCCAAAACGACAGATGATTTGATCAGAAAGGCGAGCAAGGAAGAATATGCCAACACGCTTCTTTTTTCACCTTTGGCCAATGTTCCGGCTGACTGATAAAATGCAATTAGGTTTGTTGAAGCATCTTTTTCCGTTCTTTTCTACGATGCATCCGAAAATAATCGCTTTTTTAAGCGATCATTAGGACAGTGAATATAACACTTTCTATAAAGCTATTTCCATTTAGAATCCGGAATAATAAAATCATCTGTATCTCGGTAACGGATTGACGTACAAATAAGTTTAATACATCAAAACAAAGGTAATTCACTGTTTTTTAAGGAAAAAATATCAATACAAATCATTTCTCTTCGTTTCTAATGAAAATTCGCACTTTCTTCTTTAGTCTTCCCTTCAAACGCTGCACACCTCCGGAGTCAACTTCATTGGCACATTTGTTCCACATTTTGGTCATCTGAGTCGCGTCCCGAGCCGTTTTTCCACTTTTCTTAAGCTTCCGCTTCATTATTGCCCAAAATCTCTCGATGGGCCGGAACTGCGGGCAGTTGGGTGGATTTGTGTTTTTATCGATGAAATCTACGTTATTATCGCGGTACCACTGGATGACTTCCCGGCTGTAGAGGCAACTCGCCAAATCTGGCCAAAACTTCACGGGACCTTTATGGGCTTCAATGAAAGGTAGTACGCGGTTTTTGAGGCATTCATCCTTGTACAGCTTCGAGTCCATCGTCTTATTCGTCACGAACACTTTGGTCTTTGCTCCGCAGCTGCATATCCCTTGCCAAATCATTGTTTTTTTGGCAAATTTGTCCATAAAAGCAAACTTAAACTTCGAAGGAACATCTCCTCGTGCCATCGCCATGTAGAATTTTTGGCCAGGAAGCTGTCCGAAATCCATTTTCACGTAGGTTTCATCGTCTATGAGCAGGCATCCTTGGTACTTCGTCAAAACCTGCTGGTACAATTTCCGAGCTCGAGTTTTGGTGACGAAACTTTGCTTCAACGTTCTGTTTGGTTGCTTGCTGGCTCGATAAGAACGATATCCTGCTCGCAAACGAATTCTTCGAACAGTAATGCGAGCAGAAGCGTATCATTGTGCGATTTCATTATTTGATAGTCCATGGTTTGCCCTGACGGTTCTCAACACCTTCTGGTTCAGCTTGCGGTCATATGTTCCACTACGACGCTTACCTTGAGGCACTCGATCCACGCTCTTTTGCTCTCTGAAACGTTTGAGCACATCATACACGGTTGATTTGGCGATTTTCAACGTTTTTGCGATTTTTATTGCGGACCACGTTGGATTACCAATTAGTGTGAATGCAATTAGATCAATTACTTAAGAGCAAGCAGTAAGCTAAATGTGAAAGTTATAAGCTTGAAATGCTAATAAAGAATGACGAAGATACATTTCCTTGATTTTATTGGATTTTTTTACATAATACATTAGATACCATCAAAGCAAAAAAAAATAGATACTGTATTTAAATATTAATGAGAATTACCCTAGTCAACATTTTAAAATAGAGAGAGATTGTGAAATAAAATCACTTTACACTCAAAGAATAATGATTCGAAGAAAGAGGTTCTTTTCAAGATTTACCCAAGATTGATTTCGATCATCAACTTGAGTAACACACTCTCACTCTATCGGATTCAGACTTATCAGCTCATATAACGAACCAAGTAATTCTACCACCGTCTTAAATTGGCACAACTCACACCATCCTCGCTATCACCATGAGCCAGCAACTGGGAGATAAAACTTCTCACGTCGGTTTATGTACCTTCAAGACGCGCAAAAATACTCTCTTGCAATCACCATCTTCCTCGAGATAAAACCCGCCAAACTCAAACATTCCGCCCTGCACACGGTCACAGCGCCGCCACTGCGGATGGATAACCTAACCAAACCACTCCAATCTCTCACGAGCAAAACATTGCGTCACGCCATAGCCACAGTCGGGACCGACAAGATCCGCAAGCCTGCCGCGAGCCACCACTTCCCGCTAATAGCCAATAAACATTGAAAGCATTTCATTTTCATCTGTTCTATGAAATCGTTTGAAGCCCTTAGTACGAGGACGAAGACGACAACTACCGTTCTGCATCAATAGCCGGACATATCGTTTTTTTAAATAAGGTGTTGGTAATTTTTCCAACATTTGAAACATCAACTTCGAACAGTGTCCGGATTTCGATGCAGCACGGTAGTTCTGGTGAAAAATACCGCACCAATCATTCCGTCAGCATTGAAAAAAAATGGGAACACTACTATACCGCAGATCGCCTCCGCAGGAGAACACTACGACCGGAAAGAAATTTCAGCATGAAATCATCGAAGGCTGACGGCCGCAAGAAAAACCAGAACCAGAATTTCGCTATCATCGCCTGCGATCATCGTCCGGCTCGGCGCTCGTGGACTACCGAGCTCCCGCTCATGATTGAAAGAAATATAATAATAAAACCATAAAAAACGAAGCATGCATATAATACACCGGGAAAATGTGAGTGCAAAATATTAACATAAAATAAAATGGATTCACTGACTTTGATCTCCAACGTAAAGTGAAACAGGCTGGCGGAAACTTCTACCGACACCAGATCCAGTCATTGTTGCGGTTGAGTAGATTCGGTTAGAACGAACATCGGATCTGTCTAAATTTCGTTCCGACACGACGGCGTTGACATCAGGACAAGTTCTGCCCGATGCAGCTTTCGCTTCACATGGGGTAGAGCTCTGGCGCTTTGAACTTGACAGCCAACTCCGCGGTGCGCACGGTTATCGCAAAAAAAATAAACCAGTCTTCCTAGCTACGCAAACAGCAGCAACGTAGGAACCCCCCCGGCTCAATACATTCAACAGCACGAACGCGACGATCATCGATCGGTCGGCGGCAGCAGCTGGAAATCTGGAAAGCAAAATTCAAGATCGCGATCGTCTGTGTCCGCACCCGCAGCCTCCTCCCGCGGTGACGACGAAAGCTTATGGGTGCAAGTGACGAAGAAGTCACTAAACGCGTTCCCTAAACTCTTCTCTCCGATCTCACGATCACTCACACAGGCGCAGTTGCGAGAACACGACCGACGGTGGCCACTTCTTGACGTAACCCTTTCTCTGCTTATTATTTGCGATTTGCTGCTGTGGTCGTCCGTTCCTTTCCGATTGCGAATGGTGGAGTTAGAACTTGGTGCGGAGAGCAAGTTGCATTGTACCAACACAGACACATACACGGAGTCTGACACCAACACCACCACAGGGCAGAGAACAAGAATCGCGCACAGGTGTGTGAGGCAACCTACGAATGATTGCGGCTCTAAGCCTGTTGTTGACTGATCGAGACTCCTGTCCAGTTGGTGATGTTGTTGGTTGATGTTGTAGGACTTCTTTTTATCAGCGATTCGGTGGGCCTGAATCCATCGACTTTGTGTCTCTGCGACGCATAGTTGAGTTAGAATTCAAAGATCGTGGATGATGTAAATTCAACCATCCAGCCACAATGGCCTTCAGGCATTATTAGGTACACAGTCGTTGAGGATTTGACTTTTTAACAATAGCATCAGGTCCGTTCGGTGGTCGATCTCGCTCGGAATGAATGCATGAATTACCAAATTACTAACCGTGTGTTTTCGCGGGGTTTTTTTTCTGGGTGGAGCAATTTGTAAAGAACGGATGAAATGCGAAAAAGATTAAATGAATGGAACTGAGAAGCAGTCGTGAAAGAGCTAATTCCATGGGTGCGGATTTGTTTTTGATTTAGATGCTAAGCAGACAGAAGATTCTGGCTGTTTTTGCCAAAAACTGAAACGAATTCTTTTAATTAAAGGTGTGCACTAGGGTACGGCTTATTTTCCGAATGATCAAGATGAAATTCGTTTGTTTTCCTGAATTAAGGGGAAATAAAAGCAACAAGTTATAACGAATGCATTAAAAAATGGACTGATTTTTGCGATTGTTTCATACGATTACCCTGCCACCTGATCGTGAATTCTATGCCTACGCATGGCCAATCGTAGCAACCCTGTTGAGTGCAGAAAAAAATGACAGCGTTATTATAAAACAGTCAAGCAATTACACTCGGTAGTTTGTTCGTGTTGGCAGCTACATTCCGGAGCGAAGAAGCTGGAATCCGTGAGGCGCATCGTGTCCACCGGATATAGCCGATCCGGCATTTGCAACATCGTCTCCCTTCTGGAGAATGGTGAGAGCCTGATTACGGTTGCCCGAGAGTGCAACGCGATCGTAAAGTGCAGCAGAAGCTGAAGAGTAAGGCCGAGGGTAAGGTGGCCAAAATTGCCTTCTCCGTTTCGGGGATGTCTTTGTCTTCGCTTACAGTATGGAATTGTTGTCCGGGAAGCGTTTTGTAATCTAGTTTCACATACGTTTCATCGTCCATTATTATACACCAAGAATTTCTACACAATAAAGAATCGTAGATTCTGCGGGCCCGTGGTTTCATGGACGCGGCCTGTTTTGGGTTCATTTTGGGTTTTTTCTGCTTCCGGTATGTTTTTAGCCCAAGTCTTTCTTTGGCACACATGACGTTACTCGACGAGGTCCCTAGTTTTTTCGCAACATCCCGAACGGAAGTCACTGGTTTTCGCTTGTACATCCCTGATCTTTTTTATCGATATCCGGACTAACAGGACCGGATTTCCGACCACTCTTCGACGCATCTTCAAACGTACAATGTTCTCTATATTTTTGAATCGCAGATCGTACCGCTCCGACGCTTACACCCTCTTCCTTGGCAAATTTTCTCAAGGAGAGTCCGCTCACAGTGCACCATTTGTGCACGATACTTTTTCGTTGTTCCGGAGTAAGACCGCGCATTTTGATAGGTAATACAAAACTGAGCACTTTTTTGATGTTATGTCATTCAGAAATGTGCAAACAAAAGGACGCAGCCAAAACATGTTGAAATATTTCATTATATTCAAAGTGACCGTTAAAATAAGGTGTGCTTATACTTTCTGGAACAGTCGTTATGCAGGTCTACAGCATGAGATAAGCCCTCTCACAATCGGCTAGGTGAAAAATTTGACCTTTGTTGAGCTCATGGCTGGAAGTGGCTGAAAATAATCTTTTAAGAAGACCATTTACTTGGTTGGTTGATAAATGCGTACCATTGGGACTTACCACACATGCAGGTATAACATAGATCCTATTGTGATTTCTAGCATTTTGTACAATTACTTCAATCCCTACATCCCCGTGGAGCCGACTGGGGTATGAGTAATGCGTGCATTAAAAAAAGCGACATTTAGTTCCGATTTTTCATGCGATTACCCTGCCACCTGGTGGTCAGTCCACCAGTCAGTAGTCAACATATACTAGTTGCCTATATACTATGGAAATTTGACAGCTCCGTCAGTTTGTTTACGGCAGCTATGGCGAGAACAGTGAAACAACTTCGATATATGGTTTGTTCGTACCGCCTGCTCCATCTTGGCCTAGAAAAGTCGGCCATCGTAGCCCACTTCGTGTCAGCTGGATACGATCGCGGAACAATCTACAAGACTCTGGCACTTTTGGAGAAGGGAGAGTCCATCGAGTGGAAGCCTTTAAGCCGCTTTGACAGACCGGAGAATTCGACAGAAACTCGAACGGAAGACGGAAGGCAATGTGGCCACTTCTTTCCGTGCGTTAAGTCGGGCCGAACGGTCAAGAAGTTTTTGGCCAAAATGAATATCCACATGCGGAAGCGTCAGTCCAAGCCAGCCGTGTCGGAGAACCAAGCGGAAACCCAGAAACAACGGCTGAAGATTCTGGTCAAAGAGATCTTCCGGCGAAGCGGAAGCTTGCCAACCCTCCCAACGTGCCCCAGCTCCACCCAATCGAGTAGTTGTGGGTCAATTTGAAGAGGAGAGTACATTCAAATAATTTTGTGGCTAAAACGACGGATGATTTGATCAAAAAGGCGACCAAGGAACTGAAGAATGTGCCTACAAGCTGTGACATATGACCAAAGTTCCGACTAACTTCCGCAAGGCGGCGTGGCAGGAAGTAGGAGTATTTTTGTGAAGTTTTTAATTTCTTGATGAAGATAATGCAATTTGGTTTGTTAAAATATCTTTTCCGTGCTGTTTTATCATCCATCCGAAGATAGTCGCTTTTTTTAAAACCGATCATTAATCATAGGAAAGGTCGGTGGGACCTTGGTCATATGCTGACACGGAAGGGGTTGCTCTCTTCGAAGGGTGCGTCTGTTCTCCATGTGAGGGGCGGCTCAAAACAGCGTCTATTCTCGTTGTTAGGAGTGGCTGATCGTCGTCCTCTTGCCAGCGTGGGACTCTAAAAAGCGATGGTCCTCCGGCGAAACAGGGTGTTGGGAAAGGTCCAACAAGCCGCCCATAAAAATCCAAGACACAAATCATACAAAAAATTTTACGAACCGGAATTGGCAAAGACCTAGGTGACGAAATTAGGACTACGATTAGAACCTCGGAACATGGAATTGCAAATCACTCTGCTTCCCAGGCTGCGATAGAATCATCTTTGACGAGCTTCAACCACGCATCCTCGAAGTTGTAGTACTACAGGAACATTGCTGGACAGGACAGAAGGTATGGAAAAGCGGGCATCGAACGGCTTCTTTTTACCAAAGCTGTGGCATGACCAACAAGCTGGGCACCGACTTTGTTGCGCTGGGCAAAATGCGTCAACTCGTGATTGAATAGTTTCCGATCAATGCGAGAATATGCAAGCGGAGGATCAAAGGTCGTTTCTTCAATTACAGAATCATCAACATACACTGCCCACACGAAGGGAGATCCGATGACGAAAAAGAAGCGTTCTACGTGCAGCTAGAGGAAGATGGCTGCCCGCAGCGGGACGTTAAAGTCGTCATTGGCGACATGAACGCTCGGGTAGGACGGGAGGCAATGTACAAACCGGTAACTGGGCCGAACAGCCTGCATACGGCATTGAACGATAACGGCCAACGATCACGTTGGTATCGTAGCATGCAACTTTGAGACGATGGTGGCAACGTACATCAGACTTAAGGCTGGAGCTAGTAGGATTGGGCTTGTCATTAGTGCTTTAAAAACAAAATAAATGATTGGAAAAGGCTGACGAGTAGACAATGTTAGCCTCCCACCACGAGTTCGACGGTGATGGAATCGAGACGGTACCGATCGGTCGAGACCGATCCGTGAATCTCAGCTCATCGGTGACCGCCAATAACGGCACCAGCAGAGAGATACAAAGGTGCATTATGGTTGGCAATCGGGTCTACTTTGGACTCCGAAGAACGTTAGGATCGAACAAAGTTCGCCAAACTACAAAGTTGACCATCTTCTAGACATTACTAAGACCGGTAGTCCTCTACGGCCACGTAACATGGACGTTGCTCGTGGAGAACCAACGCGCCCTTGGTGTCTTTGAACGGAAGATATTACGTACGATCTACGGTGGAGTGCAGATGGAAGACGTAACGTGGAGAAGTCAAATGAACCACGACTTGCATCAGTTGCAGGGAGAACCTCCTATCGTTCACACCGCTAAAACCGGTCGACCCCGGCGCGCTAGGCATGTCGTAAGGATGTCGGACGACAGTCTACTTAAAATTATTCTCGATAACGATCCGAGGGGACAAGAAGAAGAGGTGCGCAACGAGCCAGGTGGATCGATCAAATAGAAGGCGACCTGCGGACGCTTCGCAGACTGGGAGGCTGGCGAAGTTCAGGCTTGGACCGAATAGAATGGAGACGACTTCTGTACACAGCAGACGCCACCCCGGCCTTGGTATGATTGGTAAGGTAAATAAGGAGGCGTAGATAGCTCGATAAACCATATGAATTAACAACACATTTGAAACACTCTGTGTCAGATTTACAAGCGCCCGATCGGTAGGAACTCGCATTCAATCCACCGTAAAATGCACATTTTCCCATCCATCCCAATTGAAGCACTCTTGACGAATCCGCCACAGATCTGCCGAAAACGAGTTTGAGCGTTTAACGTCCAACTGGACGGCCATTATCCTCCGTAACCGTTCTCACAATCATTGAAATAAATAGCTGGCAATCCCCAATAAAAGCTAATTATCCTTATTTTACGTTGAACCCATCCTTTGCGGAAGCCAAGTTGCCACCACTAGCACCATCATCATCATCATCATCATCATCCTTTTGAAGATCAGCTGCTATGATGCCGCTGCAAAAAGACAACATTGTTGCGAAAGTTACAATTGAATTTACGACCGCCCCACCGTCCTCGTAGCCCCTTCCCCCTTTTCCTTTTCCTGTAAACTGCGGTGCGCATCAAGGAAAAATGAAAATAAAATGAAATGCTTCGCAAAATATGCGACTTCTGGATACGATAAGCGTTTTGCGGGGTAATGGGGGGGAGGGGGTTCCCCCTTTCGTAGTCGTCCTTAAGCTTTTAAATGGTTGAAAATTCAATTTTTGAAGAGTTAGTTTTCTGTCCGCCGGTTGGTCTCAGATTGTGTGACGAAGAATGAAAGCCGCGAGGGATGGATGATTTTACGAGAATTTTATTTTCCACGGGGCCCCTGGATGCAACCGAATGGAGCGGAGCGCGGAGTTTAATGAGAATTAATGGTAATAGAAGCATTTAGCGTCGGTTGATGGTTTTAACTGATTTTGGTTTGCGGTAAGGGACAAGGGAAACTGGGCAAACTTGCAAACCTGAATGGTTGGGTGAATTAATGCTCTTTGAGGGAGTATGGCTTGATGATATTGAAGGGAGATTCAGCCCGTAGAATTACAACCTTCAAATAATCTGCATGTCGTGCACTGCTAGAGAAAAATCGTTTAATCCATAGGTAACCGCTTCCAGATAAAACGTTCAGTTGATCCATTCTACAGACTCGTTCTCTGGCAAATCGATTTGGTCCGTTCGACTTTTTTTTCCGAATTTCTCCTCTCCATCGCACCAAAATCAGAATCAAATCTCAAAACCATAAGACTCAGTTCGTATGAAAGCAGAAAAGAAAAAGAAAATCCATCCACTTTCCAGTTTAATCCCTTCTCCGACTGGAAACCCAGCGGCCACAGTCAATGTCGGTAAGAGGAAAACCTGGCGAAATCCCCGAGCGTGGAAACGACCTATTAATAACGCTAACGTTTTGAGAATAGGAAAGGTACCACGGCACGGGGATGTAAGTCGACAATCCTTGTGACGTGAAAAGCTACTATTACACTCCGAGCCATCCAGTTTTCAATATATGTAGGAATCGGAGATAAGAAACGCCACCGACAGTCGGACGATGACAGTACAAGTGTGGCAGGAAGAGCTCTACCACCCACCATAGTCCTTTTTATCCGATAGAAGCTCGATGCTGCTCCAGGTGAATGGGTTATTGCCTTCCCCTTGCTCAACCAAAATCCTCATCCTTATGATCTCCAATCCGGATGCTGGCCAGGTTGCTAAGGGACAAGCTACCAGCAGACGACACTGATTTTTTTCTACTTCCAAGAAGAGGGGGAAGGGGGTGGATGATATGTAAATGTCTAGAAGGATACGAGCGGAGAGCTTTGTTCGAGATCTTGGTTAAAGGGAAAAAAGGAAAATCCAGCCGCCCTAGGGGCGGTTGCTTAGCAGAACCGGTTCCAGAGATTGGATAAAATAGTTCGGTGCTGGTTTCGATTAACTTGTATGAGATGCATATTTTCACCTGAACATGCTGAAGCGATAAAGTGAGTATTGTGCTAGGATGTTGGAATAATGTATAACTTCGTATCTAATGTATCAGAGGTCTTTAGGTCCGGGCTAAAAAGGTTGCCACTTACGGCGTTGGAGCATGGAGCAATGGGAGCAGTCAAATAGAGAATGCATACGTATATGAGGTAAATATTATCTTTTCTGGGAATGCAATTATTTATGATTCAAATGGATGCAGGCACCTATGTATGTATCAATTTACTTCAAATATTTTAAGAATGTTTTCAAGCTTAACGCAAGCCTTAATCAATAATCAAAAGAACTCAGGCATATTATTTAAGCTCAAAACTCATTTAACCGTACTCATATTCATTGCATTCCAAGTAATGTATAGATATGATCAATATCTAGTGAAAGAGTAAAGTTTCTTGTCTTTGAGTGATAAGATGATGAGATACTATCATCTATTGTAGCGAGGGAGCTCCCTAAAGATCTGGAATAATCTGAAAAACGATTTTATCGAGATTTCATTGCTTTTTGAAATATTCAAGCTTCTGTCAACAACAATGTTTGCAATCTTTCAAACAACAGACTAGATAATCGGCATTATCTGCACACTTAAAAAATATGAATTTTACACGAGAAGCAATTTATATTTGTAAAAAGTTGGGAACGCAAAGATAGATTTCGTGTAAAATTATGTCTCCTGAATGATGTGTTTGACTTATTTTCTCATCTCTTTCAACTCATTCTTATGTACTAAAGGACGCTTACATGTGTTGGTCTCAGAGGACAGAAATTAACATGATATTTTGGTAGTGTGTGGCTTAAATTTTCATGAAATATCCCATTATTTTCTGCGAAATCTAGCATTCCCTTTATCTGCATTAGATAAAGCAGAAAATTTAATGTTATTTTCTATCTGTTAAACCTAAAAAAACAATCTTTCAAAACAAATCACATCCATCAAATGCCAGATGATCACACGTCCAATGACAAATATGCACATATCCGTAAACAAAATTGTACAAGATATGTAAAGGGGGAAAAAAGAACAGTGACAGGCAACCTTTGCCACCCTGTATGGTAGACAATCGTAAACATGAGCTTTTTTACATTATTTAGCTAATTACGTTACAAGCAATGTCCTCTTACATTTCTAATTGTAACTCATAAAGCAATTGAGCTGGAAATGATGTTCAACTAGTAAAACGTTTGGTTAGATAAGCTTAATAAGACGTTTGTTGTTCTGAACCACGAAAAGTTTAACAACTTTCTTTTTAAAGTCGAACATTTTCGATGGATATGGATTTAATGTCGGTCTAGAAGCACTATATTGGGTCTATTCGCGGATGCAACTTCGACACTATATTTAGCTTTAGTGTGAGTAACAATCTTCGTAAAATTAATTTTGAGTATTTCTTTTGGCACTCCATTTTTGGCTATATTCGTGTTAGTCAACCCATAACTTCACAAGGCAAATTAAAATTAAACTACTTTAAGACACCGGAATAGTCTTCGCATATTATCAATTGAATATTCCATTTCAAAACATTAGAATTCCTACTAAATAGATATTTAATCACTGCGGTGTCCAAAGTTAAATTGCATCACTCTCAATAAGCTGTAACATTTCGCCCTTTGGGTTGATTTCAACGAAATTTTGGGTGAAATGACGTCAGCGTGTATTTTTTACACTGCCTGAGTTTCATTGTGAAATGTGTCGTAGTTTCGAAAATGAAGTCGAAGGAACAGCAAGTGCGCGAGAACATTTTGCACACGCACCTCAACAACCCACTTCTTTCGCACCGAGCCATCGGAAGGATGTTGAAAATTCACCAGTCTACAGCGTCTCGTGTCATAAAACGTTTCGGGGAACGTTTAAGTCTCGATCGGAAGAAGGTGAGTGGTAGAAAAGGTGTTCCGTACTGTGTGAAGGATCACAAGCGAGTGGTTGCTGCCTTTTAAAGCAAACCCAACTGTTCCGTTCGGGATGTCGCGTAAAAGCTGCACTTAACCAAAAGTTTCGTGCAGAAAGCCAAGAAACGAGCAGCGCTCCGTTCATTCAAAGTTCAGAAAGCTCCAAACCGCAATGAAAAACAGAATAGGACAGCTAAAACACGTGCGGGTAAGCTGTACACACAAATGTTGACGAAACCACAATGCTGCATCATGGACGATGAAACACAAGTAATAGCGGACGTTAAACAAACTCCCGGCAATCAGTATGTGACTGCGAAAGACAAATTCGATGTTCTAGAGTCTCTCAGGAAACAGCAAGTAACAAAGTTCCCCAAGAAATTCATGATTTGGCCGGGGATTTGTTCGTATGGTAAACGGACAACTTCAACTGTACAGGGTGCGGCAAAAAATAATGCGAAAATGTTCACACTTGAGTATTGGGTTAATTCGTGTAGCTAGTGACTAATTTCTGTCGAAAGTCTTTCAAGTGCTGCATCCAAACATTCTATTTGTTTTATTGCAAATTCGTCAAAATGTTCGCGCAAGAAGTGATCACCAGTTTGTTGCTTGCCCAGAAGAAGCCGAAAGAGATTGCCAAGGTGGTAGGGTGCCATTTGGCAACAGTTTACCGCATAAAAAAGTCCCTGCAGCGAAAGCCGGGAAGCGGACGTCCGCGCTTTGCACGCACGCCGAACGTGATCAAATCGATCCGTGCAAAAATTGCTCGCAACCCGGTGCGTTCCATAAGAAAACTTGCAAAGGAAGCCAATAGTTCGGAGAAAGCCAATAGTTCGGAGAATCATCAAAGAAGACCTGCATGCATCTTCCAGAGCCAGAGTGAAACGCCACTTGATTACGGACTGGGTCAAGGAACTACGAGTGACTCGTTCCAAGAGATTGGTTTCCTTGTTGAAGAAGGTAAAAATGATAATCCTGTTCTCCGACGAAAAGCTTTTCAGCATCGATGCTGTGGCCAACAGCCGCACGGACCGGTTCATTTCACCGCAGAAAATGGAGAACGCTCCGGAAAAATTTCAAATTTTACAAATTTCAAACCAAACATCCGGCTGGTGTCATGATGTTTGGCTTGGTGGCGTCCACCGGTTTGAAAATGCCACCTGTTTTCATTGATGCTGGAGTTAAAATCAATACCGAAGTGTATATCGGTATTTAAAAGGACCAAGTGCTTCCCTGGGTGAAGGCCAACTTCTCCGAGGACCAAAACGTTGTCCTACAGCAGGATGGAGCGCCGTGTCACACGTCCAATCGAACCCAACAATGGTTGAACGATAACATGAAGTTTTGGCCGAAGGATTTGTCGCCCCCTAGCAGTCCGTTGGATTATTCGATTCGGGCATATGTTGAAGCACAATCCTGCAAAACATCACACTCTAGTGTGAAAACCCTGAAGTCAACCATAACACGCACATGGCAGTCAATGTCGGAGGACTACGTCCGAAAGGCATGCTCTGGCTTCTGGCGTCGGCTCGAGGATGTTATTAATAAAAATTTAGGGCACATTGAATAAATTTGTTTAAAAGGACTTTATAAAGATAACTGTACTCGAAAATGTTGATATTATTGCTTGAATAAGTTGAAAATGGGATTTGAAAGAAATAGAACAAATTTTCGCATTATTTTCTGCCTCACCCTGTGAGGCACGAATGAATGCCTGAAAAAACGACTGCTTTCGTTTCTCAAAACACACAACATTTCTACAATTTTTTGGCCGGACCTAGCCTCTTGTCACTATTCCAAGGATGTTCTTGAGTGGTACAAGACGAATGGTGTCAATTTCGTTCCGAAGGATCTTAATCCCCCAAACTCTCCAGAGTTGCGGCCAAGTGAAAAAGATTGGGCTCTATTGAAGCACGAACTTTGTAAGCATCCTAAAGTTGTCACTACAGAAGCAAATTTTGAAGTCATAGTTGAAAACGGTAAAAAATGTCGGTTCAAGCGTTGAACAAAATATTATGCGTGGTATTAAGAAGAAAGTTCAGGCTTTTGGATTTGGTAAAGAAATACAGTGAAATAAAAATATTTAAACCAAGATTATACATTGTATTCTATTCCCTGAATATTTCATGACAATCGGTTGGGAGACTTGTTTTTGAGAACGAGTTTAAAATGATGCAATTTAACTGTGGACACCCTTTAGACCAGTTTTACAAATAGTACTTAAAGTCTAACTTGTTATATCTGAATTACCCTAACCGCGAAAAGAAAATGTTCCTAACGTTTTTTTTTTTACTCATTTTCGCAATACTTATTATAACAGGACATCATTCTATTTAAAGGCCCATTCTTTGCATAGTTTGTTCTTTCACTGTTGATGTAAAACAATTGTCTTTTTCTTAGGAAGCGAGAAGTTGAGGTTTTCTAAAATCTCTTGTGTGTTGATAACGTGTGATAACACGAGTCACCGTAGATCGTACCATTCCCAGCTTTCTACTGATGGCACGAACCTTTAGACCAAAGTTGGGAACGTATTTAAGAATGTGTCCCTAAAATTGGGTGTATGGTATTCTTGTGAAAACATTGTTCATGTTTCTATTAGAACAGTTAATTTACTACTATTTTCCGTTTACATATTTAGAATGCATTACTAGGCATATCGATTCAATTTATCCAAATTTAGGTCATTTGTAACTTTTGAAGTTAATCTGTCAGCTTAACCAGAGAAATAATGATTGTTAAAAACTACAAGGGATAGTGAACTGGGGTTTTACACAAAGGTGACGTAGGACTTCGTAGCATTGCTTAAATGTTCAAAATGTGGCGGAAATTGGTTTCGTTTAAATCTAACAATACGGTCGTGAAGTTTGCATTATAGATTGCACTCCCATACACTAAACGTCTTTGCCCTTGGGACACTACAACCCCAAGACACGGGCCTCATTCACAACCATACCATTGTACACGGTTTCTACTAGGCCTATGTGTGTAGAATGCTGCCAAATGTGCAAAGGTTGAAAATATTACGGCTTTGACACACACACACACACACACACACACACACACACACACACACACACACACACACACACACACACACACACACACACACACACACACCCCCCCCACAAACCACCCCCCCCCCCCCCACACACAACACATAACACATACACTTTAACCGGTTAGTTTATGACTGATCCGATGCACGTGATTAGTTGATTCTTGTTTTGACGCGCTTCACATTTATCTATTTTTCAATACTAAAATGTTCATAATCAATATTTTAAATGCCACGGAATGTCACGTAATAAATTTCCCGATTCATTGATGCAAAAAATTTGGAAACCTATCGTGAAATGATTGAGTTATTAACGTTCAAAATCTGTACATATTTCGTGACGCTCCAGCTTTTCGCACTCGCCACGTGTATTTTAGTATTGAAAACACCGACGTAGCTCAACGTTAAAAATGTGGGAAAACGAAAATCTCGCTCAGGTATATATCTAGAAATTGTTGAATAATGTCTTAACTGCTGGGCCATTCCATCCCAGGCAACACAGCTTGTTATGAACAAGTTGAAAATACTATTCAATGACAAATACAACTAAACCAAATGAGTATATAACACTTAATTTTATGCTTTAATATGACGTAAAAAGCGCAAATGTGATATAAGGCTTCCAAACATGAAATAGAAAAAAATACTCATTCAAAATTACAACATTGCCAAGCATGGGATTCAAACACTAGTCCTAGGCGTGATAGGTTTGTATCTTCTTTACTGAGCCAATTCCGATTATTGAAAAGTTAGTTCTGAGTATCTATAATCTGTTTCCAGTTGACAGTGAAACCAAAATCTTGTACAACAAATTCACTGTTGTGAAAAAAAAAACAATGCTACTTCAACAGTATTTAAACTATCTATGAAATATTAATAATAAATGAATATTTATCATGAATATCTGTTCAAAACAGATATAACAGAACTAATCACACAAAAAAACATAAGATGGCAACACTGAAGATTTTTCTCTAACTGTCTGTTTCCACTGGTATGCGGCTGTGGAATCCATATTGGGATCTGGCTATACTTAATTGCTAGCACAATTACCTATTGTTTATTGTTATTGGTCCCATTTTCAGAGAACACTTTGAACATATTTACACTATTTTTAAATTTTAATTCATTGAATATAAAACATGAAATCTTCAAAAGTGAATCTCCATGACGGAGCAGATTGTTTTTCCTCGATAAGTGTTTCTTGAGTAAAAAAGTCTGCTGAACACATTGATGCCATCAAATTTGAAAAAAAAAAAGTGAAGAAGTTTTAAGAAAAACGCAGTTTAAGACTTCAATTGTAAAAATGACAATTTGGCAACGCTGTAAAAATTATTAAAAATCTTCATTTAATAGCAAATTTAATTTCCTTTAAAAAAATATGCTCTTATAGTCATTCAGATATTCAAAAAATATATATATATTTTTCAAAAATCTCAAAATAGTGGAGGCAGCCCGTGGGTGGAGGGGTTTACCGATTGCTCAAAAATTTTGGATTTTCGATTTAAATTCCAAATAAATATATCGACATGCTGCCATCATGATTTTGTCAATTTTTGATCAGCTACATTACATCCCGTTACCTTATTCCTTTCTTCTGCTGTGTAGATATTCGGTCTCAAAAAACTGTTCCATGTTACAGCAGATATATCCATTGGTCGGTTTTTCTTATGATAGCTAAATCAAACACCGAATGTTCCAGCGGCTGTTTCAGTAAATTTACACAAACTAAATACTGTCACTCATCATATTTTGGTAATGATTTATGTAACACGATGCACAGAACAATCAGAATTTTAACAAAATGATTATACTTCTTGAGAAGGTAAGGCGTTGCAAAAGCATGAACCCGACATGTTTTCATGTTTTCCACATCACTCTTCATGACATTATTTAGAGGATAAGGAGAAACTCAACTTTGACTTCAAAATTCACAATTGCGGTAGCAACACGCCCAACTACCCGCGCAAAGCTTACTTCGATTCAAGTTTTATAAAATTAGTATGAAACATTCTTATGTTTTTCCATCAATTTCCCCCGGTAGCTCGTCGAGTCAGCCGATCTGCTTCTTGCTATGAGGTACAGGTAGTTACCCACCTATTGCCTGTCGATCTACCAAATTCTGAAGACGCCAGCATTGGTTGAGCAGCTTAGAGGCGCTGAAATCTATGCTTCAAAACTTAACATCTACTATTATAACAGTAGCTTTATCCGCTACACAAAGTAACAATATGAATTCAATCATATTCAATGAATGTCCTGGAAGACGAACCGATACTATGAGATAATCTTGGAATATTCTATGCCAAACAAAGTGTCCTGAAGTTCAGAACTTTAGATCTACTGTTGTAACAATAGGTTTATCCACAATGTTATGATATTTATTCAAACATCCGCTACACAGAGTAACAATATGCATTCAATCATATTCAATGAATTTCCTGGAAGACCAACCGACATTATGCGATAATCATGGGATATTCTATGTCATCCAAACTGTTCTGGAGTTCAGACCACTTGAACATCCCAAGATAATCTAATAATGACTGATGACCTTACAGAAGATTCACTGAATATGTTTGAGTCCACATCGTCACCTTTCATAGGTTATAAAGCTACCGTTACGCCTTTAAATCTTAACTTCTGAACGCGAGGGCAGTTTTTGTGACCAAGAACATCCCAATATTTCTCATTATATCTGTTGACCTTCCAGAAGACATTTGGTCAAATACATATTGTTACTTTGTTTAGTCCAGAAAGCTACAGTTACAGCTGTAGATTTTAAGATTTGAACTCCAGGATGGATTGCAAAACCTAGAACATTCGAAGATTATCTCATAATCCCAAGTAACATGTCCAAAACCATCCTGCTTTATTAAGTTTTATTATGGTTTTATCAAATCCACTAGAAATCAATTTGGTTTTATTATGACACCAAGAGCTGCCAATAGGTTTCATATTTTAGTCAGGTTTATGAGAACCTACACAGCTACAACGATCTTAAAACCTCGTTTTCTCAAATTCCATTTACTCTTATCAAAGGTTTTATTTTGACTTTATGAACTCATAAAATGCTGTTTTGAAATGCCGTTTTAGGACTCATTCATATTATCTTATTATGGTCAGTTGAAAATGCATTTTAAAACCATTTTGCCTCCAGTAAATGCATTAAACGGCAAATTGGCATTGAGGACAAGCAGAACAACAAAAACCAACCACCAACCAAGCTGTGGCCATTTGGCCGCGTACTGGTTTTCATGGCAGCCAAAAGGTTTTATGAAAGTTCTCAACTAGAATATTTTCAAAATCTTTATGGTCTTATAAAGGTTTCATTAACTTGTTTTTACAACCGTCTATAGAGTGGGCCACTTTGTATAAATTTTGGCTTTAAAGAAGCATAGAGGAGGTGTTGGTAGACAAAACAGTTTTGAATGTAGTTTTATCAACAAAGCCAGGAGGAAAGCTATACGGCTGGAATGAAACTTAAATTGTTACTTGTGAATGTCTGTTGTTCTCCCAATATATTCAATGAATATGTTTAAATACACATCGTAGCTTTATATAGTCCAGAAAGCTTTTGTTACTACTGTAGGTCTACTACTACATGGTCTGGTCTCAAAGATTGTTTGGATGACCTAGAACATGTCATATTAGCTTATAATGTTTGTTGACCTTTAAGAATATTAATTGAATATATTTCAATAGCTATTGTAACTTTGTATTTCCTAAAATTTACTGTTACAACTGCAAATCTTAAGTTATGAACGCCAGGACAATTTGGTTGACCTAGATTATCCCAGGATTATCTTCTTATGCATTTTTACAATCGAAAATATTCACTGAATGTGCTTGAATACGTGACGTAACATTGTATAGCCAAACAACTGTTACAACTGCAGATCTTATGAAATAGAAATACCCTTCTTATCAACATGAAACCATAGGAGTGGATTTCAATTTCTGCTAGCACCAAAGATGTGAAGAGAAAGTATTGATAGGTCCGTTAGAGTACGGTAGGCTGTGAAACTGAATAGAAGCAGTTGAAATTGAGCGGAGGGCATTTTGAAAGGCGGCATCCAATCAAGCACACAATCTTTTACCAATCTACACCAGTGCGGTGCTCGATTGGATGCCAGCTTTCAAAATGCCTTCCGCTCAATTTAAACTGCTTCTATTCAATTTCACAACCTGCCGTACTCTAACGGGCCTATTAATACTTTCTTTTCACATCTTTGGTTCTAGCCGAAATTGATGTCCACTCCTAGGGTTTCTTGTTGATAAGAAGGATATTTCCATTTCAAAACATTATAATTGATTACGTTCTTCATACAATGAAAACATAATTAGTAGAATGTGTATATCTGAGTTTAAGTACAGCTTGGATGACCTAGAACATCCCAGTTTATCTCATAATGTTCGTTCGAAAATATTCACTGAGTATGGTTGAATACGTAGCGTAACTATGAATAGCCCAAAAAGCTATAGTTATTGCTGTAGATCTTGAGTTCTTAACACAAGGACGGTTTGGATGAACTAGAACATCTCAAAAGATACAAAAATGTTTAACGTTTAACAACGAGAATTTAATAATTCGTATGCATATGTACCATATTCTAAAACAACGCTTTACACTATTAATAAGCATTTATGTTTTCTTTCTGAGCTTCTCCATACTCAAGATGTTCTAGGTCATCAATTAGGCCCTAAACTCATATATATATACATATTTTTCCCAATTAGAAGAATTGATGTAGAACAAATTTACCAAAGACAGTGTACACATTTATTTAGTCTATGATTTTATGTAGCCATTTTCCTTTTGGGGCCTATATGACCCCTTAGACCTGATGAGTTAAAGGGTGTTTTCGATAAAAATGGCACACCGAAAAACTTCTGTTACTTTTGAACCGTATGAGTAAAAAACCTGAAAGTTGGAGCAAATCTTATTGATAGTGTATTATTTAAATCAATCAATAGTTCATTGTATTTCACACAGTAGTTCCAGTCGTGTAGTCAAAACAAGAAATTACCCAAGAAAAAAAGTGTGTGCACTTACAATCAAAATCCAGAGGCGTTCCACCGATGGATCCCTAAAAAGCTTGGAATTTCAAATACAACTGTGTCTCGTGTGATAAGAACCTTCAAGGAGCGTCTAACTTCCCGAAGGAAGAAAGGGAATGGTCGTAAAAGTGGTTCAGTAAAATTGCCAGGAAAGTGGTGCCACAGTTCAAGAACCGTCCAAACATGTAAATTCAAGTTGTCGCTTAAACGCCCAAGGTGTCAGTCGGTTTTGTGCAGAAAACCATGAAGCGTGCTGGGTTACATGTTTACAAGGTGCAAAAAGCCCCAAACCGGAATGAAATGCAAAAAATTACTGCCAAAACTCGCGCCGGATACTTTACACGAAGTTGCTCATCAAATCGTGTTACATCGTGATGGATGACGAAACTTACGTCAAGGCCAATTTCTGTCAACTTCTGGTGCAAGAATATTTCATTGCTATGTCTTATTTCGATGTTCCGGAGGATGTTCGAGGGAAAAAAACTATCGAAATTTGCAAAAAAAAAGTTCCTGATTTGGCAGGCGATTTGCGGATGTGGTGAAATAAGCGCTCCCTTCATCTCTTTCGGGCCAATCAACGGTGCGATTTACACGGAAGAGTGCCTTAAGAAGCGTCTCTTGCCATTTATAACGAAGCACAGAGGATCAACTCTGCTTTGGCCTGCCACATCGCTCGAAACGTGTGGGAGTGGTACCGAGCCAACGGAGTCAATTTTGTGCCAAAAGAAATGAACCCACCAAATTCACCGGAACTTCGCCAAATTGAAAAATTCTGGGCAATTATGAAGACGGATCTTGGCAAATAACAGATACTATAACAGAGCTGGAGTGAAGAAAATTTGGGTAAAAACAACCAAAACAATGGGAAAATTGGTTGAACAAAATGTGACGGGTGGAGTGAAAAGGAAGGTGCGGACATTCATGATGTGAGATGAAATTGAAATAAACAAATTATGTAAATCATAACTCATTAGTAGTTTTTTATTCCCTAAAAATTTGAATAACATCCGATACTCGATTTAATTTTGGTGAGTAAATGTGTGTGTGACATCTTTTTCGAGTACACCCTTTAAAGCGGTTCAAATTGATTCTCAAACTTGACAGAAATTTGGCTTGCTCTTTCAATGGAAAAACCCTCATCACACTTTGTGAGTTCTTCCAATAGCATGCTTATTGTTGGTTTAAATCTGTACTTATATTTAAATAACTCTATTACGCATCTTCGAATCTTATCAATGAAGAATAGTTTCCCTTTCATTGTCGCATCTACCAAGATGAAACTTATGAAAAAAAAACTCCCACTGACAATTTTCATTCCCGACTTACTCGTGGGGATGCAGTAGTATATACGGCCTTTAATAGCAACGAGTATCGAACTAACATTGATCTAGAAGGACGTGGCCGGCGCCGTTATTGTTCCTGTTAATGATTCACCACTCCCATATGACACGTTTTGGTTTTCTAAGGAGTGTATCGAAAATAAGCTATCCACAAACTTTCTTTCAAATTATGTTGAAAACCGATATTTTTTTCATACAAAAAATTGATCCTTTATTGTAACGAGGTTAAACTTGAACATAATGAAGACCGGATGAAATTTAAGTTATTCCTTCACGAATTTTCGAACTTTGGATCGAATGCTCTTCATCAAGTTCCGGACAAGTGTTGCTTCGCATTTTTTGGACGCTTGAGCCCAAATTTTTTTGAACTCCTGCATGTTCCCAGCTGCCTTACCAGTCTTCTTGAAGACCCTCTTCACGATTGCCCAGTAACGTTCGATGGGTCGAAGCTGAGGGCAATTTGGTGGATTGATATTTTTCTCAACGAAATCTATACCCTTTTCCGCAAGCCAATTGAGAGTGGTTTTGGCATAGTGAGCCGACGTTAAATCCGGCCAAAACATTGGAGGTGTACTATGCCTTTTATATAAAGGCAACAATCTCTTCTGGAGACACTCAGATCGATAGATTTCCGCATTTATAGTTCCGGTAGTGTGAAAAATGGTTGACTTCAAACCACAGGAACATATTGCTTGCCATACCAGTACCTTTCGACCGAATTTCTCCACTTGAATCGACCTGTCCGCATCGCTCACATCCTCCCCAACGACGGCAGTAAAGTATTGTGGACCTGGAAGGGTTTTTGAGTCCTCCTTTACATAGGTCTCATCGTCCATCAAAACGCATGCATCCGGACGCTGCAAAAGACGCGAATACAATTTCCGGGCCCTTGTTGCTGCTCGCTTCTTCTGTTCTGCACTTTGTTTCGAGATTTTCTGCTTCTTTTAGGTCTTCTGGTGGTTTCGCTTCTTGATACGCTGGATCATTCCGACACTCGTTCCTGCTTTTTAGGCCAAATCACGTATTGACATTTATTTGTTCTTCATGATTAGAGATACCACTTTCTGCTGATTAGAGATACCACTTTCTGCTCCACTTTCGCCAATTTTCGCATACTAATACCCTTCTCACTTACCCAGAACCTTAATTTTCACTTCCTTTTCAATACGCGACATTTTGAAAACGCAGAATTTGAGCCGCACAAACAAGTAAACAAAAGAAAGCTGACAGTCAAACGCACAGCATGCAGTGTTCAGAGCATAAAAAACCATCACAAATACATGCGTAAAACGCAAATGTATGTGGATAGCTTATATTCGATACACTCCTTATGCAACCTCAGATAACTTCGATCAATCATGGAACAGCAAACCACGGGGTGTCAATATGCTCAAGCTCAAATGCCCTCCGGTACATACCATAACGCCACTCAAAACCGTTGCTCAATTTATCCTCACTTCGGGTGATGTCTGGGCCTACTTATGGCGTCTGAGTTAGGGAAGTACGGCATTTGGCTACATGCACTTTCTTCAAAATTTAGTTTTTACTAGTTTTCCTTTATTTGTACTATTTGTACCCACTTCATATTTTAATAAAAGTTGATGAACATATTTTGAAGCAAATGGTACATTAATCAAGTTTTTCCGTTCGGCAGAACGAAAGTTGAAAACGTTCAAAAACTCACCCACCTTACCTTATCGAATTTTTCAAACTAGACTACATTGAAAAGTTTGATGCATTATTGTGTTCAACATGTTACATTAGTTTCATTGTTTTCGTAGCGGAACACTGCAACGCAGGTGCTGTTCTAATGGGACGTTGGATCGGCATAAAGGATCCCACATCAAATTGCATCACGGGAAAAATTCTGTAGAAAATTACCTAGTTGATCCGATCCTTTTCAAACTTTCAGACAATAAAATAAAACTCATTAGTAAGCTTTTGGCATATTTCTTTTATTCAACTTCAGCTGCAGCTACTTCTGTACGGAAACCCACTTTTTCTTCATGTCTTCCTCAGATTTGACCTCCTTGGGATGCTTCCGTAGTGCCTGCTTCATTATAGCCCAGTATTTTTCGATGGGCCTTAGTTCCGGTGCGTTTGGCGGATTCATGTCCTTTGGCACGAAAGTGAACCCGTTGACTTCGTACCCTTCCAGGACAACATTTGAATAGTGGCACGAAGCTAGATCCGGCTAGAAGATCGTAGGGCCCTCGTGTTGCTTCAACAGACGCTTCTGTAGACACTCCTTGGGGTAGATCTCCCCGTTTACAGTCCCGGTAGTCACGAACGCCTCACTCCGTTTGCCACATGAGCAGATTGCCTTTTACTATTTTCGAAAAACTGACAGCGATAAAAATACAACAACGAAAAACACTCTTAACTACATCTACCAAAATGTTCAAGAGAAAATAACCAATGGGTAATTTTCTACAGCGTTTTTTTCCGTGATGCAATTTGATGTGGGACACCCTTTAAGTAAGTAAATTAATATGTGTGTTAGGAAATTCTACGATTCGCTCCTCAGAAATTATTTGGTTCAAAAGGTTTTGGCAAACATCATTAAACTTTGCTTTGGGTAGAAGGAAAATAATGAATTACGCCTTCAGTACTTGAACTTAGTCAAGTTGGGTAACCACTTGATTCAATTTCCTACCTCGAGTTGAAGGGTCTTCCCTCAGCGTCCCAACCGGTAGTTCAATTTAAATGTTTTGTGACGGTAGCTATTTTTAAAATTTCTATTTGGCATGTTACTCTTTCCATACCTTAGCTTGCTTTACTCATTTATTTATTTATACACAGAAAAAAATACTTAAAATTAATCAGAGCACAATTTGAAAATTCATGTAAAAAGAGAGCGTGTTATCTAGTTTCAAGCGTAATTTTATAGTACATAACATGCACATAAATTGAATGCTATTCATCATGTAAACATAGATGTACGTTCAACTATTATCACCAATTTCATCATAAAATTACACTTTGGATCCCGCATTCAGCTTAATCGCTCAAAAATTTACACGACTTCGTTTAATAAAGCTCTGACGCAAGAGCGGCAGCGCTGGTCAGGTCAGTTCAACGTCAGCCATATTTGTCTTCGCGTTTTTCGAGTGCGGTCGTAAAAAAAAGGTAGTGGAAATGCATGAAGAAATTAAGTGCATGAATTGTGATGCAGTTTGTTCGAGTTTAAAAGGATATTTGGCACATGTTCGAATTCACCGACTTGCCAAACAATTTGAATGTCCATTTGTTGAGTGCGGGAAAAAGTTCGGTTCATTTCCGTCCTTCCGAAAACATATTCGGTTCCGACACGTCAAGTTCGAAGATTTGGAAAAACATTGTACCCGATCATTCAGATGTTCACTTGCGGGTTGTGATTTTGAAAACGATAGATTTGAACGCCTAATGCGGCATGCCTCGGTGCATATTGCCTCCGGACAACCCGTATATTGCCCTTTGCAGTGTCCTACGAGGAAACCTTTCGCGACCACCAACAGTTTTCGCATACATAAAATGTATGCACACCGAAGTGGTTTCAAAAAGCCTAAGCAATTGTCGGTTCTAGAACCATTGCCCGATGTTGCCGTCCAAGAATCTGCAGACGAAAAAGACAGGGACGAAGAGTTCGCTTTTGTGCATGAAGAAGATGTAGAAGAAGACGAGGAAGTGCATCCGATGGCCAATGTAGAAAAACTCCTGGGAACCCTCTTCTTGACGCTTCTTTCCAAGCACCACGTAACCAATTGCGCGATACAAGAGATTGTGGAAGTTCTCACGGAAGTCACCCGCGTACAAAAACAGTTTTTTGTAGCAAAATGTGAATTGATTGTCCAGCAATTGCAAATATCCGGTTTCACAAAATTGAAAATGATTGAAGAGTTGTGTGATGGAGTATTATTGAGTAAAGTGTTCAGTACAAAGGGAATTTTTCGTTCGGCCTATACCCGAAAAAAATATTACAGTGATAATTTTTCATATGTACCACCTGTGCAAGTAAATCTCCAAAAAGATGGAGAGCATAATGACTGTTATTATTATTATGTGCCGATTCGCGACACCCTCCGTGAGATGCTGAATGACAGAGATGTGTACGATGCTGTGTTTCGTAGTAAAACAAAAGTTTCAGGCCACCTGAATGATTTTACAGACGGCTTAAAGTTTCGAAACAGTAGCATCTTCAATAACAAAACGATAAATATCTTTATTTAACAAGATGCAGCTGAGGTCGTGCCAAATCAGCTGGGAAATGCAGTGGGGCGTCACAAGCTGTTGCTAGTGTATATGGTTTTAGGTAACCTTCCTCCTCATTTGAGGTGTCTGACAGAAAACGTTCATCTTGTCCTGGTGTGTAAAAATAAAGATTTTGCATATTTCGGCACAAATACAGTATTTCGTCGGTTTATAGAAGACGTTAAAGTGCTAGAAGAGGAGGGAATTCTGGTACATGGTGGGGGAAAACCTGAAACGATTTACGGTTCAGTATATGCAACAATGAATGACAATTTGGGTGCCCACCAGCTTGCAGGTTTATCAGAAAACTTTTCTAGAAATTCATACTTTTGTCGAACATGTTATACAACTATGGAATCTTTCCGAAATGATCCATTTGAAATAGTGACATTAAGAACACCTGAGCTGAACAAGATGGACCTTCAAACAATTGAAAGCAACTCGACCCAACTCTGTCGTGGTGTCAAAGTCAGCTGCATCTTTAACGAATTATCACATTTTAAAATGTTTGATTTGGGTGCTGTACCATGTGTTGCTCATGACCTTTTTGAGGGGTGGATTAATTATGATTTGTTCCTCATATTGAAAAAAGTTATTACTTCAGGTACAATTTCAGTCCGGTATTTGCAGGGAAGGATAAACAGTTTGTTCAAACAACTCCAAATAAGCACGCAAATAACATTAAACTTCTCCAGAAAATCCTGTAATATTAAGGCAAAAGCCTGTGACATATGGCACCTGGTTCAAATCCTTCCATTCATATTTACTGAAAAATCTGACATTAATTATAACCGATTTGAAATTGTAATGTTGCTCCTAATCAAAAAAATTACAGACACAATAACATCACCGGTGCTTTCAAGTGACCAGATAAATATACTAGCATCGGATCTACGGGAATATATTGAATTGAGAAAATTTAATTTCAATACACCGTTGCGACCAAAGCACCATTTCACACTTCATTACCCCCGATACATAATTTGGATGGGCCCAATTATACATTATTGCACACTCTTTTGTGAAAGAAAACACTGTTTTTTCAAACGCTGCCTCAGAACTACACTTAATTTCAAAAATGTAGTGAAGTTCTGCAGCGAACAGCATCAATATACACAGGGTCTCTTAAACACGCGAAACAAACGTTTCAAGAATGATTTTCTATTGGAAAAGTACGTGGAAAACTTTTCCGACCTTCCTAGCTCTATCCAAAATTCTTTGCGTGAAGTTAGACTGGATGAGAGTCAAAATATTTATGCTGAAAAAGGAACATTTTTGGGCTACACGTATACGGCTGGAAACTATATATTTTTGCGTCATGACGAATACGGAGATAACTTCATTGTTTTGAAGATTATGTTACTGGTTTACAATCAGCTACTTAAAAGCGTAACGGTATTTGGAAGCGAAGAAATCGTACGAAATATTCATGAACGAGGAGTTTTTGAAATTGATAAAACTGACGATCACGAAAATTTTGCGCATTTAGCGATTCAGGACTTCATCGATAGAGCACCGCTTTCTGCATTTGAGGAAAACGATAAATCATACTTGTTCATCAAGCATTCGATACCAACACTTCCTGATCAGAAATATCCATGATGAACTCAGTAATACCATATCAAGTATGCGACGCACCTCGCCGAACAAGGCAAATCATTCTCGCCACAGCCAGCATAGAAAGTCTACTCGATCAAGGTAAGATCATTTAGACATACATATGCTTATGAAATCTTAATAACACTTATTTTTCCAGGATCCAAATCATTCCAACGAAAATTTCAACACGTAGTCCTGGAAAGCAATGGTTGCGAAATATCTAGTGACCTTGCTTTGAGTGCGTTTACCGGAGAGTTACTCATGCTACTTGTTTCTGGAGAAATATGGATGCCGCAAGGGACCAATGAGGTTGGAAGTATGCCACTAGAATATGAGGAAGGTATGTTATTTTTCAGCTACGTGGTTTTTATTTTGCCACTCTAAATCCCAACTTGCTCAGATAAAATTCTTCCTATAAGAATTTTATCTGAGCAAGTTGGGGTTTAGAGTGGCAAAATAAAAAAGTTACTGCTCAATTATAATTCTGCTCGAGCAAGCGGAGCAAAACAAATACACTATCATAATTAATTAGGATGCATGCCTTTCATATTGTTCAATATTTTAATTAAACACAGTAAAACATGAAACACTAGCGGTAATTCTTGTGTTGAAATCCTTTCTAGGATCAACAAATCAACTGTTCTGTAACGAACACCTTCGGATTTACCTGATATTTAGGATCTTCCTTTTCACCTTATTCACCACATTCTTCTATGATAGGATTATTAAATGGTATCAAGTGATGTGTGCAGTTTTTCTTTTTTGATTTTATTTGAAGATATGAACTGTTTTACTGCACGGTTCATTGGATGAAAATAAAAAATATTTACATATTACCTGTTTTGACAGATAAAAATCCTCGAACATAAGCCGGTTGGTCGATACACCGACAAGTCGGTTGATTATTACACCGACATTGAGGGAAACTTTTAAATAGGGTACACAGTATCCTTAATTTAACCAGATTTAGGTTAAACGGGATACATGCCGTATAGAGATAAACAGTTCGATATATGATCGAAACTATACTTCTGTTGTAAGATGTACTGTCACTATGTTATAGTTATGAAGTTTTTTTTTGGCTCATTGCCATCATAAACACTCTATTAAGGGTGCGTACTAATTCACGAATTAATTTTAATTTTACTTAAACTTGCCAGGTGGAAAATGATCGATTAATCGATTCAAATCCCTTTGTTATTAATCATCAAACTTTCGATAAGGTATCTGTGAAAATTAAGTTTTCGTCTGTCAGAAATAAGTCAGCTCGAGTAGCAGACTTAATCGATTATTTTCCATCTGTCAAGTTTAAGGGAAAATTAATATTGATTCACGAATTGGTACTCAGCCTCAACACGTATTGTTTATGTGTGTTATGTTGTCATTGCAACAAAAATCTGGATTTTAGAGAAGCGCCCATTAAGAACGTCTCGAACATATGCCCATTTTTAACCTCTCTTCCCCGCTCAATCATCACATATTTTGTATGGGCCGTCTCGGATCGTCACAATTTCCAAAACCTTCAAATTGTCCTAGCATTATTTTTTTTATGGTAAATAATCTTTACCAGTTATTTATCATATGCTTGTTTGGCGCTTTGCTATCTGACATATTTTTTAAACTTTCGTGATAAAGTTTATAGATGTCAACTATAAAGGTAATTGTACTAACAATAACAGCAATAGTGATCAACGATAAGAGATATTATCTATCATAATAATTTATGTTTATGATGCTATCAAATATGATTAATATGCTCGATAATTTGCGAATATGACAACACAAATTTTCTCCCAGTAGGTTTAGTTACAAAAAACTTTTGAAATACAACAAGAGGAATCTTTTTCCCAAATAGATAACTTGCGCATGGAGGAACAGTATATGTGAACATACGCACAGTTTAGTGTGTTCTAACCAGAATTTAACTTACTTTGACTACCAGTGATAGTTGGAACAAAATCAATTTTGAAATAAATAAATTCAGAGATAAAGTTGTTAAATTTAACTTACACTCGTTTGACTTATCCCATACGATATCATTTGAATTCTACGAAAATAAACATTTAATTACGAAAATTATTTATTTAAACCGAGTAATCAGCTCTAATTCTCCTGCCTTGGCCCTACAAACTTTCATAGCATACCCAAGTAACCACAAGCATTATATTATTGCACATATTCAACCCAAAATCCACATCGGTAATGCGGGATCGCATCAATTCAACAGTTGTCAAGTAATGAAGCGTTAGATTAGCTTAAGAATGTAGTGATGCATTACCAATGCAATAATGCTACTTTAGCAATGTCTTATGGCATTACAAAAGATATAGCATTAGTTCGATCTTAGTGGGGCCCTTTTCAGCTTTAATCCAACTTCAATGATGCACTAGACGTAATACATATGCCCTATATATGCATGCTATTACAGCCTCGTGGTTACTTGGGTAGTAACCCAGCTGTTTTTAAGAACACGCTATTTGTAAACAACCCAAAATTGAGTACGATTCACTCAAATTCGTCGGAAGTATGGCTACCGAAAAGTGAGTAAAGATAGTTCGTAGTGGTAAGATGACAAACAGTCAACATCGATCGGATTTAATTCGATGTTGACTGTTTGTCATCTTACCACTACGAACTATCTTTACTCACTTTTCGGTAGCCATACTTCCGACGAATTTGAGTGAATCGTACTCAATTTTGGGTAGTTTAGAAATAGCGTGTAGTAGAAAGTAGGCAGAAAAGCGTGAGATGGTCCATCAATAATTCTTTTACGGTGTCGTATATAATATCCCGCATCTATACACTCAGGCAAATAATCTTAAGAAGTTCATAAGGTTCAACTCATGAACGATGCTTTGGAATTTCATAAGGCTGACTTATGAATGGATTTTGTTTCACACGACGTTGTTCTTGTACACACACTTAGAAAATAAAACCGAACTCGGTTGAATTTCAACTGAATCTGCTGAACGCTCGGTTGTCTGTTCGGTTCAAATTGAAACAACCGAGTACTCGGTAAATTTTTACTTTATGGCAATCTGTCAAATTTACCGAAAAACTCGGGTGACAAAAATAAATCCAATCAGCAATAACCGAACATCGGTTTACTGAAATATTACCAAACGCTGTCAAACAAACCGATTTTTTGTTGCAATTACGGAATTCGGTTTTTTTTTGGCGCAGCTGGAATTTTGATTGAGATAGCTTCGAGTTTTATAGTAATAAAACCAGTTTGTCAGTTACATTGTTTATTGATACATACATCTCATACATGACTAAACGTACATCCTCCTGTTGTAGTCTCTCGGTAACCTTTTCCATTTTCACCTGGCAAAAAACAGAGTACGGAGAATTTTCGGAAAAAAAAAACAATTTTCGCGCACACGCGAGATAAAATGGCTGACGATTTTTCAGGCCTTATCAAGTCAGCTCAAATAACCGAGTTTTTCGGTAGAAATTGCCATCGTGGAATTGACTCGAAGAGAAGTGTTTGACGTTTAAGAATATTCAGCGAATGCTCGGTTCAGCTTACCGAGTTTTCTCGGTTTTCGTGTACCGAACTCGTGAATATCCCTGCTTTACAGTACTTTTCGGTTCATCCTTTATTTTTATCTGTCAAATATATCACATAGTAACCTAAATTCGGGTTTGACTCAAAAAATACACCCGAAAACAGTATATATAAACGATTTATTCGGTTTCATGTTGGTAATCGATGTGGTTCGGTAGAAAATTTAACCGAGTTCAGTGTTATTTTCTAAGTGTGCACCTTTAAGCTTACCTGATTTACAAGTGTAGACATATACTAGTGGGCAAGTCACTGGACCTATAACCTCTACGTTCAGCGTTCGAATCTAGGTTGCTCTATATTTTTATTTATGAAAATAAAATTATGAAATTCATACTGCTCGCATAACGAAAAACAATTTGCTATATAGTCAAAACTATATTTCGAATGTAAGATATAATATCAAATTGTATGTTATTGTTATCAAATAGTTTAATCTCATTTCCACCATACAACCTCTACATTAACACATATTGTTAATGTATGCTATATTGTCATTGAAAGGTTTTTTATTGTCTGCACTCGGTCTGGACTATATACCAACTTTTTGGCATAGAGTACAGCAAAGATTTTGTTCGTTAAAATTGCCATTTTTTTATGGTAACCTAACTTAACCGCCTATTCAACATATTGTTATTTGGCCTTTTACCATCTGACATATTGTTGAAACTGTATAGGAGATTGTTAATTTATAGTTGTCAACTACAAGGGTAAATGTCGTAACAATAACGGAAACGGTCGTCAACAATAAGGGAAATAGTCCAGGAATGGTTTGTGATTATGCGGGTGATTTCTTATAGCAAATAATCATAATGCAATCTTATGAATATCGAAAGTTTTTTTCGCTGAGTGTAGAGAAAATATCAGCTTTATTTCAATTTTGAGTTAGGTGGAACGAGAGTGCACAAAGAAATCGGTATAATTTGCGTCGGTTAAAAGTCTTTTCCCTCAGATTTCTCCAGCAAAATTGAGCTGTCAAATGATTGTTATTATTGTTGTCAGCTCAGTACTTGTTTCTTTATTATTATTTTTTAACACTGGCAGTCTTAAATGAATGCCATGTTGTTTAAATGGTTAGTTTTTTTTCATTGCAAGGAAATTGTTTTTCGTTTACTTTTTGGTCCAGACGGTGATAAATTGTGTGCAGATCTGCGCTTTCAAACTGCAGTTATAGTTTTTCCAATGCAGTTCGATGATGCTACAGGAATTTGACAAATGCATTTCATCATCTTTGGCGTGTAGCGATGCAATGCTACAGTGCAGTTAGATTTGGTAGGCGGAATGACCCTTCGAAATTCATAAGTTGAAAATTAATAACAATATGTAAGGTAAAATTAATTAAATAAGTGCAGGCAGCTGACCTCTGACATAGATCATTATTGCGGCCCAAATGACACTAATCTTACGAGCCAATATGCCGATTTCATTAATGGTGTATGACACCGGCAAAGGTAGTTTTAGATTGAGCGATTCAGCCATCCCCTGCATTGATTGACAGATTATTCATTCAAATTAGGGCTTACAATCCATATTAGATAAGTCTTTTGTGTGCACCCAGTATTTTCAAGAGTAGTTTTTCATAGAACCTATTGAATAAAGTACAGCGCAGTCATTTCTTGCAAGATCTGGTTTCTAATAACTGATTTAGTATACACTTATTCCGGCAATTTTGATTGATATTATTACACGGAATAAATCCTTATCAAGATCATCCAGCTATGAAAATAAGAAACAATCGAAGAGACAATGCAATGCAAAAGCAGTTGAAGTTTTCAAATGATAATGTGGATCAAGTGAATCGATTCAAGCAAATAGAATTTGTTGTGAATAGGATAGAAAGTACAAGAAAAAATATTAAATGATATTTGTATTAAAATTTATTTGCTAAAGGTTGTAATATAGTGCCTTCGCCGCTGATGTAACGTATTAAAGAGACCTGCACATTTTATAAACGTACTCTAACTTCAAATCTCCTGCTGTTATTAATGGTATAGAATAAAATACATAGTTTAATGCTGTATAATGTGACTTTCAGCCACTATTGCTGGTTTTCATGCCAGGCAGACAACCTGAACTCTACATATCGAACCAATGAACACATGGGCCCGGACGAACAGTTTTTCTTCCCTTCATAAGGAAGGTCGAAGATTTGTCGTCTCAGAAATTCAAATTTCACCGGCGCCGTGTGGTATTGCTGCCATATCGACTGGGGTGAGAGGAAACCACACTTACCACTACACGCCGGCGTAAACAAACACTTAAATTGGCGAATTCTATCGACTAAAAATTCTGTCTCGTAAACATTTTTCAGAACTAGTCGATGAATGCTGTTTCTATAATTTGATGTAATTTTTTTTAAGGAAATTTTCTCCAGGAAGGGCATAGAGAGTATTTTTGCCACACTACATACAAATTCATGCATTGGTGTTGGCATCGAAAGCTCTCAATAAATAACTGTAGAAGTGCAATCGCATCACTTAGCTGAAAGCAAGCAATAAACTTATTGTGAAAGCAACAAGCTTGAAATTAAGGAAGTAGAAAACGTAAAATTAGTTAAATTGAAATAACTTATCGGGTTTATAATAAATTGAATAAAAACATAATATTTTTGCAATTATTTTTGAACTGTTGAACTGCTACTATTAAATTATTGTTTGTATGTTATTTATTGGAATAGTAATGTTTTAAAGTTTCATTAAAAATTAAACAATTGATTCCTTATAGAAAAAAAATCAGAAAACATTGAAATCACGCCTGAGATGTTTTTGTTAAGTGTATCCAACATTTTTGTTACAGAGCAACAAGATACAACCAACGACCAGTTAGCCGATGCAACCATGAAGCCTACAGAACCGATATCTTCACCGGTATTTCAACAAATTCGTAAAGTTTCCGAACTATTAACCCTCAACCACAATCAACATGTTTATGCTCCGGATTCCGTTGCCATGCAGCTATTAGCAGATGTCGTTGATGATCAGAATGAACAACTGGATAATATTGAATGTATCTTGATGAAAGTGCAAGAAGATGTTGAACAAAAATCCCCGAGTCATGAACCAGTCGGTTGCTCAAGCGACTTATATCTTGACGAAAATGAGTCTCCAAACAAGAAACCAAAACGACCACAGCCTGAAGACGTCGAGTTGCAGAAAAGTTCCAAAAAGCATGCAACGTCGGAAATGAAGTTTCGTGCTTTTGAAATTAATTGGAACAAAGTAAGCGATAACGTCCTCACTAAGTTGAACAACATACAAGAATATAAGGTCAAACATCAGGGGAAACCTATTCCTACTTCTCTGCGGTTGGCTAAGACTGATACAACAAGCTTGGTAAACAATATCGTTGATCAGTTGAGGGTCATTGATTCGGAAATCAAGGCGACTGTTATGGAAACCGTCTCCCGGCAACTTTTGTGCAAATACCCGTGTCTCGAATTTGTTGATGACGATGGTTGCGGAAACGGTATGAGCTACGTCATCTTTAAACATAAGATGATCAACCACAATAATTATCTCAACCGTTTCAAGGACTCGTCTGATCAGAAACCAACATCGAGTAATAAAGGTCGACATGTCAAAGCAGGAACTTTGAAAGTATATTGGCAAAATTGTGAGAAGCACTGCACGAAAGAAGTTTTGTCTAAACTTCGTCGAGATGAGCCAGAACTTTTAACAAGCGAGTTTCTAACAGCCTCGCAAGCTTTCATAAGATACAGATTGAATGAAGCAAAGGAGCTGGGAAAATTACTGGAGGAATACCCTGTATTTAGAAGAAGAGGTCTGCTGAACTACCATTTTATGCAGGCGACGGGAGTAAACGCGGATAATTTGCGCAAATATTACTGCAAGAAACGGTCAAAGATAATCAGCTTCTCAAGCATTGCTGGCCGAAATATTCCAAAACTAAGCGATGAGTGCTGTGATATGGATGTCTTCCGATTTCTCTCGTGCCTCGTAGGAGAAAACATCAACAATTTGATTGTGAAGAAAGAGGTAGTTATGCATGATCAGTTGTGATGATTTGATGCAAAAGTAAACACTCGTAATGAAATTACTAATTTGATTAATTTTGAACTTTTCAGGTTGGGACCCGAATCGAGGATGTTCAGTTGGAATCAGCTGGTCCTTTGTTGGTATCCATAGGTAAGACACAAAGTGTGAGCAATGACATTTATGACATTGCGTTATGCCACTTTAGTTTAGACACGCCCAGAAAATCAAATCAGAGTGCACAGATTAATGTGCCGAAAAGCAGGGTCCAAATCACATTGATTACCCTACTTTGAAATGTGTAATCAGTATATAAGCTCAAGACATCTTTCAATACCTTAGTTTAAACTGAAAGTGAAACTCATAAATACAATGTGGATTATATATTTTATGATAACCAAAAAATCACATTGTACAGTCAGGAATCAAGGAATCACTTTAGGCCTCTTCAATTTCGGTTGTACAATGTGATTTTTTCGGAAATTATTTTATCTGCCCAAATTAAAAAGGCATAACGCTGCTCCAAAATGACTTTGATTACCATATACGTCCATTGTTGCATCAGTGAACTTCATGTGATGGTTTAAATGACCTATATCCAGCTTTTTACGAAAGCATTTTATTGAATGGACGCTTTACTTGTGTCACTTTAAAGTCATACGATTTCATCTGGTCGTCAGACATGTCAGACAACAAAACCCAAATGTCAACTGCTGTGTTACCTTATAGAAGTGACCTCGAAATGTATTTAGGTAACATTTCTGACGAAGCTTCAATCCAACGTGGATTTTATTGATGCATGTATTTATATAAGAATGATTCTCACTGAGTGCTGCTTTCAAAAATACAAATGAATTAAAATCGGTTCTATTTTATTGAATAATATTAGTTTCTTAGCATTTCCGTTAATTATCTTTTTTATGCTTGCAGATATGGGCGGAGGAACTTATATGTTCTACGTATACGCAGACTACATTCGGATCACTGAGGGCACCACGGACCTGATTTGCGCACTACAAGACATTTTGTGTGTGCACTATGTGCACAACTATAAATATTTGAAATCTGCTTCGAAGTTTTTGGAATTATTGCAGCAGTATTTTCTAAAAATTATTCCAACAACAGGTTCAAAATCAAATGCGTACAAGGTCGGAAACCAGCAGCGCGTCGTGCAGAGGGTAATTGATAGTTTGTCGAACCACGAGTGCATATAGAATAGTAGAGAACAATAAGAAGACAAGTTCATCGAGTGTAAAGAAACGAATAGAAATTAATGTAGAGAAAAAACTATTTTACTAAGTTAAGTGAAACCAAAAGTGTGTTGTTAAGAAGTAAACATCGCATAACACTTCATACGATTAAACCGTTATGGATTGATATAACCAAATAAAATTGCAGCAATATAATGTTGAATACCAGGCATAATTTTTTTTTATAAATTTCACTTAATTATATAGACATAAGAAACAAGTGCAATTAATGTCAATAAAGAAGCTAATAAAATATTCTGGAAGCTTTCAATTATAAAAGCTAGAAAAAATAGTTTACCGCCATGTGGATCGAGACGTTCTGTTTTCAACTTACGAAGTGATAATTACCCCTTTGGGTGAGGAACGACTCTACATGAAAAAAATTGAGAGTCGAGGTTCATAGATTCGACAATTGACAATATGTATAGACCCATGATGCTGTACATAAGTTTCTTCAAGTGTGAAACATACTGGGGGTTGACTACCTCCAGATATCCAAAACAATGCAGCAAACAGGTACCAGTAGCGGCATGATGGTTTTAATGATAAATGTTCTTAGAATTTTACCTGTTTTTTTTTTGTCGTTGAGTGTTTAATTTGAGTGGAATTAGCTTATCGGGATTACTGGGGGAAACTGTTGTTCGAGGATAAGATATAACTTTTCTGTGTAAATTTGCAGTTTAAAAATGTCACAGACGAGTGGTTTGGTGTTGCGGAATTCCGTAAATTGACTGAAACAAACGTCCTAACCTTTTTTTGACAAATAAATGATGATCTTTATTTAAATTTCACGATATAAATGGATTTTTATTTTCTGAATGCAACTCAACACGACTAGTCATAAAGGTATACGCTGCATTAAATTTCTGCTCCAATCGTGTAAACTTTTTGCCTCTGGAAAGATACTACGTGTAAAATTAAATCATCGTTTAAATTCGTGCAAATCATCGCATTCCCTTTATGTGCATTATAAGTCGTTTAATTTTGCTTGGATTTTTCAAACTGTGTAAAAAAAAACATTCCAAAAAATACAAACCACTGTTGGCGAGATTTCGCCTGCGCACCTCTACAACATGAGACTCTATAGCCGTCTGACGGCTGTATTTCTCACCGCAGGCAACACCGGAACAGAGTGACAGATCCTACAATCTGGCATAGCAATGAGTTGGCAGAAGAACAAATACTATTGTTAGATGAATCACAAAAGCGCATGCATATAGAAGTGAAGGTCTAGAACCAATTATTAAATTATTGAATTCAAACTGTATTTAGTTTAGTGCAAGTTTCCCAAACATCCTAAAATATTAATCCTAATTCTACAAGGTAATTTATCATACTTATGTGAGATAAATTTAATAACTACATTGATATCTATCCGATAGGAATTGTGTACAGCTTAAACACACTATACTTAACCTAAATTACTACGGTACATCTACAAACTAAGTGGTAAACAACTAAATGAACTACTTATCACATGCAAATATCTTATAGAAGCTTAATTACAGTACGCAGTACTTGATGGTACCTAAAGTTTAGTACGACTTGCTCATCAAAGAAAATTCTAATCAAACCCGACTCGACAGTATACAGATTTGGATAGATAGGCTGGACTCGAGATAAAAGCGGGACTAAACGTAAGTTTCAACTTAAGGCTAACAATGCGAAGGTGACAATTTAGAGCTATTATCACAGTTATTTAGAACTTACATAATAATATGTAATAGTAAATAGTACCTTATGTGTTTACAGGAAAATAATAATCCCCCTACCAGTAAATCCCAAGCATCGGTAGTTTTATTTGGGGATTATTATTGCGGAAACGATCCCACCCGTTGGCAATTTCCAACAAATTATTATTTTCGTTTATACGAATTCGGAAATCCTTCGGCCATGTCTAGTCGAACCCTGCGATCGGGTAAAGTGGTTGGTAGTGCACATTCTGGGGTGCAAGTGGTGGTCACGGATGATCCAGAGGAATCTCATCCTGGACGAACGTGTCAGATATGCCGGGGAGTGGATACAGACGAGATGGTGAGATGCGACGATTGTATGAAATGGAATCACTTCCAGTGTGTAGGAGTCACGCAACAGATTGAAGACTTTCCCTGGAGTTGTGCCAAATGCAGAGTAGCAAAAGGTGTCCAGGAAACCATTTCAGCTGATGGAGCTTCTCAAGGCAGAGGTGATCTTTCGAAGCAGATGTCGAAATCCAACTCGTTGCCAGTTCTTCCGGCGCAACAGCAGCACCAGTCCGGGACTAACACCGGTGAGTTCGCAAATCAGACGCCTTTCGTGACCTCATTGCGATGGGTAGTGAACACAAGCAGAGAGCCTTCCGTTGTTGCTTCTAAAGCTGCATCAAATTCATCACGTGGTTCATCACAAGCCTTGGCAAGGCTGAAACTACAGAAGCTTGAAGAATTGAGGAACATTGAGCGACGTGAAGCAGAGCAGCAACGATTAATTGCAGCAGAAGAAGCGAAAAAAGAAAAGGCTTTCCTTGAGCAGAAGTATCAGCTACTAGAGGAGGCCGCCAGTGAAAATGGTTCGTCCAAAGACGGTTTTGCGAGTAGAACAGGTAATTGGGTTTCAACTACGAATCAACATCGCGGAAAGCTATCTGAAATCGATGTCGAACGTCAACAAAATCCGAATAGCTACTTGGGTAGTATGCAGTTGTGGAATACAGCAAACGTAGGTATAACCAGCAGTCGGTCGTCAATGCCAGAGCCAAACCCTCCGGATCCGTTTCCAGTACCGGAGTCCATGTTGAACTACCCCGTCGGTCCACCGACACTGAACAATGAAATGCAGCATTCTACTTTCAGACCAGCAAACCAAGCTCCATTATCACACCAACCATCTCCACCCGTTGAACTATCACGTCGTGTTTCGATGGCTCCATGTCCACGTTTGAATGAAATAGGAAGAGCTCCACGTTGTAGGCAGCCATCGATATACCAGCCGCAAGAAATAGGTCTTCAAGACTCGCATTCTGGCCCAGAACGGCCAAGCGCCAATCATGCCTCGGTCCCAGAGTATCAACGATTCGTTTCGAACCCGATTCACTCACAAGTATCTCAATCGAATCATCCTCATTCATCAACAATGCGGGCCAATCGCAACTTCAATCAAGAAGAGGATGCAGAGCAATTCCAGATTTCTCGAAAGCAGTTAGCTGCACGACAAGCAATATCGAAGGATCTACCAATGTTTTCTGGCAACCCGGAAGAATGGCCGTTGTTTCTCTCCTCCTTTAACAGCACAACAGCAATGTGTGGATTTACCAGTGAGGAAAACATCGTCCGCCTGCAGAGGTGCTTGAAAGGTAGAGCATATGAGGCCGTCAAAAGCAGATTGTTACATCCATCGAACGTTACCGGTGTTCTATCAACGCTCAAGATGCTGTTCGGTCAACCGGAGATAATCGTACATTCTATGATGTCGAAAATCAATTCCCTTCCACCGCTAAGAGAAGACAAGCTAGATACCCTGGTGGACTTCGCCGTAAGCGTTGAAAACTTTTGCGGGACAGTGGACGCATGTGGATTGGAAGAATACCTTTATAATGTTACCTTTCTGCATCAACTCGTCAACAAGCTTCCGCCATCGATAAAGTTGAGCTGGGGACAATACCGTCAATCGCTTCCGATGGTCAATTTGCCGTCCTTTAGTCGATGGTTGTATTCGCTTGCAGAAGCCGCCAGTGCTGTCAGTATCCCAAACATCACCTTCGAACCCAAACCAGCTCGTAGCGATTTGCGTAATGTCAAAAAGAGCAACTCGTTCGTCAACGCTCACTCCGAGGAAACAACTTCAAGTCATCGTTCCGTAGCGCCACCCAACGCAAAAGCTGTAGCCGATAGCTGCCCAGTATGCAAAGGAAGCTGCAAATTGATAGCAAAATGTAAACGTTTCCTGGAGTTCTCACGTGATTCTCGCTGGGCTACCGTTCGTGATTTGGGCCTTTGCCGTAGATGTCTTCGTCAACACAAGGGAGGTTGTCAAGCTAAACTTTGCGGCAAAAATGGATGTGAGTTCAAACATCATGAACTACTGCACAATGATCAAAAGAGTTCATCGCCACCATCGAATACTTCACCTAACGATGTAGAAAAATCTTCGTCGAATCAGCGCCAGGATGCAACTCAACAGCAAGCAACAAGTTCGTCCGAGCACGGGTGTCATACACATCAGGTCACCTCCAGTCAGGTCTTATTCCGATACTTGCCAATTGTGTTGCATGGAATGAACAGATCCATCCAGACTTTCGCCTTCCTCGATGATGGGTCAGAACTCACTTTACTCGACAAAGAGCTCGCGGATGAACTACAGCTTGAAGGACAATCTATGCCATTGTGTCTACATTGGACGGGAGGAACAAAACGTCGAGAAGAAGGTTCGAAGAGCGTCAAGCTTGAAGTAGCTGCGAAGCACAACGAATCTAAAAAGTATGTTCTGCAAGGTGTGCGCACCGTATCAGAATTACTCCTTCCATCACAAACTCTCAACTTTGAAGAACTCGTTGAACAGTATCCTCATCTCAGGGGCTTGCCAATTGATTCCTACCAAAACGTTCGACCGAGAATTCTAATCGGAATGAAGGATCAACATCTTAGTTTGGTACAGAAGAGCCGAGAAGGAGCCCTACATCAACCAATAGCTATTAAAACTCGTCTTGGATGGACAATTTGCGGGGGAGGAAATGAAGAAATCGCCACAAATCCTGTGCACTCAGTTTTTCATGTGTGTGCTGGTGACCCGCCGACAGATGAAGATCTACATAGAAAGATGAAAGAGTATTTTGCTCTAGACAGTCTGGGAATTGTGCAGGCTAAGAAAACTCTGACAGCCATAGAAGAGCGAGCACAGACTTTACTGGAAACAAATACTGTGCTCAAAGGACATCGTTACGAAACAGCTTTGCTGTGGCGCTGTGATGATATGCGCCTGCCAGATAGCCGTCCAATGGCACTTCGACGGTTAAAGTGTCTGAAGAAGCGAATGGATAAAGACCCGACGCTAGCTGTCACCCTCAATCAGAAGATCGTGGAGTTTGTTGCCAAAGGGTACGCACGAAAACTAACAGAGGAGGAACTGGGAAGAAGCTATTCTCGGGTTTGGTACTTGCCAATATTCCCTGTTACCAATATTAACAAGCCCGGGAAGATTCGGATGGTGTGGGATGCTGCGGCAACAGCCCACGGAGTATCCCTCAACTCAGCTTTACTAAAAGGACCTGACCAACTCAGCGAACTGTTCGTTATACTCATTCAATTCCGGGAAGGTAGAGTGGCTCTAACTGGCGATGTGCGGGAAATGTTTCTCCAAATACTTATGCGCCCACAAGATCAGCAATGTCAACGATTTCTCTGGTTCGAGCAAGATGGAACTCTCTCCGAATATGTTCTACAGGTCATGACATTTGGAGCCTGTTGTTCCCCTAGCAGCGCTCAGTTCGTGAAGAATTTAAACGCCGATCGCTTCAAAAAAGAATACCCTGCTGCAGTTGAAGTTATCCAGAAACGTCATTATGTCGACGATATGCTGGTGAGCGTAGCATCAGAAGAATATGCGATTCTACTTGCCCAGCAGGTAAAGAAAGTGCACGCGGAAGGTGGATTCGAAATTCGTAATTGGATCAGTAACTCTAAAAGAGTTGTCCGAGCCTTACAAGAGGATCAAACCGAAGAGAAAAACCTTGATTTGGCACCACAGCTAGCAACGGAGAAGGTGCTTGGAATGTGGTGGTGTACCGATTCAGATACCTTCACATACAAAGTGGGTTGGACTCGTTATGGTCACGCGCTGCTAGAAGGTCAACATCATCCAACGAAAAGGGAGATGCTGCGCGTACTTATGTCGATTTTTGATCCACTTGGACTAATTGCTCAGTTCCTTATCTACCTCAAAATCCTGCTTCAAGAAGTTTGGCGCTCTGGTATAGGCTGGGATGATCAAATCGATGGCGCATTGTTCGAGAAATGGCAATCGTGGCTGCAAGTCCTCCCACAAGTCGAACAAACCAGCATACCCCGATGTTACCTTACCCGACAAACATATGACAACGAAGACATCCAACTTCACACGTTTGTGGACGCCAGCGACAATGGAATCGCAGCAACCTGCTACTTGCGCTTCGCCTATGATGATCTTGTGGAATGCAGTTTAGTTGCCGCTAAAACCAGGGTGGCACCAATCAAATTCCTCTCCATCCCCAGGATGGAACTGCAAGCGGCTTTGATAGGTTCTCGATTAGCCCGATCGGTCTCAGAAGCCCTCACGATCCAAATTTCTCATCGAGTTTTCTGGTCAGACTCGCAAGACGTGCTATATTGGATAAAATCCGACCACCGTCGGTATTCTCCGTTCGTAGCTTTCCGAGTAAGTGAAATACTCGACACAACAGAAATGAGTGAATGGAGATATGTACCTACGCACTTAAACGTAGCAGACGATGGAACCAAATGGAAAGGTCCACCTGATCTACAGCCTCAAGCGAGGTGGTTTAAAGGGCCACAGTTTCTCTATCTTCCGGAAAATCATTGGCCAGGTTCATCGAAGGATACACACACCGCCGACCTAGAGCTTCGTCCGAGTTTAATGTCCCACTTCGCAACACCAGATCCTGTAGTACGTATCAGCGATTTCTCTAGTTGGACCCGATTAATCAGAATCATCGCTCTAGTTTACCGATTTCCTCGCAACTGTAAGCAGAAGATGTTGAAAAATTCATTAATGAATGGGCCGCTCTCTAACCATGAGATATTCTCCGCAGAAAATTGTTTACTTCGTCTTACTCAATTGGAAATCTATCCCGACGAAATCGCTCTTCTCCAACAATCGCAGGAAAACCCGAAATTATCCAGAACACCAATTCCCAAAACAAGTCCACTGCACCAGAAATCTCCATGGTTGGACCAACACGGTGTTTTGAGGATGCGGGGTCGTATCGCTAATTGTGACTTTGCAACCGCAGATTCTAAAAACCCTATAATACTTCCCCGTGACCACCCTACTACTAAATTAATCATTGCACATTACCATCAAAAGTTCCACCACCAAAATCATGAGACTGTAATCAACGAGATCCGCCAAAAATACAGTATTCCAAAGCTTCGCATGAGCTTCGCCAAGGTTCGAAACGACTGTCAACGCTGCAAGAACAATCGAGCTACTCCACGGGTGCCGATCATGGCCGATTTGCCTGCCTCACGACTAACTGCTTTTGCACGCCCTTTCACTCATGTTGGCGTTGATTTCTTTGGTCCATATGAGACCGTCACCGGCCGACGAACAGAGAAGCGTTGGGGTATGCTAGCGACTTGTCTCACAACCCGCGCGGTTCACATCGAAGTCGCCCACTCACTCAGCGCCGATTCGTGCATTATGGCAATACGGAACCTTATTTCACGGAGAGGTAAACCTAGGACACTCTATAGTGATCGAGGTACCAATTTTATTGGTGCTAAGCGAGAAATTAAGGAAGCGGAATTAACAATCAACCAAGAACAGTTAATGAAAGAGTTCGTAGATGCGGAGACCAACTGGGAATTCCTTCCCCCTTCTTCGCCGCACATGGGAGGCAGCTGGGAGCGTTTGATAGGCTGCGTAAAGAAAAACCTGATGGCTGTACTTGCTATGAGAAGGTTGACTGACGAAGTTCTCAGAAACTTGTTCACCGAAATAGAAAACACTTTGAATTCTCGACCTCTGACGCATGTTCCCGTAGACGACGATTCAGGTCCAGCCTTAACACCCAACCACTTTTTGCTTGGATCATCCAATGGAGTAAAACCGCTGTGCACTATCGACGATAGCGGTGAAGTACTACGGCAATGTTGGAAATTGTCCCAAGTTCAGGCCAACCAGTTCTGGAAAAGGTGGGTCAACGATTACCTGCCCGAGATAACTCGCCGAACCAAATGGTTCATCGAGACCAAGCCGATTGAAGAAGACGATGTGGTGGTGATTGCCGATCCTAAGTTACCTCGAAATTGTTGGCCTAAAGGCAGAATCATCTGTACTCATCCCGGTCGAGATGGACAACCCAGATCAGCGACGGTGAGAACGTCAAGCGGTATCTACGACCGCCCGGTAGCGAAGTTAGCCGTGCTAGACGTACGGTGCGGATTAAAGTAAGCCGACCAGGTGGTCATCGTACCTGGGGGGAGTGTTGGCGAGATTTCGCCTGCGCACCTCTACAACATGAGACTCTATAGCCGTCTGACGGCTGTATTTCTCACCGCAGGCAACACCGGAACAGAGTGACAGATCCTACAATCTGGCATAGCAATGAGTTGGCAGAAGAACAAATACTATTGTTAGATGAATCACAAAAGCGCATGCATATAGAAGTGAAGGTCTAGAACCAATTATTAAATTATTGAATTCAAACTGTATTTAGTTTAGTGCAAGTTTCCCAAACATCCTAAAATATTAATCCTAATTCTACAAGGTAATTTATCATACTTATGTGAGATAAATTTAATAACTACATTGATATCTATCCGATAGGAATTGTGTACAGCTTAAACACACTATACTTAACCTAAATTACTACGGTACATCTACAAACTAAGTGGTAAACAACTAAATGAACTACTTATCACATGCAAATATCTTATAGAAGCTTAATTACAGTACGCAGTACTTGATGGTACCTAAAGTTTAGTACGACTTGCTCATCAAAGAAAATTCTAATCAAACCCGACTCGACAGTATACAGATTTGGATAGATAGGCTGGACTCGAGATAAAAGCGGGACTAAACGTAAGTTTCAACTTAAGGCTAACAATGCGAAGGTGACAATTTAGAGCTATTATCACAGTTATTTAGAACTTACATAATAATATGTAATAGTAAATAGTACCTTATGTGTTTACAGGAAAATAATAATCCCCCTACCAGTAAATCCCAAGCATCGGTAGTTTTATTTGGGGATTATTATTGCGGAAACGATCCCACCCGTTGGCAATTTCCAACAACCACCATCAAATACCCTACATGTATTCACCATATAGAATATAAAACGATGTATGGTGGACGTTAATTTATGCCAGATACTAAATTTGCTCCCTGATCATCTATCTATTCCGATCGACAGAATTATCCCGCAAGGCTTGAATTTTTTTTAAAAAAGTGCCAAACTTCTCAAGTTTTACTATTGTCAGCAGTTTTGAAAATCGGTTGCCGAGGATTGTCAACATTGTCGAATGTGTTTCTTCATAGTATTCGACCTTAAAAAAATAATTTACAAACGAGAACTTCAACTGCTATCTCAGAACAGGAGAGTCGAAGATATTTTGGTAGGGTAAAATGCCAATTGTTTAACAGGCTATCATTGTGGAAATGTTAATCCAGTCTGTTCATCATCTGGCAATTTACCTTATGCCACCCAAATCAACGAAGGACGGCTCCCGAAACGATATGTTTACTATGTTTGCCATACGGCTTAATGCCAAAACACAACTGCTATGCCAAAGCTCTCTGATGGAAATTCAATTCAGGTAGCACCTACCTTCAATTTATGGAGCACCCAGTACTTCAAGGAACGATTAACTTTTTCCCTTTTCTAGAAAATCAAATTTACTGCCATAATAAACATTTCGTAAATATATTGTGAAAACCGAATTAAACCAACGAGACCGTCCTTCCAGGATCCTTTATTCCATCCATCTGTTAACCAATCATTCATGCATACTTTATGATGTCACCCCTTACCTTTTATACCTGTATCATACCAAGTGCCCATACTTTCACTCTTCCGTCAGTCGTTTACCAGACTTTCAGCCATTTTTTTGCGAGCTACATACTTGCCAGCTCTCGACCAAAGTGCTCTGGGTATGCTTTCGCGAATATTAAACTGTGAAAGTTGACAAAATTTCCGATGCAAAAGAATCGAACCGAGTTTCTTCGATTCAAGCACGGTCATATGCTCGCACGATAATGAGCTCGTTGTTCACGCTATGAGTGTTCACTTCAAACCCATCGCAAATGCTGCCAGCCTGATTAAATTCCACCGAAACACGGCGTCGCAACTTCCGCGGATGAGGTGGGTGGGTTGAGCTTTCCGCTTTCGAAGAGAAATGCTCCGAAGCCAACATCGCTCAACGACCCCGGGCATGCGATAAGAAGAAGACAATAAACTTCTGCTTGTATTTATCAAGCCCCATAAACTGAAGCCGAAATTACAGCGTAAAGTGGGAAAGTAGCTGGATAAATGAACGGGGGAGCGTGTGGAGAATCCGTGAGGCAAGATACAAGCTCCAGAAAAAGGTCTTAAAATCTGTTTGCGTTTCGATAAGAAAGGAACGAAACAAGTGGAAATATGCTATAGTGACCTTAGTCTACACGGTTGGTTAGTAGATTGAGAAAGCGGGGGGAGGGGGGGGAGGCAGGGTGACAAGACAAGCAAAATGCGTGTCAGAGTGCAGCCAAGTGAAGATGTCAAAGTGCAGTTAGTATGAATAAAGAAGGCTTGAGTTTAATCTGATAATGAAAGTTTAATGGAAATATTCAGGGACAAAATGGAAGACAAACAGGACGTGAGAAGAAATACCATTGATGTTCTCGTCGTATTTATTTTATGTTCCATTGATGTTGGATAATCGGGTTGATCAGCTTTGGTTTATTTTCATCTTTATAAAGCGTTCTAAATGAGATTCTTTGAAACGAATGCAGCCGTGGCAATAATTCAAGGGCCTTTTTGGAAATGTTGGTACCAAATAAAAAATTTAATTAAAGCGTGATAAATTAAATGCTCGAATCGAACATTTTCAATTGACACGAAAACCATAAATTAGACAAAGGACATTGACGACTCATATGAAAATTTCCTTGAAAGGTAAACACGAAAAAATCCGGAATCAATAAATACATCTGGCATTTTTCAACAAGGCGATTGTGCTTCGTACCAACCAAGCTAGTGGAAGGTGATGATGCGTCGAAACATTTGGCTGTTTGAACTAGTTGCAGCATAATGTTAGAATTTCATATGTCATCATTGTCGTGACCTGATCGAGGTTACCAGCCTTGATCAATTGTCTCAACGTTAGACACTTACGACTGTGCTCTACAAAATCCGTCAGATAACTGAATCGGTTTTGCACATTCACCTACTACGATTTATTTTTTAACACTCTTCTCTGTGAATATCCTTCAGACGGATTATAAGCACGTTCATGATAAACCACTCAAAATAAAGTAAATATAATAATTCTTATTTATTTGCAAACATTCAAGCACTATTGCTGTTGCTATTATTATCAATATTATCATTCAATTACTATATATTTCCCCAACTTGCATGTACTTTTTACTTTTCCGCTGCATAAATTCTTTTTATGTGTATATGTCTAAGTACATGATGATCAGATGACTCGAAATAAAAACGTTGAAAATAAAGTTCATTCTGTAATGTCTCAGTCCATGAATTATTTTTCCACATACTTGAACCAAATCATGATAACAAAAACAAATCATGAATGTTTATCACGTTAACAGAAATCATGATTGCCATTTCCATGAAATTTGATATATTCGCTACCTGTAACACAGCTACGCAGGAGTAATCATTTATTTTGGCGAACAATGTTCAGGTTTCCCTGAGTTATGTTCATGGTGCATACTCGTATATGAAAAAATGACCTGTTCCGAAATTCGTGACTCGAGATGGACGAATTTCAGAACGGATTTTTTGCCGCGTATTTTCCAAAACTTCACTGAATCAAGCTGAGAGTCTATACAATCACAGTAGGCATCTGTTTTTAGGATAATTTTATTTATAAACATGACGGCTCCACCGTAACTCGATCCTGCACGCGCGAAAAAAAAAAAAAGTCCCGGTCTATCCGCTCGATGGTTACCAAATCTTTTGAATTTTTCGAAATCCATGGTAATAAACTTTCGGTAATGATTCGGGGAAAGTCTGAGGATCACCCGGAATCCCAGAAGTGGACGATCGGCAAAGCCAACGAATTCGAAAACACATGCGAAAGCGTACCTGAAGCCATGATCGAGGAAAGTGGCAAAAAAGGCAAATGTTTCGCAATTTTACGCCTTAAATGCGAAGAAGAGGGCTGGATTAAGAAGTTCTAAGGCCCCGATTGTCACGAACTGGAATGTCAAGAATCAGTCCAACTAGGTTCCAAGCAATTAAATTTGGAACATTATATTCCAACGATCCTCGAACTTATTGACGTTTTGTGTCTGCGAGAAATCTTATAAAAAATATTCGATTTTCCTGCACTCAAAAATATAACCCACCAATAAAGATTAAATCATACTAAACTCATGGATATATTAAAGATTTATGCACAAGTCTTTCCATTAGACGTTATTGTATTCTTGCTTTATTTCCACTGTTTGTTTCAGATTATTATTTAAAAGGATGTGAATGTGAAAGATTTTATCTGTCCTCGTTCCAGTACCTCTTCCATTAATTCTTCTTGTGCTTCCAGAAAGGGGAGTGGTCTCGAACCACCATGAAAAAAAATCCTACCTACAAAAAACCCCCGCATGCCAAATTTGGTTCCATTTGCTTGATTAGTTCTCAAGTTATGCAGAAATTTGCGTTTCATTTGTATGGGAGCCCCCCCCCCCTTCATGGGGGGAGGGGTCTTGAATAGCCATAGAAAAAAAATGCCTTCATAAAGTTCCACATGCCAAATTTGGTTCCATTTGCTTGATTAGTTCCATTTGCTTGATTAGTAGCCACCCCTTCCAGAAAGGGGAAGGGTCTCGAACCACCATAGAAAAAAAACAGTGCTTCAAAAACCCCCACATGCCAAATTTGGTTCCATTTGCTTGATCAGTTGTCGAGTTTGGCAGAAATTTGTATGATAGCTCCCCTTTCCACCATCATAAGAACTTTCTCCAGCCCCAATAACCCTTGTATACAAATTTTCACACCGATCGGTTCAGTAGTTTCCGAGTGTATAAGGGTCAGACAGACAGACAAACAGACAGACAGAAATTCATTTTTATATACATAAATGTACAGTGTTGAATAAGTTCGAACACAACTTTTCGTCGTTGTTTAGGTGGGCACCATTTGCATTCTGTGTATTGGTATTGGTGTCAGCTTTAGCCTCATATATAGGCTAACCGACGCGCTCGGTGTTGACTTGCTGTCATTTGTTGTTTGTGAACCGCGCACGATGAAGGAGTACCGCAACGGCGTAGTAAAGTTGTTTGCGAGAGGTGAGCGGCCCGGCAACATATTCCGGTGGTTGAAATCCCACAGGGTGAAGCGGAATTTCATTTGTACCACCATTCGTCGGTACCGGGAAACGGGCTCGGCCAAGGACCGTGCTTGGACGCCAGCAGCCATCAAGGTGGTGAGGGAGCGGGTTCGTCGAAAAAAGAACCGCTCGATCCCGAAGACCGCTGCTGACCTGGATGTGTCGATCGGGACTGCCCACACCATCATGACGAAAGACCTGGGATACAAGCCGTAGAAGAAACGCAAGGTACACGGGGTAACGGAGGCTACAACGAAGAAGAGGCTGAACAGAGCCAAACTGATACGGCACGCAGGTCAGGGGTTCGTGTTTTCTGAAGAGAAACTCTTTGTCTTGCAACAGCCGCACAATGTCCAAAATGATCGGCTGTGGGCGCCGACGTTGGCCAACATCCCCTCGTCCCAAATAAACATCCCGCGGTTCCAGAGCGCCGCGTCAGTGATGGCCGTATCCCACTAGTGTTTATCGAGAAAAACGTGAAAATCAACGCCACGTACTATAAGCCCGAGGTTTTGGAGAAGGTTGTGAGCGAAACAAGATGCCGATGGACCAGGTGTGTGCTACGTGCGATTCTTTTGTGAAACGTCTCAAGCTCGTCATTCAGCGCAAGGGGGGGGGGGGGGGGGTGCTCCCAGCTAATATGTCGTAAAGGTTCTCAATAACCATTGCTTCAATAAAAATTTACTCAGAATAGAAAATCTTGTGTTTTCATTTTTTTACACATTTTTTAAGTGTATTCGAACTTATTGAACACCCTGTATAGATAGATCATTCCTCTCATAATCAACCAAGGGAACCACCCTTTGTCCTCAATTTGTTCCCTACCAAAAAAAACAACACCCCAAATATAAACCCCCTTTTTTTTTTTTTCGCCTCCTCCCCCCCCCAACCTCCCCCCCCGGTGGGTCCTTTTCTCCCCCCCTTCCCCAATTTGGTCCAACCCCCCGCAGCTTGTAGCTTGACAGTCCTTGACCAGGGATCTTCCTACTGGAGACACTGCAGAATGGCCCATATTAATTACCAGTTCCAACAACAAATTTCAACAAACATGAGAATTATCCTTTCAACTAAAACACAAAATGTGTATTTCTCGGGTAGGCGGGTAGCATGTTCTGATAGAAGTTTGAAGCCGTTCTTAGTCAAGAATGGGGGATGCTTGAGTTATTCTCAGTGCTACATTATGCACAAGAAGTTAGTCTAAGGTTATGCAAGAGAAAATTACGTTCAAACTGACAAGATAAGGCGTAGTCTCAAGATAAATGTTTTGTCTATGAAATGCTTCTACACAGAAAGAAAAACCATGGTAGAAATTAACGATCCGAGGGTTAAATCAAAAACACACACCTACGTTTTCTTTTGCAGAAATTACACACATTATTAAACGAAAATATTTCACAAAACTCATTTGTAGAAAAAACCATTGAGCGCCAGTTCAATTAAATTTTTATTCATTTAGTTGCAAGCGAAGCAAGGCTCGCACTGGGTTCAGCTATTGAACTTATAGAAATATCTTTAGATCGATGGGAACGCATGGTTGGCAACTTTCTTCGAATAAAGACTGTATTCGATGAAATTTGGACACCCAAAATAGGTCACCAAAAATTTTCCTTGAGCCCGATTCTTTTCAAACTTTCTGGAAATAAAGTACTACTAAATGGTTAAGTTTTGATTGGTTTATTCAACCTCTTCTACCAACCCAAATGCCCGCACCTTTGCCTTGACCCCTTTCATCAAATTTTGGGCAATGATAGGACCCTTGCTTACTTACTTTTAACCACACTTTCGTTAGTTCAAGTTCATTTTCTATCAGTTTTGGAGTTTTAACGAGCTTTGCCTTCATGATTGCCCAAAATTTTTCAATTGGGCGAAGTTCCGGAGTGTTTGGAGGGTTGACGTCTTTTGGTACAAAAACTACATTATTATCTTTGTACCAGTCTAAGACGGGCCGGGCATAGTGGCAAGATGCCAAATCCGGCCAAAACAGTGTCGGGCCATCGTGAGATCTCAAGAAGGGCAGAAGTCGTTTTTGGAGGCATTCGTCCTTGTAGATTTGTCCGTTGACGGTCCCAGAGGTGATGAAGGGCTGACTCATTTTGCCACATCCGCAGATCGCTTGCCAGACGAGGAGTTTTTTGGCGAATTTCGACAGTTTCTTCTTCCGTACACTCTCCGGAACGGCCAACTTAGAGGTGGCGACGTAGTGTTCCTGTCCCGGCATTTGTTTGTTGTCGGCTTTAATGTAGGTCTCATCGTCCATCACAATGCAGAACGGTTTTGTGAGCCACTCCCTGTACAGTTTTCTTGCACGAGTTTTGGCCACCGAGTTCTGTTTATCGCTCCGGTTCGGTGCCTTCTGGACCTTGTACACATGTAATCCAGAACGTTGCATTGTTTTCTGCACAAAACAAACTGAAACTTTCGCCTTTTTGGCAACATCATTGGTTCAATACCATCCTGGCCTTCTCCGGATTGGATGTGCCACTTTTTTTGCCACTACCATTTTTCCGCTTGGTTGTCTTACGGTCCTTGAACGTTTTGATCACATGAGATACGGTTGAATGTGCGATTCCGAGCTGTTTTGCGATCCTTCGATGAGAAGCGTTTGGGTTTTCGAATTGAGTGCCCAAAATTTGTTGGCGCACTATTTCTTCATTCGAAGCCATCACTGAAATTGCTCGACCGATTTTCACGAAACTCATCACACAATTGACACAACACAATGAAATACATGCAGTTAAAATTTCAATAATTTTTACCCACACGCTAAAAAGTTACGAACAATTGCGTGTGTCCAAATTTCATCGAATACAGTCTTTGATCGAAACGCGTGGTAGAATAGTCATCAAAAATTAAAAACATAGAATTTTGTATTTAATGTAGCTGAACAAACTAAACTACAAACATCGCCAATGTTTTGTTATGATGATATATAAAATAAAATCTAAACTCTTAAAAAAAATTAAAAAGGATTGAGTTCTTTGGTAACGAGGCCATGTAAAACATAAAAAAAAAACGAATATAATCCATACCATTATAACAAGTATTGTAATTTAGATGCGATTTTTTTTTATCAAAAACATATTGAATAAGCTTTCATTTGCGCTTTTATTTGATAAAATCGACCAAGGCTCAGAGGTTATTAACATTTGAAAAAAAGTAATTTTTTTACCACTCTAAAGCGGAAATGATCACTATAATGACGAAATAAAAAATTACCTGACTAATATTTTTCGATAAGGAATGAATAAAATAATTATTGCGAAATTCTGAGAGATCGTTCATATATCTTTTTTCTGTGGAGGTACTGTTTGAGAAATTTTGGCCCAACTTAGCGTCGGTGCACTACGCCAAAACAACTCTCAACAGGCTCACGGAAAAGAGTGTATAGGTTTCGTTGAGACATCAATCCACTAAATTGCTCTCAGCTTCGGCCCATGGAACGTTCCTGGGCGATTGTGAAGATGGTCTCCAAAAAGTTCAAAAAATTGGGCTGAAGTGTTTAAAAAAGTGTTTAAAATGATTGAAACACTTGTCTGGAACTTGATGAAAAATCTTCTATCAAAAATTCGAAAATTCATTTTCATGTTCATATTCAACGGTCAATAAAGGTCCTTTGTTAGAAAAAAAAAATATAATTCTCAAAAATGTATATGTGGGTTATTTATTTTCGATACAGTCCTTAGGCTTTAACCTCAAAAAGAAAATAGTTGGAAATGAGAAACAGTTCAACGCTAATTGACGTTCAGCATTACATATGGTGGATACAACAATGGTATCAAGTCTGAGGAAAGGTGTGAAACATAAAACCCGAAAGTTCACATTCGAAAAATCGGATGGCTTATCAAATCACTCTCCTCCCTTGTCTAGTCGTTGTTCTTTCAAAAAGGATGTTTGATCATTTATATTATAACATAATTAGCACGCTCGGAATCAAATCACCACGGCACAATATCGCTACCGTCTGTGGAATTAAACCAATTATTGGAATACCAATCTAAGGCATCCATTTATCTGACATCAAATCGCTATTAATAGCAATTGGTTCATTCCAAGCGGTGAATACTAATCTATTTTCAATGCAATGCCGTGATAGCAATAAGCTCGATCCACAGGTGAATAACCGAGTCCCAGCTCCGACCGCACGGGCCCGCCGCACCGCGTCCCATTCCAGTTGCAATAGCAATACTAAATTTTCCCGATGTTGCCGTTTTAATGTTTTGATCCTGCCGTTCGGCCGAGCCATTTACTTTCTATGACCTCGCTGGAAATTCGCACGTGGTGCGAGACGGTGATGCCGAACCAGAGACCGGGTACGGCGCACGAATGACGAGGGGTCCATCGCATGCGCGGCAACATCTGTTGCTTTCGCAGCTTCACGAGCCATCTGTTATCAGTACCATTTTCAGTTTGCGCTCAGACGTTGACGGGTTCGGTCGTGGGAAATTTTGCTCGGTCTTGTTTGGCATCGCTCAGAAGGAGGAATAGATAAAAAAGGATTCACTCATACCGCACCATTCGACGCCCCTTAGTGCAGAAAAAAAACAGAGGATTACTCGAAAGGATTATTATTGCCTCTCCGGAACAAATTGGCTGATTGATGTGCTGGGTGGAATCATGGGCGGGAAAGTTTCGATTTCATGTATGTGAATACAGGAAGTTTGTCAAGGGAAGTTGTTTTCTTGATGGTGCGAAATTAGAAGCTGGCAAGTGATACTACTGAAATAACATCGGTGATGACGAGAGCGCCAAATGTATGATAATTTGGAGAAGTTAATTAGTGTTCTGCAGTGAGAGCAATTGCAGGTGGAATTCTTACGTAGCAATTTGGAAGAATCAAAATGTGAACAAAAGACAATGGAATTATAGTGAAAGCAGGAAAATTCAATTGATTGCTTAATTGGATTACCAGCTGTCTGAACAACTCTTCCAAGTGAGAACCGATAACGGTAAGTGTTTCCCATCCTTTCCGTTCAAGAGGGAAAAAGAGGCCAAACAATTTGTCGTGATGGGTGCTGTCCAGGGGTCAGTAAAAAAAATGAGGTAACCCAGGGATTTCAGTAATCCTTAAATTTACGATTTGTCGAGAAATACAGCAAAACATAATCCTAACTGATTGCCCTGCAATTAATAACATGAAAAAAAATATTGATGATCAATATCCGTTAGTGTTTTTGTCGTCCTGCTCGAAGTCGGGCTCCCTTGGAAATGATAACCAATTACTGTGGATTCTACTATTGAGCCCCATCTCACCGGTGGAAGAATCGAGTTTATTAATGAATGGGGGTTTTCAAACGCAGATGTACAACAATAATACGATCATCACCCAGAAGTGGCCGAAAACCAGTGCACTGTAGAAATACTTTGATGTTTGTCAGCATAAACCTCAGTTCTATCAGAAATTATTTTTCCGGGTGCATCTCGGGAAACCTTAAAAATTAAATATTCACCTCTTTCTGTCGAACTCTAGGATCGCAATTAATTTTTTTTCGTGGCCTTGCGTGTGTGGTGGTCGCAATTACCACCCGTCACCATTGATTGATTTTCATTGTTTTTTCGAATTTCCCGTTATAACAGCTTCTGTATTACAGGATACCAAGCTAGCAGGAATTATTATAATGGTTTTTAATTTCCGGAGGCGGGTAAAAAGTCCGTGACTTTTTTAATGAAACACAGGTACTTGGTTGAAATTTTTTTTTTTAATTTTCAACACAATCTCCTTTGAGTTCTTATACACTTCATCCAACGATTCTTCCATTTTTTTGATCCCTTCTGAAACATAAGATTCGTCGAGGTCATTAAAATAGTTCTTTGTTTGTGAGATGATTTAATCGAAATCCGGAAAATAAAGTGAATGTGGGAGCAACTCGTAGCCCACTTCATGGATTTTTGCTATGTGTGCACCCTTGCATTATCCTGGTGGAAAAGAGCTTTTTCAGAGCAGTCGTTATTTTTAATCCTCATTAAATCAACCCAATACGTTTGCATAATTTTTCGCTGTTGATTGTTTGTTTTCCCCTTTTGTAGGTAGTCATTGTGGGTTATTCCGCGTGCATCTGGTGCTGTGCATAAATGGTTACCATGGCTTTATTGACTGACAAAACCACCTAGGCCTTCCTTGGCGCCGAGTCACCACGAGAAACCCACTGCACAGTGGTCCATTATGCGAATTTAACTGGAAAGATACGTTTTCAGCTCAAGTTTGAAGTTTTGGAGCAAAATTGTTTTCTACAAAGTTGTTTCTAATAATAAGGCCCTTCTTTTAGTGTGAATGAAAGCTATGGTGGTCCTAGTTTTCAGAGAAATCGGAAATCTGACTTTTTTATTTGCAGAAATAATGGCATATACTCTTGGAAAAAGTTGTAGATAAAACTACAAGGTACAACCCAATGGGGTTGTGGGCAAAGGTGACGTAGGACTATTTTCTACGATGGTTGAGAGGGCCACTATCTTTAACGCGTAGAAAATAGTTACCCAGGTAACCAATAAGCATTAGCATATGCAGCAAATCAACCCTAAATCTGCATTTCAGATGCTACAAGCATTATATTAGCATTATATCAGCATCTTGAATGCTATCTGTTGTAAAGTTGCATTTCAACTGCTATTTTAATGCTTGTAGCCTGTAATAAGGGCCGGTTCATAAATCACGTAGACTTATTTTTGAAAATCTCAGACCCCCCCCTCGTAGACTTTTCTCCATACAAATTTTTTGAAATTTTGTATGGAGCGTAGACTTTGGTCTTTTTATTACATGAATGATTTTATTTTCTGACCGTACAGTCTGTTGACAATGTTTATGCAAAAATGATTAAATAGTTTTTAAGGGGTGTCTAATTCCCTTAAACGCCTTTTTTTGGAAGAGCCTTGCTGCGATATCTGCCCAGGTCGAACAGGTCAACTGAAACCATAAAAATAAAAATAAAATCATTAGTTTAAAGGGTGTCCACGATGAAATTGCCACACTATGAAATTGCTCTAACTTTTTAACCGTTGGGTAGAATTTAATGAAAATTTGGGTGGATTCAGTTCATAGTGCATTATTTACATCCTGCAAGTTTTAAAGTCCTGTGATCAAAACTCGTGGAAATGGAGCCGAAAGAACAGCTCGTGCGTGATAAAATCTTGCGCATTCATCACGAGAACAAGGATCTCTCGCATCGTTCCATCGCTAAAACGTTGGGAATCGCGAATTCCACGGTGTCGCGAGTGATTAAGCGGTTCGAGGAACGGTTGACCACCGATCGGAAGCCCAGAAGTGAAGGAAAAAGGATTCCGTACAACACCAAACATCACAACCGCGTAGTTGGGGCCTTCAACCGAAATCCGAACGCCTCCGTTCGGGATGTGGCTAAGAAGCTGCACCTAAGCCGAAGTTTTGTCCAGAAGGCCAAAACTAAGGCTGGGCTTCAAACGTTCAAGGTAAAAAAGGCCCCTAATCGCGACGAGAAGCAGAACAAATCCGCCAAAACCCGTGCCAGGAAGTTGTACCTCAACATGCTGACGAAAGTTGAATGCTGCATCATGGACGACGAAACATATGTGAAGGCCGACTTCAAACAGATCCCCGGCAACCTGTTTTTCACGGCCAAGGATAAGTTCAACGTTCCGGAGCATGTCCGGACTCAGAAGATGTCCAACTTTGCGAAGAAATTCCTGGTTTGGCAAGCCATCTGCACGTGCGGGAAGCGGAGTGCACCTTTCGTGACCCAGGACACGATGAACGGACAGGTGTACATAAAAGAGTGCCTCCAGAAGCGGCTGCTTCCTCTCCTGAAGACCCACAACGTCCCAACAATCTTCTGGCCGGATTTGGCCTCATGCCACTACTCCAAGGACGTGCTGAAGTGATATGCGGACAATAAGGTCAATTTCGTGCCGAAAATGTTCAACCCTCCCAACACTCCGGAGCTCCGCCCCATCGAGAAGAACTGGGCGATTATGAAGCAGCACCTTCTTAAACGACCTAAGGTAGTGACGACAGTCGAGGAACTGAAGAAAGTATGGGTTTACATGCAAAAAACGGTTGATTCACAGGTTGTGCAGAATCTTATGGCCGGGGTTAAGGCCAAGGTGCGGGCATTTGCGTATGGACTGTAAATAAAATACGAGTAAAATGGTAAAATGAAGTTTAATAGTTATTTCTCAGTCCCTGAAAATTTGATGGCAATCGGGTGAAAACTCGAATTTGGCGAATCAATTTTGTGTGTGGCAATTTCTCCTTTTTTATTTTTTTTTTTTCCGTAATTAATTCTTCCTCTACCAAAAATCAAAAAAACCACCCCCCCCACACTCCCCATAAAAAAAAAAAAAAACAATTCTCTTTTTTCCCACCACCCCCCCATTCTCAACCCCCCCTCGCCCTACGCCCCACGCACCTTAAAACCCCCTAAACCACCCTTCCAGAATCCAACCACCCCAAAAAAAATTCAAACAAACTCTATTATTGACAAATTGATTTGGTCGTCCTGAAAAGGACGGATTTAGTTGACGGGGCAGAAACATGGTTCGAGATTGAACTTGGGCTTTCTTCTTGGTATTCTTGGTTCAGTTCCTCGTTGTTGCGTGAGGTTGTTGCGCCAACGACTGCTCACCAGTTCAACCTCCTGAGCAGTCTTGATAAAAGTCATGCTCATTAGGTTCAAAAGCGTGGATACTCAGGCAACATAACATTGACTACCTATAAGTTCCAAGCGAAAATCAAATTATAACTCGTGACAACAAACGTAACCCGAAAAATGGACGTACGATTTTTAAAATGCTTTGATATTCATTTATGTAAACATGAATTTCAAAATGTCAGAAATGAAATTCAGTAAACCACAATGAATATCAATTACTCGTCGGGATTGGAATATATGCATTGCAACCCAGTCCAGGATATTCTCGCTCAACATTGCTAGCCTCTATTCTTCTGGGACAATGACGACAGCTCCGGTTGTTCCATGTTCGTATTAGGATTCAAAATCACTTAATAATAAAAAAAATCATCACAAGAGATGATATTCATATTTCGTGAAATGAAATTCATGCTTACCGATTGCTAATCAAAACAACAGTGACAGCAGATTTTCGACCCGCACTTAGTGCCGACTTCATTCATTGTAGTAAAGAAAATTTAGTTGGCATACAAGTGACAGCGGTAACCATGAAAACCGGGAAAGTTAACATCATCATTACAATGGGATAAAATCATTTTCATTTCTCATGGATATTTTATGAATATCCAAGGCACTGCCCCCCCCCCCCCCCCCCCCCCCCCCCCCACAAAATCCCCAAAGTTCCCCTTTTTTCCCTTTTTTTCCACAAAAAAAATTTTTTTTCCCCCCCAAATAATAAAATATTTTTTTTTTCACCCACCATTTTTGCCCCCCCCCAAAAAAAAAAATTTTCCCCCCCCCCCAAACTTCTCCCCTAAAAATTTGCCCCCCTTTGAATCACACCCCTCCCCTCCCAATAAGCTTATTGTCCCATTGGTTTTTGTTTACACACTTAGAAAATTTTATAGTATTCGGAAATTTTTTACCGAACTTTCACTCGCTGAACGTTCGGTAATCCGATTTACCGGATTTCGGTAAAATTTGACAAATTCAGATAATTCTTTTACCGGAACACTGTAAAATTTCACCGAAATCCGGTAAATCGGATCGGAACAGTCTAGCCTGAATAACTAGCACTGCAACATGTTTTGAAATTAGTTTTGGCGGCAAAAACAGTTGCTTTTGAATTTTCTAGCTATCACACTTACGGTGGTGAGTAAAAGTATCCACCTTGAAACAGCTTCATGTAAGGCCTGTTCTCGAAAAAATGCACCATTTTTATCCGAGTGTAACTTTTTTGTCCGTGGGTAAAAATTGACAAAAATCTGGGTATAACTAGTGAATTGTTTACATGTGCAAAATTTCATAACAATCGGTTGAGTGGTTATTGAGATGTCATCGAAACAAGAAGAACATCGCCGGAGAATTTTGCGCGCCGTCATCCGACTGCGACCATGAGATGGATCGGAAGACAACTAGAAATCACCCATAAAACTGTGTCTCGGGTGGTAAAATCGTTTAAGGAGTCCTAGACGACCGAGCGGCGGGCTGGAAGTGGAAGAAAATCGAAGACAGCTGACCCTGTAAAGGCCCGGGACGTGTTGGATTATTTCAAGTGTAATCCGAACCTTTCGATTCGTGACGCTGCTCTGAAGTGTTTCGCCTGGTTCGTTCAGCAAACCATGAAACGAGCTGGGCTTCGTGTATTCAAGGTCCGCAAGGCACCGAACCGGCTTGATTAACAAAACACGCCGGCCAAATCCCGCGCAAGGAAGCTGAAGAAACCGATGTGTGTGGTTTTGGATGACGAAACCTACATTAAGGCAGACGCAAAGCAGATACCGGGGCTGGAGTTCTACGTTGCCAAATCACGGTTTGATGTTCCGGAAGACATAAGGAAGTAGAAAGTGGACAAATTCGCCAAAAAATAATTGCTCTGGCAGGTCATATGCCAATGCGGTAAACTGAGTAAACGTACATAACAACGGGGAACCATCAACAGCGAAATTTACCGCACCGAGTGCCTCCAGAAGCGTCTGTTGCCCTTCCTGCGGTCTCACGGAGGCGAGACATTATTTTGGCCGGACCTGGCATCATGCCATTACGCGTGATCGACGTTGGTGCAGAGACAATAACGTTGTTTTTGTACCAAAAACCGCCAACCCCCCAAATTCACCAGAGATTCGTCCGGTGGAAAGATTTTGGGCCATAATGAAGGACAAAGTTCAAAAATCGTGCAAGGTGTTTAAAAACAAGCTGGAGTTGAAGAAAGAATGTATGAAAGTGACCAAAAAAGTCGGCTCCACCATTGCACAAAATGTAATGAGGGGTCTTAAGGGAAAGGTGCGGGCTTTCAGCGGTAGAAAGAAAATTGAATAAAGTAATTATTTCGAAACATAATCCATATGTATTAGTTCATTCCCTGAAAGTTTCAAAAAAATCCGACTTAAAATAAAGTTTTGGCAAACACTTTTGTGTGGTTCATTTTTTTTTAGAGTATAGGCCTCAGTTCCAGAAGTGAGTGTTTTTCACTTTTATATGGGTGGAAATTTACTTCGTAAAAATTTGAAATCCTTCAAAGTTCGTCAGAAGTACAAGTATAAGTCTGATACCGTTGCACCTCGCTTTGATGTTTAATTTTATTTCCAGCTCTGAATTCGGGATTACAATTTCAAGCAAGGATGTGCTAGGGGATAAACTGGACCCATCATATTTCCAGAAGGAAAAAGATTTTACAAATTAGAAACACATTTTCATAAACGCGTATAAATAACATAAATGTTTAATTTTTACTCGATGTATTATTGCTTGGCTAAAATATCATTAAATACAATGTGGTTATTTCTTTATTAATTTCTTAACAAATTTTGAAAATAGTTTTTTCTAGTATTAGACTTTGATTAGATGTTGAAAACACCCATCCAAAAAAAATCTGACTTCGAGAAGATGGGTGAAAAGTAAACATCCATTTTCCAGACATCCAGCATCGTTTCTACTTATGGGTAAAACGCTTTTACCCACCTTGTGGGTTAGTCCACTTATTTCCAAGGTGGGTGAAAAATCACCTATTTCTAAGTACTTTGATTCCTCCGTGTATAGATTGATGCTATCCACCGAAGGTGACTTAACCGATGCGTATGAAGTACGAACACATAATTGAAATAAATGTTGTGTAATTTGATTGATGCCTTCGAAGCGGCCATCCGTCCGGTGTGTCGATGAATATCTGACTAACTCTGGAGGTGGCTCAATGAGATTTCCAAATAAGGATATTTAAACACGATCAAAAAATGCCACGAAAGAGAGCATTTTTCAAAAATCTGTAAAATCTGTATTTTTTTAAATAAAATCTGTAATATTTATATACAGAGTTCTGTATCCGAAAACTGCCAAAAATCTGTATGATTACAGATAAATCTATATATGTGGCATCCCTGCTAAGAGGTCTTGTGCAATGGTGTCGGATGCTATTGCACGAAAGAAGGCGGTACCAACGAAGGCAATGTGATACAAATTGCATCAGAGGGGACGAACTTTAGTTATTGTGCCACAATAATTAGTTTTAATTATTACACGCTAGAAGGATGATTTTCTTAACCGAAACATTTCTAATGTGCTTGCCACCACCAGCAACTAAGCCGCTATGCACAACTAGGAACTACAACGAACTCAACCACATGGTCGGTCTGAATTGTCGCAGTTCGGTTCGAATTATTCGTTCTCGAATTTTGTTCGTTGGTTGTTCAACGTTCTTTGTCATTTACTCCGGGACGCGGCCGGGGCGCGGTTATTGGAATTAATTTGAAACAGCAGAAGAGAAAATTTTAACCAAGCAAACTCTTTCGTTGGCAAACTTATTTGGTCGTCCTGAAAAGGACGGATTTAGTTGATGCGGGAGAAACATGGTTCGCGATTGAACTTGGGCTTTCTTCTTGGTATTCTTGGTTCAGCTCCTCGTCGTTGCGGGTAGACCTGTGCACCGATCTGTTTTGAATGGGCGGCGGCGTGTATGTTATTTTTAAACGGCGACGGCGTGGATCGGCGCGGGCATAAATTATGCCCTCAACATTTCCTTATGCTTATCCCTTTTAACTGTTTGGCTTTCTCGTGCACTGTAAAGACTATAGGATCACTCAAAGTCTTATAATTTGATAGAAGGCCCGGATATCCATAGAGTTATATGACTCAGGTCGATGAATTGACGTGTGTATGTGTGTATCCGTATGTATGTGTGTACAAAGATATGAGACTTAACATTATAAAATTTGTTCGTAACGAGTCGACCGGGAATTCGTCTCATTTCTTTATTACTAAACTTAACCAAAACTGTTTTTTCGGCGTTCAGATTTCAATTGCCAAGAGACTCTCTGCATATCTCGTAATTGTCGTGTACGAAAATTGTTTAGTTTAGATCTTCACGAAGATGGCGAGTCAAGATTTTAGCGCTGGCAGAAATCGAATACGATTTCACGGGGAATCTATTTATAATAAATTAACGAATGATGATGTATTCAGTAAATAATAATTTTTTAAGACATATTGCAACAGAAAAGTAGATTATAAGGCTCTGATAAGACATTTTATTAAGTTTGCACCCTGATTTTTAATGTACCGTAGAATAGAAAACTCATGTAAGGGAAGGTCCATTAATTATGTCACGCAGTAGGGGGGGAGGGGGTGTTCGAGAAAACGTGACGATCCATACAAAAAAATTTGAAGGTTCATACAAAAAACGTGACATGGTGGGGGGGGGGTTACAAAAAGTCAATTTTTGCGTGACGTAATTAATGGACGTTCCCTAATATAAAAAACGCAATGGATGGAGCTAACGAAACATCTTTCAATGGTAATAAAACCTAAAACTGCAACAATTCATTTATTCTGAATATCTAGAGTTTTTTTCTCATTAGGGCGAATCTACAATTGAGAGATTCTCTCCGGGCTCGCTCTCTTTCATTCATAAACCAAACACCTTTACGTTTTTCAGTCTAACACCCCGTTCGCACTACAAACTATATTACATGATATAGAGTATCTTGATATCAGCATCTATACATTTACTTTTCACTGGAAATAATGTGTATGACATTTGATATCAAGATACTCTATATCACGTAATATAGGTTGTAGTGCGAACGGGGTATAATATTTGTAGAGTATGCTAGCCAGCACTGTTGTGTTTCGATCTGTACTAAACAATCCCTCGAAAGTTTTATAACGGCACTGCAATGAATGAAAGCCCGGAGAGAATCTCTCAATTGTAGATTCGCCCTAATGAAAAAAAAAAAACCTAGATATCTAAAAATTGAATAATCTAATGTATTCAAAAAAAAATTAATATCTAATCTAAAAATCTTAACATCCAGTTCAATTCAGTTCCAGTCTAAATCAGGGGGTCTAAAAATCTAAAATTCTAAAAATCTAAAAATCTAAAAATCTAAAAATCTAAAAATCTAAAATTCTAAAAATCTAAAAATCTAAAAATCTAAAAATCTAAAAATCTAAAAATCTAAAAATCTAAAAATCTAAAAATCTAAAAATCTAAAAATCTAAAAATCTAAAAATCTAAAAATCTAAAAATCTAAAAATCTAAAAATCTAAAAATCTAAAAATCTAAAAATCTAAAAATCTAAAAATCTAAAAATCTAAAAATCTAAAAATCTAAAAATCTAAAAATCTAAAAATCTAAAAATCTAAAAATCTAAAAATCTAAAAATCTAAAAATCTAAAAATCTAAAAATCTAAAAATCTAAAAATATAAAAATCTAAAAATCTGAAAATCTAAAAATCTAAAAATCTAAAAATCTAAAAATCTAAAAATCTAAAAATCTAAAAATCTAAAAATCTAAAAATCTAAAAATCTAAAAATCTAAAAATCTAAAAATCTAAAAATCCAAAAATCCAAAAATCCAAAAATCTAAAAATCTAAGAATCTTAAAATCTAAAAATCTAAAAATCTAAAAATCTAAAAATCTAAAAATCCAAAAATCTTAAAATCTTAAAATCTTAAAATCTTAAAATCTTAAAATTGTAAAATCTTAAAATCTAAAAATCTAAAAATCTAAAAATCTAAAAATCTAAAAATCTAAAAATCTTAAAATCTTAAAATCTAAAAATCTAAAAATCTTAAAATCTTAAAATCTTAAAATCTAAAAATCTACTCTACTACTCTTGTTGGAACACACGGTGAATTTAATCGGTAGCTGTTGCAAATCAGAATGATAGTTGGCTGAGCGGAAATGTGATTTTCGCAGTGAATTATCCAAAAACTTCACGGAAAAGAAACTAAAACCATTCTCCTAGAGCTGCAGGAGAACTCAGCAGAACCGTCTGCGAGGAAATAAAATCAAAATTTGCCACCGAAGGATTGGGATTCGAGGCGGCGTCAAGTACAAGGGCAGAAAGTCGTCGTAATTCTGGAAAGGTATTCAAAAAAATTGCGGAAAATCCATAATTAGATCTTGCAGACTCATTTACACCTGAAACCAGTCATGATACCGCTGTATTAATGTCTCCCGAAAAGGCAATCGGCTACATTTGTCGAAATTATTGCAGTAAGGCACAATACATGGACGTACGAGTTACTGCCATGGAGCAGTAGTAATCTATACCCGCCGTACAACACTTTAACACATCGGTCAATAAGTCCCGGGCCTAAGTAGGAAAACAACATTTTTTTGCCAAAATTCATTTTTCTTCATCAATATAATCTCATTTTAGAGTGATACAATCATTCCAACGTTTCTATAGCCGGTGTAGAACGATTTATCAAGACCCTCAAAATATGCTTCAGTTTCAGCAATCACTTTCTCATCTAAGCCAAATCTCTTTCCACGCAGCATCTTTTTGAGTTCTGCGAAGAGCCAGTAGTCGCTGGGGGGCCAGATCTGGATAATACGGTGGGTGCGGTAGCAATTTGGAACTCAATTCGACCATTTTACACCTTTTTATTCTTCAAATGAGGCCTTTTCTGGGCGATTTCGGCTTTCAAACGATCTAACAAACCGATATAATAGTCTCTGTTGATTGTTTTTCCATGTTCCAAGTAGTCAATCAATAAGGCTTTGTGCACAAATTACGTAACGCTAAAAAACGGGATTTTGCACCCCTCCCTCCCCTATGTAACAATAAGTAACACGTGACCAGACTCCCCCTCTTTAATTACGTAACGCTCACGGACCTCCCCCCCCTTATTTCTCAATTGTTATAAAAACATCACAAAAACTGTTATTGTTGTTGCTTTTATATTTAATTCTCATTTGATTCAAAATTGTAGTATCCAGACAATAGTTCAATCATTTTATTTGTGTAACTTAAAATTGATAAAGATTGCAAACATCAGTCCACTAATTTCATTAAAGTAACATAGCCTCGGCTTTTTTTTTTGCACCGATATTTCACCATGGTCAATACCGTGTGAAAAATGGAAATACTCTTGTTGGTGCATCAAATTTAACGCCACTTGATGGAAACAGTTCAAATTTATTTCCTATACTTTTTTAGGCTATGGTGAAATTTTTATTACGCTACATAATTTTTTCACAGAAGTACGTATTTTAGAAATTGGTATGTCCAAAATTGACTATTTTTACATGTGTTATCAAATCTTCAAATTTATTAACCATAAGAACATGAAATTTTGTTCACATGAGGTTAATACACTAGTTATAGGGCTGTCAAAAATGTTTATAATAGACAAAGTTACAGGAGTTTGAACGTGACGTTTTTTGGACGCAAAATTTTGCTCGGCTTTTTGTTTTGCTACTGAGTGTACTTCTTTTTATTTTATTTGAATTTCCATAACATAATCTTTTGAAAAGTAAATAAAATTTATTATTATCTCAATGGTTTTAATGTAAATAACAATATATTTATATATATTTTTTGTTACAATTCCACCGCTTAGTTCGAGTCACTGCAAAGGTGCATTGCTTCCAAAAATCTTATTTTTTGATTCAACAATAAGGGCTTTTTGTTTCCAATAGAAGCCTCCTTTGCAGCGCTTTTAGAAACAACAATATTTATCGTTGGTTCAAAAATAAAATCGGTATAGTTTGAATGAATAAAAATTATGGGTAAACCGTGAGTCAACAATAATATTTGTTGTAGCTATACAGAACAATACATTTCTCAGCGTGTATTGGTATTGCGCCTATTGGTGTATTGTATTGCGCCTATTGGTGATGCAAATCGTCATAAGATACATTTCGTTTAGTAGATAATATTTAAATAGTACGTCTCCATTTATCGAAGCTTTAGAATTTGGTCTGAAATAAAAAGAAAGACATAATTCAATTTCCCTAAAATTTCAGATTTCTTGCACCACTTGGCCTAAAAAGTGTTTCTATTATCGCACTTCGCATAAGAAACACATGCGATTGACCATCAAAGGAACCAAAATTTAAAGTTCCAGTTCCAGTTATGGCAAACGTGATTAAAAATACAAAAACAAAGTTTTGGCTCAGTTTCGATATTTTTCCTTCAAAATATGCATTGAAAGCTTTCATTTGACGTATTGAAAGTGAGTTTTTCCCAGAATTTTTAAACATAGTTCTTAACTAGTATTCACTTTTGATTTTTTTTTCAAATTGGTTATTTTGTTACCTAAAGATTTTAAAACCCCCCCTCCCCCATATGTCACAATAAGTAACGGTTGCTCAACCCCCTCCCTCCCCTTCATGCGTTACGTAATTTGTGCACAAAGCCTAAAATTCCATGCGCATCCCAAAATACAGAGGCCACTACCTTTGTGCTGTGTACCAATATCCTCTTATCCTTTCCCACGCTAAGTCTGCATAATGCATGTCAACAACCATAAACGGTTAAGTTGAACCATCATCATTCCTCACAGTCCATAAGACTGCAATTCTAAATATTTCATAACCAGTCGAAGGGACAAACCTTTCTTCTTGCATAAATCAATTCACACTTCCAAGCTAACATGTAGCGTGAGAAGTTAATTTCAAAACACTTAAAGCGCACGACCCGTAATATGACGCTCAGCATTCTGCTTCGCTTATAACGGACCTACATTCTGGGGCTTATTACGGTTGTCACCTTCACTATCACTTTCACTTCACTTACACATCACCTCACTTTTTTTATGCTATTACTGGTATCACCGTGATCAATAATGAACTCCGTGAGGTGGAAGTTATAGTGAAGTGAAAATCGTAGTAGCCCTCAGAAAATCTATGGTTGGCGTCACTTTCTTCGGTGGCGTGATGGTGCCGTGGCAACCATAATAACACCGAGTTCATTCGAATCGTCACCTCGGATGAACTCTTTCATATTTTTTCACTTGGGTGACATTCGTAATAAGGTTTTTTGTTTTCACTTCGTTTTCACCGTGAAGTGAAAAGCGTAATAAGCCCCTCTGTCTATGTCAATGATCGTTCCTAATGCAAAACAAAGGCACACCACTCAGCGCAACTATATCTATCTCTTTCACTGCATTCTGCATTATTTACCAATAAGAATCGATCCCTATTGGATCGCTAGACTAGGATTATGTAAAACTATGTATGACTATGGAACCTAGCTGGTAAGAGAATTTTAAATAAAGAGAGATTCCAAAAAGTGACATCGTCGAGTCAAGTCGATCGAAAGAACCGTCCAATAACGTAAAAACGTTATACCTTCCCAGCCGATGTTTGAGTCTTTGGACGCTTTGGACGGCTTTCTCCATCTGCACGCCACTCAACAGACTGCCGATTTGATTCCGGAGTGAAGTGGTGAATCCATGTTTCATTCATTGTGATGTATCGCCGCAAAAACTTCTTCTTGTTTCGCGTGAACATCTCCAAACAGCTCTTGGAATCATCGAATCGTTGTTGTTTTTGCTCTGGTGTGAGTAAACGCGACACCCATTTGGAAAACAGCCTTTTCATACCCAAATGTTCGCGTATGATGGTGTAAACACTACCTTTTGTTACCTTTAGAGTGTCAGCTATCTCTTGCCACTTCACTTTGCGATTGCCCATGATGATTTTCAGGGGTTTTTTTTTTCAATATTTTCCGGAATTACTGCCTCCAGGGCGTTCAGCATCATCGGTGTCCGTACGACCACGTTTGAAATTGGCAAACCATCGTTTGATGGTCGTTTTCGATGGAGCAGAGTCCGGATATCATTTTTCAAGCCAAGCTTGGGCTTGAACGGTGTTTTGTCCCATCAAAAAGCAATGATATATCAACACACGAAATAGCTTTGGCGCCATCGTTTTTAAGAATCACAAAACTAGCGTCACTTAAACCGCTGTAATTCCATAAATAATAAACCAAACGTCATGAAATTTTGACAGTAATCTTTTGAAGGTTGGTACCCCTGAAAATGGATCAGAAAAACCATATGGATATTTTTTTTAGTGGCGCCATCTGGTAGTTAATGACCGATATGTTAGAAGAAGCAGAAAAGCTTTGGCAATGTTTGACATCATAACAAATCCTATAATAACAATAAGTATTCACATAAAACCATCTGAAGCAAGCGTTGTGCTTCAGGATCTTATTGATTATACTGCGAAGCGATAACACAAAAATTTTTTTTTTAAAAAAAAAAAAAAAAAAAAAAAATTCTCAACACACAAAAATATTGTGAAATGTTTTTTCATTATAAAAAAAAAAAAAAAAAAAAAAAAAAAAATACTCTCGTGTATATCGTTCTTTTTCAAATAAAAAAAATAGAAAAAAAAAAAGAGAAAATAATATAAATTTTCCCCCCCTTCTTTTTTAAAAAAAAAACCAACCTAATTAAACAAACGAACCCCAAAAAAAACATTATTATAGCTTTTAATAAACCAATTAAGGTTGAAGAAGTCGTAATTAATTTGGGCAATGATGATGATTGTCTGCTTCTTTTTCTTCTTCTTCCTGTCAAAATTTATTTTTAGCCATTTTCGGTAAAATATCATGACTTACATTTTTTTGTGCACGTTCACTGAGTAGAATTGTTTTTTTCTCACTTTTTAAAAAAAACATTTTATCAAACAATACACTATGAATTCACTTTAATCTGGTAGTTTTTCAAAACTTGGTTCGCTACCACAATACACCAACACAAACTCGCCATTTGCTTCTCAAACTAACACTATTACAAGGACCCATCACTTAATTTTTCCATAAATCATTCTGGTTGATTTCCATATTTTCACAGCTATTAAAGGGATTCACAGCTATCGTGCTGGATTTTTCTTTCTAAGAAAATTCACTTTTTGTTCCTTCAAGCACTTATAAATGAGAAAACTGCTTCCGAAAATTCCAAACGAGAAACAAGCCAGGCCACTGTATTGTCAATGTAGCAGAACAGCGCAACTCGTAAAATCACTCGCGCCCCAAGTGAAAATTCACAATCCATTTGAGCGCATTGCAACTTCGAGATTCTCAACAATATAACAATAAGCCACTCTTTCGACAGCACACACACACACTACGCTTCAAGCGAGCCAGAGAATCATCGATCATCGACAGTTGCCAGATTTACATCTTGATATTTTTAACTGATAGGTTTTGGCATGTTCAAAAACTGAAATACATCTGTACAAAACATGTTGTTTCAGATGTTTTTCGATGTCTTATGAAATATTTATTGAGTTGGAAGCAAAATATTCGCTAATTTGCTATGTAACATAATCTACCATGAGCAACAATTTTGAAAGAAATAATATTCTTCCCTGAGTTGGCAACTATGCTCGTCAGCTGATATTTTCGCTCCGCCCAGTTTCCTCCTATCAATTTGTAAACAATCTTTGCAAAGAACGAGCGTAACTTTGTCAATAATTGAAATTAATTCCGGTGAGTAGTTATGTCGCAGAAAAGGAAAGCACAACGGGTGGTGTTAATTTGTGAAGCAACGAAGCGGTTTGCGCAGGAACAGTTGAGCGGGAGTGATCAGGAAGAATATTTATCGTTGGATCAATATTCGACACTCATCAACGGATCAAAGTGTTCTGTTTGTCGAAGATCCAGTGAGTAGTGATTGTTATTAAGAACGTGAAGATGAAAATGTTAAATGGAATTGTGCACCATTATCCATTATTTGTAGAGTATGCTAGCCAGCATTGTTGTGTTTCGATCTGTACTAAAGAATCCCTCGAAAGTTTTATAACGGCACTGCAATGAATGAAAGAGAGCGAGCCCGGAGAGAATCTCTCAATTGTAGATTCGCCCTAATGAAAAAAAACCCTAGATATCTAAAAATTGAATAATCTAATGTATTCAAAAAAAAATTAATATCTAATCTAAAAATCTTAACACCCAGTTCAATTCAGTTCCAGTCTAAATCAGGGGGTCTAAAAATCTAAAAATCGAAAAATCTAAAAATCGAAAAATCTAAAAATCTAAAAATCTAAAAATCAAAAAATCTAAAAATCTAAAAATCTAAAAATCTAAAAATCTAAAAATCTAAAAATCTAAAAATCTAAAAATCTAAAAATCCAAAAATCTAAAAATCTAAAAATCTAAAAATCTAAAAATCTAAAAATCTAAAAATCTAAAAATCTAAAAATCTAAAAATCTAAAAATCTAAAAATCTAAAAATCTAAAAATCTAAAAATCTAAAAATCTAAAAATCTAAAAATCTAAAAATCTAAAAATCTAAAAATCTAAAAATCTAAAAATCTAAAAATCTAAAAATCTAAAAATCTAAAAATTTAAAAATCTTAAAATCTTAAAATCTTAAAATCTTAAAATCTTAAAATCTTAAAATCTAAAAATCTAAAAATCTAAAAATCTAAAAATCTAAAAATCTAAAAATCTTAAAATCTAAAAATCTTAAAATCTAAAAATCTACTCTACTACTCTTGTTGGAACACACGGTGAATTTAATCGGTAGCTGTTGCAAATCAGAATGATAGTTGGCTGAGCGGAAATGTGATTTTCGCAGTGAATTATCCAAAAACTTCACGGAAAAGAAACTAAAACCATTCTCCTAGAGCTGCAGGAGAACTCAGCAGAACCGTCTGCGAGGAAATAAAATCAAAATTTGCCACCGAAGGATTGGGATTCGAGGCGGCGTCAAGTACAAGGGCAGAAAGTCGTCGTAATTCTGGAAAGGTATTCAAAAAAATTGCGGAAAATCCATAATTAGATCTTGCAGACTCATTTACACCTGAAACCAGTCATGATACCGCTGTATTAATGTCTCCCGAAAAAGCAATCGGCCACATTTGTCGAAATTATTGCAGTAAGGCACAATACATGGACGTACGAGTTACTGCCATGGAGCAGTAGTAATCTATACCCGCCGTACAACACTTTAACACATCGGTCAATAAGTCCCGGGCCTAAGTAGGAAAACAACATTTTTTTGCCAAAATTCATTTTTCTTCATCAATATAATCTCATTTTAGAGTGATACAATCATTCCAACGTTTCTATAGCCGGTGTAGAACGATTTATCAAGACCCTCAAAATATGCTTCAGTTTCAGCAATCACTTTCTCATCTAGGCCAAATCTCTTTCCACGGAGCATCTTTTTGAGTTCTGCGAAGAGCCAGTAGTCGCTGGGGGGGCAGATCTGGATAATACGGTGGGTGCGGTAGCAATTTGGAACCCAATTCGACCATTTTACACCTTTTTATTCTTCAAATGAGGCCTTTTCTGGGCGATTTCGGCTTTCAAACGATCTAACAAACCGATATAATAGTCTCTGTTGATTGTTTTTCCATGTTCCAAGTAGTCAATCAATAAGGCTTTGTGCACAAATTACGTAACGCTAAAAAACGGGATTTTGCACCCCTCCCTCCCCTATGTAACAATAAGTAACACGTGACCAGACTCCCCCTCTTTAATTACGTAACGCTCACGGACCTCCCCCCCTTATTTCTCAATTGTTATAAAAACATCACAAAAACTGTTATTGTTGTTGCTTTTATATTTAATTCTCATTTGATTCAAAATTGTAGTATCCAGACAATAGTTCAATCATTTTATTTGTGTAACTTAAAATTGATAAAGATTGCAAACATCAGTCCACTATTTTCATTAAAGTAACATAGCCTCGGCTTTTTTTTTTGCACCGATATTTCACCATGGTCAATACCGTGTGAAAAATGGAAATACTCTTGTTGGTGCATCAAATTTAACGCCACTTGATGGAAACAGTTCAAATTTATTTCCTATACTTTTTTAGGCTATAGTGAAATTTTTATTACGCTACATAATTTTTTCACAGAAGTACGTATTTTAGAAATTGGTATGTCCAAAATTGACTTTTGTTACATGTGTTATCAAATCTTCAAATTTATTAACCATAAGAACATGAAATTTTGTTCACATGAGGTTAATACACTAGTTATAGGGCTGTCAAAAATGTTTATAATAGACAAAGTTACAGGAGTTTGAACGTGACGTTTTTTGGACGCAAAATTTTGCTCGGCTTTTTGTTTTGCTACTGAGTGTACTTCTTTTTATTTTATTTGAATTTCCATAACATAATCTTTTGAAAAGTAAATAAAATTTATTATTATCTCAATGGTTTTAATGTAAATAACAATATATTTATATATATTTTTTGTTACAATTCCACCGCTTAGTTCGAGTCACTGCAAAGGTGCATTGCTTCCAAAAATCTTATTTTTTGATTCAACAATAAGGGCTTTTTGTTTCCAATAGAAGCCTCCTTTGCAGCGCTTTTAGAAACAACAATATTTATCGTTGGTTCAAAAATAAAATCGGTATAGTTTGAATGAATAAAAATTATGGGTAAACCGTGAGTCAACAATAATATTTGTTGTAGCTATACAGAACAATACATTTCTCTATTGGTGTATTGTATTGCGCCTATTGGTGATGCAAATCGTCATAAGATACATTTCGTTTAGTAGATAATATTTAAATAGTACGTCTCCATTTATCGAAGCTTTAGAATTTGGTCTGAAATAAAAAGAAAGACATAATTCAATTTCCCTAAAATTTCAGATTTCTTGCACCACTTGGCCTAAAAAGTGTTTCTATTATCGCACTTCGCATAAGAAACACATGCGATTGACCATCAAAGGAACCAACATTTAAAGTTCCTGTTCCAGTTATGGCAAACGTGATTAAAAATACAAAAACAAAGTTTTGGCTCAGTTTCGATATTTTTCCTTCAAAATATGCATTGAAAGCTTTCATTTGACGTATTGAAAGTGAGTTTTTCCCAGAATTTTTAAACATAGTTCTTAACTAGTATTCACTTTTGATTTTTTTTTTCAAATTGGTTATTTTGTTACCTAACGATTTTAAAACCCCCCCTCCCCCATATGTCACAATAAGTAACGGTTGCTCAACCCCCCTCCCTCCCCTTCATGCGTCAGTATTTTCCGGAATTACTGCCTCCAGGGCGTTCAGTATCATCGGTGTCCGTACGACCACGTTTGAAATTGGCAAACCATCGTTAGATGGTCGTTTTCGATGGGGCAGAGTCCGGATACCATTTTCCAAGCCAAGCTTGGGCTTGAACGGTGTTTTTTTCCCATCAAAAAGCAATGATATATCAACACACGAAATAGCTTTGACGCCATCGTTTTTAAGAATCACAAAACTAGCGTCACTTAAACCGCTGTAATTTCCATAAATAATAAACCAAACGTCATGAAATTTTGACAGTAATTTTTTGAAGGTTGGTACCCCTGAAAATGGATCAGAAAAATCATATGGATATTTTTTTAGTGGCGCCATCTGGTAGTTATTGACCGATATGTTAGAAGAAGCAGAAAAGCTTTGGCAATGTTTGACATCATAACAAATCCTATAATTACAATAAGTATTCGCAAAATACCATCTGAAGCAAGCGTTGTGCTTCAGGATCTTATTGATCATACTGCGAAGCGCCTAATTGAGTACACACTTAGATTTTTTACAGAAATCAGTAAAAAAAAATTACTGAATTCTCAACAGCTAAATGTTCGGTAATGTTTGCTTACGTTAAATAACAACAACAAACATTACTAACTAATCCTGTCACGTGTATATCGTTTTATTTCAAGTAGGATGAATTGCAAAGTGATGAGATTAATAAAGGTACATCTTCCCTACATTCTTTGGTAAAATTGTAACCTAGCTAATTAAACGAACGTTGCCAAAAAAAAAACATTATTATAGCTTTTAATAAACCGATTAAGGTTGAAGAAGTCGTAATTAATTTGGGCAATGATGATGATTGTCTGCTTCTTTTTCTTCTTCCTGTCAAAATTTATTTTTAGCCATTTTCGGTAATATATCATGACTTACATTTTTTTGTGCACGTTCACTGAGTAGAATTGTTTTTTCTCAATTTTTTAAAAAAACATTTTATCAAACAATACACTATGAATTCACTTTAATCTGGTAGTTTTTAAAAGCTTGGTTCGCTACCACAATACACCAACACAAACTCGCCATTTGCTTCTCAAACTAACACTATTACAAGGACCCATCACTTGATTTTTCCATAAATCATTCTGTTTGATTTCCATATTTTCACAGCTTTTAAAGGGATTCCCAGCTATCGTGCTGGATTTTTCTTTCTAAGAAAATTCACTTTTTGTTCCTTCAAGCACTTATAAATGAGAAAACTGCTCCCGAAAATTCCAAACGAGAAACAAGCCAGGCCACTGTATTGTCAATGTAGCAGAACAGCGCAACTCGTAAAATCACTCGCGCCCCAAGTGAAAATTCACAATCCATTTGAGCGCATTGCAACTTCGAGATTCTCAACAATATAACAATAAGCCACTCTTTCGACAGCACACACACACACTACGCTTCAAGCGAGCCAGAGAATCATCGATCATCGACAGTTGCCAGATTTACATCTTGATATTTTTAACTGATAGGTTTTGGCATGTTCAAAAACTGAAATACATCTGTACAAAACATGTTGTTTCAGATGTTTTTCGATGTCTTATGAAATATTTATTGAGTTGGAAGCAAAATATTCGCTAATTTGCTATGTAACATAATCTACCATGAGCAACAATTTTGAAAGAAATAATATTCTTCCCTGAGTTGGCAACTATGCTCGTCAGCTGATATTTTCGCTCCGCCCAGTTTCCTCCTATCAATTTGTAAACAATCTTTGCAAAGAACGAGCGTAACTTTGTCAATAATTGAAATTAATTCCGGTGAGTAGTTATGTCGCAGAAAAGGAAAGCACAACGGGTGGTGTTAATTTGTGAAGCAACGAAGCGGTTTGCGCAGGAACAGTTGAGCGGGAGTGATCAGGAAGAATATTTATCGTTGGATCAATATTCGACACTCATCAACGGATCAAAGTGTTCTGTTTGTCGAAGATCCAGTGAGTAGTGATTGTTATTAAGAACGTGAAGATGAAAATGTTAAATGGAATTGTGCACCATTATCAACTGGGGAATTATTTAGTGAACAAATTTTCAAATGTTTTTCTACCGTTGAATCTGATGAGTGGAAAAAAGGCAATAAATCTTTCTAAGGTGATTCGAGGAGCATACCCTCCTCTTTCTGAAGGGGGGCTCCCATTCAAATGGAATACAAATTTTTGCGTAATTTGAGAACTAATCAAGCAAACGGAACCAAATTTGGCAAGTGGAGGTTTTTGAACGCAAGAAATGTTTCTATGGTGGTTAGCACATCCCCAGCAGGGTTGTTTCCTCAGTACATTATGGAAGATGTTTGTTCATGCAAGAAAGGGTGCAACAAAATTTGAAAATTTTCGATGCTTTTTTCAGACATTTTCCTTCACAAAAAAAAAATATGAAAATTACTTATGATGTAATCTAAACAACCACTGAAAACTCGTCGACATAATTGATCGTTGAACATATTTTTCAATTTAAAGTACAGTAAATAGCAAGTTCATGTAAAACTGTATCACATTTAAAAATATACACTAGCCTGAATTCATATTTGCAATCGATAAGAAATAATTATACGATACGCTCTTATTTTTCCAACTCAAACGCTTGAAATTTACATGAACTCAACAGAATTCAGCATCATTGATCAGCTTGTCATGTCAGAGTGAAAAAGCTGTCACCGCCATATTGTGTTCCTTTAGGTTCGGGAGTGAAAAGCTAAATATTTTGAAGAATGTTTTGAAAATGTTCGAAAAAAATTTTGGTGTTATGGGGAAAACCGCGGGGGGGTGTGTTTGATTTCAAAACCCCCCCCCCAACCCACCCAAACCAATATATATACAAAAGCCCGATAGAAAAAAAAAAAAAAAGAAAGAGAATGATTTCTCTTTTTTTTTTTCTTTTGTGATGATAAAAAAAAAAATACAAAACCACAAAGGAATTTTTCTTAAAAAAACCACACAACACCCCAAAAAAAAAAAAAAATTAATAATAAACTTGCTCATTTCTTTTTATAAAAAAAAAAAAAACAAAAAAAAAAAATGTTTTTTCGAATCCCAACGGATTTGACCGGTAGATTAAAGCATATTTTAAATCTACAGCGCTTATTTATTAAGTACGAGTAAATTTACAGCTAACACTTTTCTGTGCTGTAAATGGTGACGTTTGTTTTTTCGCTGCAAAACAGCAAATTGAAAATTATAAAAAAATACTGATATTACAACTAACAGTAGTATCCAAAGTAGTTTTTGAAATTAACTGTGATGAAGCAATGTTTTGGAAGTCAACCAAACCAAAACCGGTCGCGTTCTCTATTCGATAAAAAATAGTCGTAGTCGTTGAATTTTGTGGATCGTGAAAATAACATTCTATAAATGGTGAAAAATATAGCAGGGCTTACATTGACTGAGTGATTGGAGAAAAACGTTATCAAAAAGTCACAAAGAACAAAACACGGAGAACAAAACGGTCCATTTTTTAACTTGTGCAAATTTTCTGTGGCTCATCGACCCAATTCGTGTGTTTCTTCGACAGATGACGTTGTAAGTTCGTGGCTTCGCAGTGTTATGGAAACGGTTGTCTGCTTGCTTCTCATAAATGGTATACAGGATCCAGCAAAACTCAGCTAAGTATTATATTTAAGATGTACATAGATAATCCAGACTACCTGGGCTGTACAACATGTGGAATTGAAGGTCTGAATATATTGATGCAGTTCAGGCCCAACTTTGGGTTTTATTTTACTTGGCGAGCTTCGCCTCTGTCTCACTCTCATATACCGCGTTGACGTCGTAAAGTTTGAAGTTTTCAATCGTAGTGCAGAAAGTGTTTTAAATGTATATTATCCATTTCAAATTTTTGATTTATTCACCAAAACTCTGCAATTTTTGGTTTCACGTGAATAGCCAATCCACATTCGACCCATTGATCTCAGATCTGATGTTCAAACTCACGGTTTATTGAAAAGATGCAGCTTCGAACGGAGATAAAGGAAATCAGCTTCTGTCCGGTCAGCTAAATTTCTCCTGACAAATCATCACCAACTTTCCAAATTGGTGTCCATGCAGTGTTGAAAAATTCCTTGTCTTCCCAATAAAAAGCCACGATTACTCTTCGTGAGTGGCTCCAGCAGCATCCTTACAGTTGCCTTAAAGACTGCCCCAGACAGTATGAACGCATCCAGTTCTCAGTAAGAATATTACACAAGTATTGGAAATTCAATTTTTATTAGATATACTTTCAACATTTAATTAACACATCTGGTTAGTGCTCTGAATATTTGCAATCTAGCGATTGTATGCTAGCTGACATTCTTCATAAGATTCAGCACAAACTTCTTAGCGACAAGTTTTGACACTTTTTTACTATCTTTTTCAAAGTGTTGAGTGGTATCTGCTGTCGAGACATGTTTCCTAAGATGTGCCTTCGTCAAAAATCTTCAACTGGTCGAATTTGCGAGCAATTAGAAGGGTTCATGTCCTTTGGGCAGACATACCACACATTAACAATTTTCAATTTCCATGCCCCAAGTCGTGGATACGCCAAATTTCTAGGAAACCTGGGTACACAAATTATGTCTATAAGAAACCTTAATAAGATGATATCAACAATCAATATGAAAGTAGCGATTGGACATTGGTTCACTGTTGTAGAGCCCCTCGATCTAGAGTGCGCGTTGCAGTCTGCACCCAGCAATACATTGTTGTGCATTTCGGTGCTGGAGTTTTTGTTTTTGTTTTGATTCGCAGGGTGGTTGAGACATAGTATTTGAGGGTGTGCTGGTGTGAGTTGCGTTATTTGGGGCGGATTGAGCTTGGGACCGATGTGCAATTGCTTCCCGAGCCAAAGACTATATCCGAGTGTGTGTGTGTGTGCCCGAGGGGGGAGGGGAGGTGTGTGTTTGCGTGTGTGTTGCGTGATTTGGTCTCTATGCAACATTTTTCTCTTTTCAGAAAGCGAGTAATGGCGCTATAACCATATGCCAAAAAGGCTAGGACAAGAGTTAGTGCTCATGCCCCAACCGACAGACAAGCTCCCACGCAATAAGAGCCTGGATACAAATAGGAATTGCCTGTGTTGCAGCCCACAACAGCAGACAACAAAGGAGTGCATTTACTTTCTTAGCTTCGTCACTCCCAACGACCTATATACATATAAAAAGAAATATGCTTTCTCGCCAAGCAAAGCCTCCCTCACAATCCCATCCAACTTCCAACTCCAGATGTCTATGAAGGTAGCATGAGTTCTCAGCATCTTCTTAAGTAGACATCTAATCAACACTTCCCTCCCATCCCATGCTGATCATAAGGACCTGGCCAGGTGTTGTGCAAAGAGATCGATGGATGAAGAGCCTGTCACACCCAAGGCAGCTCTTCTGGCGCTTCCATCGTCTCTACAACAGCCAACCCAGGATTGTGTATGGTCGGAAAATGCTATGCTATGCTATGCTATGCCTTTTTTTGCAAAAAACAACACAAAAATTATTTTATATGACGGAGAAAATTTTATTACATCAAGTCACCACAAAATACATTTTTCGTTCCAACTGTTTTCTTCATTTTTTTCACACTCTTATTGCTTCACTACTCGCTTTTCCCTCCCCACCACAAATTTTCTATATGCACTCCCACATTTTTATTAGAGAGCTTTCGATACCAACACAATTCAAGAATTTGTATATTGGGTGATAAGCACAATAATACTCTATGCCCAAGGAAATCGAGAAGATTTCCAACCCGAAAGATTTTCTCAACCGGACCGTGTATGGATTCCCGCTCTTCAGCATAATGAAGAATACAGCTGGCATAACAAATATATGTCCCCGTATGCTGAGTGTGGTTCTGGAGCTTTACTGAGCAAGTTTGTTGCTGATCGCGAACAAATAAAATTAGCGCAAGAAAAAATCAAGCTTCGACCGGACTTCTGCAGAAAGGCAGCCAAATCAACGTTTGAGTACAGAAACTAGGGAGAAGTAGCACTGACTATAAACGAAACGATTTTTGATTTTGATAATGACATACCAGCAAAGATTCAAAGCTATTCTGTAAGAATTATTTCAAAATATTCGTGCTGGTTCAAACCCTTTGATCCATACTTTAATTATTTATTCTAGCTTTCCGAAGAATCTAGGAGAAAAATTAACACGATGATAACAACGGCAGAGAAGGAAAGTTTGCCAAAGGGAGCATACTCTCATACTCAAGCTTCACAGCTGATGTGATTGATTCTACAGAAGAAACATTGAAAAAAAAAATGTGATTTGATTTTACTTACGATCACAACATGGAACCACATCCATCAGAACAATCATATTGTCGGAACACTTCTACAGCACGTCAAAAATGTAACCGGATACGATTTTAATATAACGAATATTTTCATTGACCAATGTCATAATTTCTTTTGTTGTATACCCGATGGTTTGTATAATAGACTACTGTAATCCATGTTAAATTTTATTATTGAATTAATTTTTCAGCATATGTGACATGAAAACCCAACTATGGAAAAGCGATACGCAAGCATTTTCACCTCGTGAGTTATTAAAATAAATAGATGTTGCAGGAAATTTCAATACTTCCCACGAAAACACATGTCTCAAACACGGATACACGTTTAGTGGTAAGCTTAAGACTAGATTTTGATTTTCATTTCCTCACACATATGTTCAAATAGACTTACCAATACAAGGGCAATGCAATCATTGATTTCGAAAAATAATTACGAAGTCTTCAATTTCCCCTAAAAAACTTAGGGTGTCCCCACAAGAAAAAGCAAATTTTTTACTAAAACTTTTTCAAGTTTGCCAACAAAGTTGTCTCTAAAGCTTGCTTCAGATAGAATTGGAACAAAAACAATTGTCTGTATATCAGTTATTTATAATTGAATTCAAGATCTTGTTTTATACAAATGTAGCGTTTTCTTCATACTTTTAAGAAAAAATACGGATAAAATTATTCGTCACGGTTTCGAAGGAATTCTCGAATTTTTCCTGTAACACGGCTCATTAGGCGGCGCACACCTTCTTCTTCCATCGTTTTAGCTATCTTATTCCACCAGGTCTTCATCTGATTGATGTCTTTGACAACCTTTCCATTTGCCTTGAGTCTGCTCTTCATGATTGCCCAGTATTTCTCAATAGGGCGGAACTGGGGGCAGTTGGGTGGGTTAAAGTTTTTCGGAACAACCTGGACCCCTTTCTCTGCATACCATTCTTGAACGACTTTGCTGTAATGACAGCTTGCCAAATCTGGCCAAAACATTACGGGATGGTCGTGGGATCGAATGAACGGCAAAATTCGTTTTTGGAGACACTCTTTTTGGTATAGTTCCGACGTCATTGTCTTATTTGTAACGAAAACTTTCGTTTTTTTTTTGCCACAGCTGCAAATGCCCTGCCAAATCATGAATTTTCGTGCAAATTTGTCGTCAAAAACACATTTAAATTTGACTGGACGCGGCTGGGTAGCTCAGTGGTTACCCGTTCTGCTTACTGAGCAGATTGTCGGGAGTTCAATCCCAGGCCCGTCCCCTTCCTTGCCATTTTCCACTTGCCTCTTTCTATCCACTAGATTTAAAATAAAAAGCAGTCTACTGCGCTTTCTTTCATTGATCGCATCACTTACCACAGTGCATCCATGATCTAAAAATAACCTACCTAACTAACACAACTATTCTTCCCTTGGCAATTGTAGAGATGCAGTGGTGTTCACGGTCTCTAATAACAACGATTGTCAAACTAATCATCCTTCCCCCCTCCCCAAAAGACCGTCAGGACGTGGCCGGCGCTGGTCCTGATCTATAAATAGAATTAGTGAACTTGTACATTGAAGATGTAAAGCTACTCCCAAGCTCCATCTATGTGGTTCTCTGTGCAATTACACTAGTTCTGTCAGTAAGGGAGTAGCAACTACGAAATTGCACGGTCTTTTTTTTTTAAAAAAAAAAGCAAATTTAAATTTGGCTGGAACATCCCCCCGAGCCGTTACAAAGTAAAATTTTTGACCTGGGATTTGCCCGAAGTCAGCCTTGACATAGGTTTCATCGTCCATCAGAAGACACCCGTCGAACTTGGTCAGCACCTGGTCGTATAGCTTCCGAGCACGGATTTTGGCCACACTATTCTGTTTTATGGTCCGATTTGGCTGTTTGCTAGCTCGATACGACTTGATTCCTTCCCGGAGTCGAGTTCTCCTCACAGTACTATGGGCAGCACCGAATTTTCTGGCCAAATCATGGTCCGACAGATTGGGATTCCTCTTAATCGTCTTCAAAATCTTACCACGCAGTTTCCGGTCGACAGTTCCACTCCGACGATTGGCTTGAGGCTTCCGAATCGTCGTCAATGTTTCCTTATACCGTTTGATAACGCGCCATACGGTATTTCTGGGCAATTTCAGCTGTTTAGCTAGCCTAGATGCAGACCACAATGGATTTTCCAAATAACTGTGCACAATTTTTTCCCTTCTTTCGGCTTCCATGTTGATTGTTTACAAAGTACAGTCGATTTGCGGAATGTCAAAAATACATACGTGAAGCTGACAAAATTCCCGACACGTGGGCGCCAAGAACTTCTAAATCCGTCCACAATATGAGCAAAAGATTGTTCCAATTCTAAATGAAGCAAGCCTTAAATGGTTTTAATAACTTAAAAAGATGTAACTTTTGACCTATAAATCTTGCTGATATCTTTTACAGTAAGCGAGTTATTTACGATTCTATCATAAAATTACGCCCTTTTCAAATGTGTTTTATTCAATATAAAAAAAAACTTATCACCAGTTTTCAAATAAAATATGCAATAATATGAAACCTCCCAAATGCAGTTAAGAATTTTTTTTTGTCTGCCCCAATCAGAGAAATGAACATTTGAAAAAGTCTTATTTTTTTACAAAAACCATAATAACTTTTGTTTGCCATACGACAGCGACGATTTCAGTACATCAAAAGTTGTATCTTTTATTATTCTACAATCAATGCAAACACAGCTGCTAAAAAAGTTGAAAAAAAAGTAATAGCAAAATAACTGATTTTTATAGGGACACCCTAAGCTACGTAGGAAAAATTACACTGATTCGGTCATTTCTAAAGCTGCAGAAAAATTTGTTCAACCAAAGTTGCTTAATTTTTTTTCATGTACAACTTTTCTAAGAAATATATGCCTTTATTTCTGCAAATAAAAAAGCTAGATTTTCGATTTCTCTGAAAAAAAAAGGACCACCCTAGTTTTCATTCAAACCAAAAGAAGGACCTTACTATTAAAAACAACTTTGTAGGAGACAAATTTGCTCCAAAACTTAAAACTTAGGCTGAAAACGTATCTTTCCAGCTGAATTCGCATTCTGGGCCACTGTGCACTGTTTTGACTGGTCTTTGATATCTGATGTGTTGTGATGGATCAACGTTTAATACATGGCTACAAAATTGCGCAAAAACTCGTTCGTATTCCTGTTGAACAACGCCAAATACTCCTATGAAACATATCTTCTGACTGGTCAAGACGCACACGATTTCGTGCAGCAACCTTCGGTTTCTTTTTATCTAAAGCCTGTCCACGTTAAATGTCGGACACTTTTCTTTCAGTGTAGATTTTGAATTTTTTCACGGATCGCTGAAACATTTCACTTATATGACAGCTGAGACTCTCCAACTTATTTCGTGGTACAACATGTTTACATTTTTGTTACATTCAGCAAAATGGCGTCGAATCAAGTGGAAGTGCGTAAACGCATTTTGTACGGACGGCAGCAAAATCCAAATTTATCGGTACGCGATCTTGCCAAGAAACTAAAACTACCGAAAAGTATCGTGTTTTGTGTTTGAAAATCATTTGACCAGTGCTTGACTGTGGATTGGAAGGTTGGAAGTGGAACAAATCGAAAAGTATGCTCCCAACAAATGAACAAGAATGTGGTAGCCATTATTGAGAAAAATCACAATTCTTCTGTGCAAAATGTGGCTCGCAACGTTGGGAAGTCAAACTCATACGCACAAAAAGTGAAGCAGAGGCAAAGATTGAAGACGTACAAAGTGAAAAAGGTGCCCAACCATGATGACAGGTAAAATTTCACTGCACAATGTCGTGCTAAGAAGCTTTACACCAATTATTTGCAAACATTTTCTAGTGTCATAATGGACGACGAAACATACGTACTCCAAGACTTTAAACAGCTTCCGGGTAGGGCTTTTTACACCGCAATGCAAAGCAACGCCGCTGCCGAGCATTTCCGTACAAAGAAGGTGTCCAAATTCTCGAAGAAGTATTCGATTTGGCAGGCCATAGGACAAGGATGTGTCCGAGGAAGAATGTCTGCAAAAGCGATTGCTATCGTCAACTCTCCAGCTCTGTTTTGGCCTTATTTGGCCCCTTGTCATCATGCAAAATCCGTCCTGGAATGGTATAAGGTATAGGGTACAAGAGGTGAAATAGCCAATCCGCCAAACTGTCCAGAACTTCGCCCAATAGAGAAGTACTGGGCTCTTGTTAAGCGGAAACTATTCGGAACTAAGAAGAAATCTGAGGATACTGTACGGAACCTGAAAGTTCGTGAATTTTACGGAAAGCAGGAATGACAGCTTAATCAACTGTTTCTAATGCTGAAATAACTCTTTTATTGCGAAATAAACAATCGGTTTTGCTGAATTATGAGTATATTTTTTTGCTGCTATTATTTTGGTGTCCTAAATTTAACGTAGACAGGCTTTGGTCTAATCTCATACCAACTCAGTCAATTCTTGAAAGCATCCTGAAAATAGATGGACATACTTCGATCATTTTTGTTGTCTATTTGATTTATGGTTCACATCATAGATGCGCTACAAATACCAAAACCAGCCAACAGTGCAGCATTTAAGAGGAAAGAGGTACCTGTTTAGATCGATGATTTCAGCACGATATTCTAGAATCCAGTAGATGGAAGGAACGTGGAAATCTTGTACCGTGCGTTCCGTTATGGTCATTTGTAACTTGTTGATCGTTGGGACCATCTATTCTTTTTTTTTTAGTACCTTAACTATCGAGATTTTCACACTGTGCTGGTTCATCATCTTCTTTTTGGGTATTTTTGTAACTTGTCCGGGGGTGAGATTCGAGATCGTGACTTTTTCTTGAAAGGTATGGATGCTAACCACTACGCCGGGGTCAACCCCAAACATCTATTCTAGACATGAGCACTAACTCTCGTCCTAGCATTCGCTATCTGAAAAGTAAATTCAAAATCCGTATCTCGTTCAGAAATCTAAGATCTGAGAAATCGAAAAGTATTCCCCCATCTTGAAATTTATTTGGTAAACGCTCATAGATTAATCCTTCATAAAACTGGTTATGTTGCGAGTGATGGTATGAAAATAGTAAATACTAATGGAATGCTCTCACAAATGCCCTGACCTGGAAGCCACTTTCCTGTCCGTGCCAACTCTTTGGCGCTTTGGCCGGCTGGGTGCTTGGCCTCCAGCTCCCACCTCTTCCTACAGGTAGCCTGAGAAGGCTCTGCTCTAGGTCCTTGCTTATGTTGTTACGCTTTGACGTGAAGTCAATAATAGCGTTCAACTGATCGGACACTTCGACTACTTTGAAAAGCGTTTCCCGGTTCCTCTCCTTAACCATGACTCCGGACCCATCCATGGCCTCTCTTAGCTTGGTGGCATCTGCCTCATTTTTTTTACAAGGTTCGGGAAATCCTTATGGACTGACCTAACACCTTTGAGAAAAGGCCGACTTGTGATTACTTGTATTACTTCGTGGACGGTCTTGGCCATTAGGCCACTGTAGAGTTATTTAGCGTCTACTCCTTGCCTGAGCCATTTAGCTCTCACCTACCTTAGCTGAACCATTCAGCTACCACCCTCTACGTAATCAAATTTAGTAGTCCCCGACGGCGGATCTACCCTACTCCGACGGAGAATTACCCGGCAGTGGATCCCGAAATCGAATCACATACTGACGCAATCGACTCGATTTGTCCTCGACTGTGGACGTACCATCCAATGACGGAGAGTTCCCCGACTTTGGAACGTCCCCCGAGATCGACAACCCGCTACTCCACTTAACCATTAGCTTCTTGATTTTCCCACCATGTTCGCTGTAGAGCCAACATGCTTTGCGTTATGGCTCCATAAATCGCATTCCACGCATTTCCGTCACGACACATACTATAGACGACGGTAACTGGGCTGGTATCTGCCTCGCTGATGGAGAGCATCTCGCTTCGCAATGGTTCGAATCGTGGGCAGTCAAAGACCACGTGCTCTCGGACGTCTGCGAACTCTGGACAGAAGGGTGACCGGCAATGACGCTTACTGCCTCCGATGAAATAGTTCTATACGCATTCACCCGATTTCGCTTTATTCGCAGCGATGTGACCCAGGCTGGACCTCCGTATCCCCGTATCTATAATGATACACTAGTCAGATACACTAGTCATTAGATGCCGCTTACTACTGCTAGGTCCATAGCTATTCGGCATAATTCTGGCTACCGCTTTTTTCCCACAGGCATAATCTACGTGGCTAGTGATGTTTAGCCGGTCGTCGATCATCAGACCCAGATACTTCAGCACGCGCTTCGAGACAATAGCAAGCCCTCCGATGACGATTTCTGCTCGCTGTACCGCTTTGCACCTCCGTTTTGTAGAGGGGCAATCCGCATCCAATTTTCAATTATGTCGATTGCTTCGATCGCCAGCATTTCCACTTCTTCCAGTGTTTCGCTTGTCATTGACAGTACGATGTCGTCCCCTCCCCTCTCCCCTTTTCCCGGCTCCCCCCCCCCCCCCCCCCTCGTTCCCCCCCCCCGCCCCCCCCAAAAACCCTTCTTCACCCCCCCCACAAAAACAGCCCCTTCTTCTGCGCCGCCGCGCCACCACACGCCAATAATGAAGAAACACCCCCCCCCCCCCCCCCCCTAAAAAAACAACCCCCCCCCCCCCCCCCAAAAAACCCCCCCCACCCCCCCACACCCCCCCAAAAAAAACCGGGGGGTTTCCCGGGGAAAATTAACAAAAAATAATTTTTTTTTGCTAATTTTCAGAAAGAATATAAAAACTAATGTTGAGATTGTTTCTTTGGCTTTCAGTCTTTTATGTAGTGGAAACAGATATTTTTTCTATTTTCCGACGTTTCGGCGCAATGTATTTTGCCTTCTTCTAAGGATCACTGTAAATATAATATAATATGTCGGTATGCTACATTTCAGTTATTTTAATTTAATATTACATACTAGATTTCTGTTTTTGTCATTATATGTTTTGTTGTTACATTGAAACGTCTAGTAGTAGTTGTGTTGATCATCACTGTTGTGGACATATACATAAAAGGAAAGGTCAAATAAAATTAAACAAACATCAATAAAAAACATTGTATGGAACAAAACTATTTACCCTATTTTACACTACTTCACTGTTGTGGTATGTCTAGCTAACTAAAAATTGGTTGTTGTGGTCGATTTTAAGAGGTGGTGTCTGGGTTGATGTTCCTTGTGTTGGTGGTTCTATTTATAGTCATGTTTATTGTATGTATTAGTCCAGAGTATGTCGTACTTAGTCCATCTATATCTGTTCGTTTGTTTATACTACTATTGTCATTCATTATATTGATCATCTCTAAAATTGGTAGTGTATTCCCCAAAACCCCCTCCCAAATTTTTCCTTGTGCTTTTTTTTATTGTTCTTTTTAAAAGTTTGATCTAAAATACGAGTTTTGTCAAAATTGATGTGATAAAAGTGCAGTTTTTCCTTTCAGTGCTAGCACGGGTTCGTCTGTATAGGTTTGACCCGAATCTAGTAGACGTTTCAGTTGATTCTAGTTGCTCCTATGTCCTGACAATCTCTGTTCGAGTAGGTTGCTGGTCATCCCTATGTAGCACTTCGTGCAATCGTCACATTGGATCCGATAGACGACATTGTGGCGGTGGCTCACTGGTATCGGGTCTTTAGTGCGAGTGTAGAGGTGTCTAACCTTGTTTACACTGCGTGTGCTCACCGTCACAGATGGGTACTCACGTCGTAGTATTTTGATGATGGTCGGTGTGATAGATGGTATGAACGGGAGAGATCGGTATATTCTATCTCGTGTCAAATCGTTTGAGTGGTCCACGTGCTCGTTCGGCTCGTTGTTGTTGTTGTTGTTGTCTTGGGAAGTCCAATGGGTGTTGTTTAAATATCGGCTGATCAGGTTTCCAGGGTAATCGTTGTGTTTTAGTATGTTCGTTATGATCTCTTTTTTCCTCTTCGTGTCCAAATTGGTTGATAGTCTGTTTACTCGATCGATCATGTTTGTCATGGTATTTATTTTGAGAGAGATTGGGTGGAAGGACATGAAATTTAGCAGCCGACCCGAGGCTATTGATTTCATATACCATTCCGTACGGATCGTGTTGTTGTCCTGTCTGATGAGTGTCATATCCAAGTATGGGAGTCTACCGTCTTGTTCTATTTCGTGTGTGAATTGTATGTTTGGATGGTATTCATTGAATCTGTCCAATATGTATTGTATTTTGTCATCGGGTATGAGCAAAAATAGATCGTCGACGTATTTTCGTATCACTGGTATTTTGATGTCGTCATATTTGTTTACTGTATCTTCTCCCCACCTAATCACCCAGGGGGGTGAGGGGGTTCCCCCCTCCTTCCTTTTTTTTTTATTTTTTTTTTCGGAAACAAAGTACTTGGTCCATCCAAAAAGAACAACCCCTAGAAATAGATCAAGATTTTTTTCTTTTTTTTTTTTGATGGTATCCCATGTGTTGATGATGTCGTGTATTACCAATCGTTTGAGAATATTGGTAAATAACGACACTACATCAAATGAAACCATTACATGTGAACGAGCCGAGCGGGAAGGCACTGCCACTTTTTTAATGAATGGTTGAATCCGGAGCACCCACTCGCGCACAAGAATGTGATATATATTTTCTTTGAATGAGTTGCACTAATGTCCTTATAATTCGATAATAAAGTTATATTTATAAACTTTGGAGGTCTTGCGTTGCCTTAATCAATTAACTTATACACTTATGAACATTGCCGTTCCGATATTTTTCTTTATTTCTGTTTGGCATTTAACAATGAAATTGATTATAAACTACACTCGCCAAAATCCAAACTGGCACCGTCCTATACTAACGTCGCGGACTCAACGGGCAGCGTAACGATGCTGCTTTTAGAACTTAAAATTACCGAATCTCCTGTTATTTTCCCAACTTGGGCTTAAATATGAGCCCTCTCTGGCTATGTTCTTCAAAAATACCCTCTCGCCAAAACGCGGGTTCTGGTCACTCATTCTCACCGCGACCTATGGACTCTTCGGTCGATGTCCGAATTTCTGCTGAATCGAACTCAAAGTCAACCGAGACCATGAGGAATGTTTTTATATTTTGTTTGTTACCGGCGGGTTGTTTTTTTTTTCCTTTTTTTTTGCTACTTATGCACCTACCGGTGGGTTCGTTTTCTGTGGTCAGAGAGATTATCGCGCGCGCATGATTCCCTAAGCAAAACGCGAACCTGTAAGGGTCACAAACACTGAGGGCTGCATTTATGCGGAAAAATAGGCGCTGCAATACCCCCCTCTAATTGAGTTTTTAGGGCTACTAGAAAAGTTGCCATAAAACCGAACGGAAGGTGTTCCCTGCTCTAACTGTGTGATCCTGCACCCCCCTCCCCGAGGTATTCTCCAACCTTGCCGCATCCTTGATTGGTCATCTCCATCCACGCCGCATCTTCAATTTTTACTATATTTCGTCGTCGTTTTCGACCAGTCGTTGGGCAGGAGTTCTTGGACTTCCAGCATGGTAGCACCGATCGTCATTCGTCATCTGTCCAGTTTACTTCCATCTTCCGGGTCTTTTCCATCACGCGGTTCCGATTGGGCGGATAACGGATAACGGCCACTTTCGTCTCGCAGAATTCCTTGCTCAGGAGGAAACTACCGTTTCTTGCGATACTGCTTCTTAGTTGTGAGATGTTTAACATGTCTCTAGTTTGAATAAAATATATATACTGTTATGATAGTCTAGAGGACTTTTGATGTGTCTTCAATCACTTAACTTTTTAATTAAAACAGTTCAGAAGACGTCAAGCCTTTTCCTGACTGTGATATGCATTACATGAGCAAGTGTCATCTTTGTTTGACTTTGACATTATTTATTCTCAGGTTAGGGGATTATTGGCTGACCCCTACCTAGTTTCTATTTATTTGTTTAGCGTTCATTACCGTTCTCATCGTTTACTTCCGCTTCTTCCTTCCGTTTTCCGTTGGATTATCCTTCCCGTTGGCCGTCCGCTCCTTTCGTCATGGTAGTACCACCAACACCATCGGCCCTAAAATCCTGCCCATTGACTTGCCGTGTCTTCCTCTTCAAGGTCCTAAACTTTGTTGTTCAGTGGTTTCGTTAAACACCTTGCTCGGTGTGTAGAGCGTCATCGTCGTTTTACAGTGTTACCTCGGGGTAGGCCCCTAAACTTTGTAATTCTATCTCGTATTTGTGTGTTGCACTGAAGTCTTCTCAATTTTATATATATATATTTTTTTTAGTGACAATATGATAAGGGTAGGGTTTTATTTCTCTTCGTTTGTGATTGTTGACCAACCATTTCCATGGCATACAACCCTAGCTGGTTTCCTTCAGATTTTAACAATAACATTATTATTCTGGAAATTTTTTTTTTTTTTTAAATGTAATTTTTTTTTTTAAACTTTTTTTTTTCTTTGATAGTATTTGATGGATTTGATAGTATTTTTTCCTATATTTTCTTCGTTTCAAACATTTGTGATCCTCTGCTCTGGCTTTTGATTCTATTTATATATACTTATATATTTCAATCTAAACATTTAAATATATCAACAACGTTTTTTTTTCATCCTTTTTTTTCTTTTTTTTTTCGAACACGATATATATATTTTTTTAAACTCCTGATTCTGTACGATTTTTTTTTCTATTGCTTTTTTTTTCACTCGCATCATTACCATCGCGCTGTTTGTCGGACGTGGTTTTCGGGAAATACGTAGTTTTCTGATTCACTCTGGGCCGGCGAGTCGTGACGGACCAGAGAAAAGGCATTTCACATCAGCAGGTGCGTTCAAAATATTCTTATGGATGCATCCCTCTTGTCTATAGGTACGCTGAAAAGAAAATGGTCAAATTTGTCCTCCTTTCCCCCTTAAAAGGCCCAAATAAGGAAGGTTGTCGCAGGTTGCACTCTGAAAACATATGTGTAATAAAGAAAACTAAAACGAAATAAGAAGAACTGTTATAAAAATTGCATAATCATTCCATCAATAGAAGAACTTTTTTTTTTTGTATTCCTTTTGTTTGCATTATCTTTCCACAACTTCTCATCAAATTTCAAATATTCAAAATCTAGTTATATCGTATGCTGAGGTTTGATGGAATGTCCATTCAAATTTGTTATGCATTTTGATATTTTTCCATCATTTGTAAATTTGAAAAAATCTTCTCGTGATTGACATTATTTAATATACTTCTCTTTTTTTATTTTTCTTTATCTTTGAATTGTTTATCTGCTCTTCTTCAATAGTTACTACTGTTTCTTGTTTCACTGGAGGTACCTTTTCATCATCTTCATATTCCATGTTATTGTCAATCTTTTTATCGCATGTAACGTTCTTTGATAATTCTGTTTCTGTGGTAATTCGGTTCTGTTTAATTTTTGTTTCTTCCATTTTTGTCATGTTTTTGTTTACTTTATTTATCCGTTTTTTATTTTTTTCTTTATTATTTTTAGCTTTCCCCATAAGATTCTGAAGATTCAATTGATATTTTCTTGTAAAACACGAAATTTCTCCTTTAAAACAACAAAAGAATATTCCAATTACTCCGCCTATAGTCGCAATGGTTGTCGTAGTTACCCAAGGATTCTCCAACGGAGCGTAAATAATATTTTGCAAAACCGTTCGTTGATTTTTCAACTCGTTTACGTCAATTCCAATATCAAATAATCGCTTTTTATCAAAAAATGAGTACAACCGTGTAGATTCATTCAGCATTGGTATTTTTTCATATTCAGGGTGTTCTTTTTCATAATTAGTTGAATTAAATTCTATTTGATATACTAAAACTTCCATATTGCTGTGTTCAGTATCAAAATAGGAGATAGATACTTGATCTGTTTTTAATTTCATACCCAATTCAATTTGGATTTTTCCTATTCCCATAATGTCAATATTAGTAACGTTATGGCCATGCGTTATATTCAATGTGGTTGGGGTAGGCGCTACATACATCCATACATTTGGTTTCATTGTCGCAATCCAAATTGCGTGATTTGTTTTAAGAACTTTAATGTCACAATTATCAGAGGTGTTCTTATAAAATAATTCAGTTATACAATAGTCACCCTCTCTCAAATTTTCCTGCGCTTTTCTTATGTGACATAGCCTGCTGTCACCTAGTTCTTTGCAATCTAATAATTCGTCCCTCGTAACAACATACCCTAAGTCTAATTCCTTCCTAATTATAAGAATATTATAAACTGTATCTACTATTGTTAAAATATTACCATTTATCCCAGGTGAAATTGTACCCTTGTAGGTTTCATAAGTTAATCTATTTACTAGTGGTATTATTAGATTAATTATTATCACTAGTTTGTTATTGATACTAAATTCGTACTCAATAACGTTAAAAATTTCTGGATATATTTCCCCGTTATTCCGTCTCGGGAAGCCGAGATCACTCGAGAGTTTGATCTCGAATTTCTCTAATTCAATTAAAAATTGTTGTGGATCTATTAGTTCAAGCAGCACGTATACATTTAATTTATTTCGCATGAGTATATTTATAAAATTTTGTTGACTCCTTTCGATGTTCTCTGTTAAATGTACTATCCATAAACCAAACTCGATCAAATGAGGTTCCAAGTAAATTAACGTTTTTATATCATTCGAAAAATCTAACCCTTGCTTGAGCGCATTTTTCAAGTCAATAACATTTTTTTCAAACCATTGCATTTTTCTGTCTACTTTGTCCGAGGCGTTGTTCAATAATTCATACATGGCATCAACTATATAATTTTGGTGGTTCAAATTATTTTTTATATTTTCCTCGTTACTGCGCAGCTGATCCAAATTAATGTCAATTCTAGATCTATCATCTGAATCCATGGCTCCAAGAGAGGTCCAAAATCCTCTACCCGTCCGTTTTGAAAAAAAATTTCGAATAAAAGTTTGTTTTGATTGAATTTTGCGTGATTTTAGCTCTAAATTTGAAGTCAAATGTTCACATCTCATGTCCGTTACCCTGGAAGCTAATGTGATGCAAGATTCATTATACAACTTTAGTGATCTTACCAAATATCCAACTTTATCCTCAAGCATGCCAAAATCCAGTTTGACTTTCACACTGAATGTTCCCTGCACAATATGGGTATCACCTAGTTTTTCTAGGTACAACTTGGGAGCTTCATCGCATCTTATCTGTGAACTGGTGATGCAGAGCCTGAAACAAGATCAGTAAAATAAAATTACATGTCACCGATATGGACAAAGAAAACATCAATTGTAACAAAAAAAAAAAAAATTCAAACTTCTGCGTGATAAAAAAAAATGCTGTTAAAATTTGGTACAAACATAACTTTTTTTTTCCACTAGACGAAAATCTATAACCTTCTCTCCCTCATTCGTAGCATAAAATCGAATTTTACCAAGTATTTTATCAATCGAAGTATTGTTTTAATCTGTTATTGTGCACCTTTTCGATTTTATTCCCGTTTTTGATTGCGGTGGTCTGTTCGCTTGGTAAATCGACAACCACATACGGTCCTCTCCATGTACTTTGTAACTTCTGTCCCACCCCCATTGGATTCGCTTGAACCAACACTAAATCTCCCCACATCGGTTGCCATTTTCCCGCAGTTTTATCATATGCTATTTTTCGTTTTTCTTTGGACACCTGTAAGTTTTTCTTTGCTATTTGATGCAAATTTCTAAAAATTTGTTTCATTTCAAGAAGATAATCATTATATGTTAATTCTGAATCATTTCCTTGATAAATCGATGTTGGGATTCGGGCCCTTCTTCCGTATAAAAGTTCGAAAGGACTAAAATTTGTTGAGCCATTATTCGTCGTATTATACTCGAACATGAAATAATCAATGTA